>JANAVB010016597.1:1088283-1468283 GCA_029216955.1 Iris pallida
GCTCGCTAAAGAGCAGCGTACACAAGTCAGCGTACGCTCGCTAAAGAGCAGCGTACACAAGTCAGCGTACGCTCGCTAAAGAGCAGCGTACACAAGTTAGCGTACGCTCGCTAAAGAGCAGCGTACACAAGTCAGCGTACGCTTGCTAAAGAGCAGCGTACAGCTCAGCGGCATAAGCTAAAAAGCTAGCTCACTGTTCACTGTCTTCTCCAAATGGCAAGAACAGTAAGAACTCTAAAGTTGAATCTAAGCTTCAAGTATCCAAATCTTGGTCAAAACAAGTCCGAATCCAACTTTCCAAAGGTCAAAATTGGGTAGAATAAAATTCTCTAAAACATGGAACCATCAAAACTTGAAAACAAGCAAGTTTGATAGATCAAAACACCAAAAAATCTAAAAATAGCAAAACTCTAGATCTACAAGAATTAAAGCCTCAAAATGGAAAATGACAAGTTCTAATGTGGTTTAGAATCATGAGAAGAAGCTAATGAAACCATCAAAAGGAGTTCTCTTGTGGAAACAAGTTGCACTTGCCTATGGTGTTCTTGGTTGGTGGGGAAGAGTAATGGTAGGGGAAGGAGAAGTAAATGAGAATTATGGAGGAGAAAGAAGGTTGGTGGGGATAATAAAGAAGGGGTTGTGGTGGAAATGAAGGAGAAGCATAGGCTAAGGTGTTCCACCCTTGGCCCATGATGAACCAAGCATTGGGCCTGCCGAACCAAGCCAACCCAAACCGAGAGTAAACAAGCCAAGCCAAACCAAGGAGATATGCAAATACAAGATAAAATACGTATACGTATTCCAAATACGTAATACGAACAACAGGCATTACAACTCTACCCACCTTAAAAGAATTCCGTCCTCGAAATTTAATTAAGAGGCTAGAGGGACAAGAACAAGCTACACCATTCACAGGCAATTATACTAGGCAATCAATCAATCATGCAAGCAAGGAATTGATGGCATGAGGCATAAGAAAGACATTATACCTCACGAGTCAAACAAGTCGGGATATCGTGATCGGATATCATCCTTACGCCCCCACGTTGACTCCCCCAAAGAGTGATGACCCCAAGCAACTCGGACTAACTTGATAGTCTTATTCTTGAGGATCTTCTCTCTTCGATCCAATATAGACATGGGCTTCTCCTCATACGAAAGGTTGGTACCAATAACCAATTCCGAATGATCCAGGATGTGGCTCGGGTCCGGGATGTACCGTCGTAATTGGGATACATGGAACACGTCATGCACCTCGCTTAACGACGGTGGAAGAGCGAGACGATATGATACATCTCCTACTCGCTCCAGAATGTCAAACGGTCCTATATACCTAGGACTAAGCTAGAACCGTAGACCGAAACAAATGACGCCACGGTTAGGCGAAATCCTCAGGAATACATGATCGCCGACCGAGAACTCGAGAGGGCGCCGATGAGAATCGGCCCAATGGCGCTGGCGATCTTGGGCAACTCGAAGGTGATCTCTGACTCGCCTGACTACTTCAACGGTCTGAGCAATCATTTCTGGACCAAGTATCTGCCTCTCTCCAACATCATCCCAGGTAAATGGGGATCTGCACTTCCTGCCATACAGTACCTCGAACGGTGCCATCTGGATACTGGCCTGGAAACTATTGTTGTATGAGAATTCCACCAGGTGCAAATGATCTTCCCATGAACCACCGAAGTCAAGTGTGCAAGATCGTAACATGTCTTCAAGAGTCTGGATCGTGCGCTCCGACTGTCCATCTGTCTGGGATGATATGCTGAACTGAACTGGAGATGAGTCCCCAAACTCTATTGCAAGCTACGCCAAAAGTGCGACGTAAACCTTGAATCTCAGTTCGAGGTGATACTGACTGGGACACCGTGCAATCTGACAATCTGCCTGAGGTACATCTCCGCTAGCTGAGCCGTCGACTGACCAACTCTAAACGGGAGAAAGTGCGCTACCTTGGTAAGCCTATCCACAATGACCCAAATAGCATCTCTACTAGCTGGGGATCTAGGTAATCCAGTCACGAAATCCATGGTCATATGCTCCCACTTCCATTCTGGAATCGGTAAGGGCTGAAGAAGTCCAGCCGGTCTCTGATGTTCGGCCTTAACCTGTTGGCAAACCAAACACCGAGAGACAAACCGAGCTATCTTCCGCTTCATGCCATTCCACCAGAAGTGCTGACGGATATCACGGTACATCTTCGTACTGCCAGGATGGATGGAATACTGAGAACTGTGCGCCTCTGACATGATCTTCTGTCTGATATCTCCACTGGGTACACAAAGACGCTTACCATGCCTAAGTGTACCATCCTCATGAATACATAACTCTGGTCTTCGTCCTGCTTCACACTCTGCTCTGAGTCGCTGAAGCTTGGAATCTGCCGACTGCGTCATCCGGATCCTCTCGACTATAGTGGACTGAACTTGCATGCTGGCCATCAATACCACACTGGAAGGGAGAACAACTTCAATACCCATCTTCTGAAGATCTGCTAACAGCTCTGGTTGCGCTGTTAGAAAATAAGCTCCGGCTCTCCTGCTCAATGCATCTGCTACGATATTGGCCTTCCCAGGATGATACTGTAAGCTGACATCATAATCCACAAGAAGCTCCAGCCACCTCCTCTGACGCATGTTAAGATCCTTCTGGGTGAAAACATACTTCAGGCTCTTGTGGTCGGTGAAAATCTCTACCCTATCTCCGTACAAGTAGTGCCTCCACAACTTAAGTGCAAATACCACTGCTGCTAGCTCCAAGTCATGGGTTGGATAATTCCTCTCATGATCACGAAGTTTTCGTGACGCATAAGCTATTACCTTTCTATGCTGCATCAGAACACATCCTAAACCTCTGCCTGAAGCATCATAATACACTGAAAATCCTCCGGTTCCATCTGGAAGCGTGAGAATAGGAGCTGTTATCAATCCTCGCTTCAACTGCTCAAAAGAACTCTGACACTCTGCTGTCCAAGCAAACTGCGCATCCTTGCGGGTCAACTGCGTCAATGGCGCTGAAATTCGAGCAAAATCCAAAATAAACCGCCGGTAGTAGCCGACCAATCCAAGAAAACTGCAAACCTCTGCAACTGTGCTGGGCACTGGCCATGACTCAATAGCCAAAATCTTCTGGGGATCCACTTCTACTCCTCCTCGAGTGATGATATGACCCAAGTACGAAATGCGATCGAGCCAGAACTCGCATTTACTAAACTTGGCATATAACTGGTGCTCTCTGAGGATCTGAAGAACTATACGGAGATGCTGCTCATGCTCTGCCTTACTTTTGCTGTAGACCAGGATGTCATTCAAGAACACGATCACAAACTGATCCAAGTAAGGCATGAAGATGCGATTCATGAGGTCCATGAATACTGCTGGCGCATTGGTTGCTCTAAAAGGCATAACAAGGAACTTCCAATGCCCATATCTCGATCTAAAAGCCGTCTTCGGGATGTCCTGCTCTCTGACTCTGATCTGGTGATATCCTGAGCGCAAGTCAATCTTCGAGAATACTGATGCCCCCTTGAGTTGATCAAACAAGTCATCTATCCTCGGAAGAGGGTATCTGTTCTTGATTGTCACTGAGTTCAAGGTACGATAATCAACACATAACCTGGACGTACCATCCTTCTTTTTCACAAGAAGCATCGGGGCTCCCCAAGGCGATCCACTAGCACGAATGAATCCCTTGGTTCTGAGTTCTTCAATCATCTTGTACAATATCTCCAACTCTGACAGCGCCATCCTGTAGACTCTTTCTGATACTGGGGCTGTCCCGGGAATCAAGTCTATAGTGAACTCGATCTTCCACTCCGGAGGCATACCTGGAAGTTCTTCTGGGAAAACATCTGGAAACTCATCCACTATCCTGGGCAACTGAACTGTTGCTACTGTCATCCGTAATATCGGAGGAGAAGGCTCAACCTCACCTCGAGAGAAAGAAAACTCTGGCTCTCCTGGAATGCTAAAAACAACCCTGCCAATATGGCAGTCTATTCTAGCATACTGGTTCCTCAACCAATCCATCCCTAAGACCACATCATAATCGGCCATCGGGAACTCTATCAATCTAGCAGAGAATTCTCTACCGCTAACTACGATCCGACACGAGGAAAACACTCTATCTACTCCCACAAGTCCGTTACCAGTAAGTATATTGAGCCTTACTGATAATGACTCGGGCTCCAATCCTACCCGTGTCACGAATCGTGCAGACATAAAAGAATGTGATGCACCAGAATCAAATAAAGCTGAAGCTGGAAAGGAGTTGACGAGAATAGTACCTGCCACTACCTCACCTGGTGCCAACTCTTCCTCCACGGTCATTACCATAGCCTGACCGTGCCCTCGAGGTGCTGGTCCCCTCTGCTGAAACCCTCGCTGCCTACTCTGACTCAAGGCCTGGGCTTGCGCATACTGTTGGGGGCTCTGCTGCTGAAATGCCTGGGACTGAGGCGACAAGGGCCTCGTCAATGGATAATGCTGCTGTTGCTGCTGGACCGGTGTGGGTCCTCTCACCGAAGAACTAGAAAGGTTGGACGAGGATGAACCACCCCTGTTCGGGCAGGATCCAACCCTATGGTCTGGTGCTCCACAAGCCAGACACAATCCCTGTGCCCTACGGCACTCTGCCACCACATGGCCTGGCTTCCCACAATGAGAACATCCCACTGCGGAAGACTGCTTCTGCTTCTGCTGCTGCTGAGAGTGCGTCGGAGTGGAATGCTGAACCGACGTCACTGAGGCCGCTCGCCTCGGAGCTCCAATAGTCAAAGCCCTGGCTGCCGGGGCCGGTGCTGAAGACTGATTCATCTGGCCGTAAGATCTCTTCCGACCTTCGACCCTATCCACAATCCTCTGGGAGGTATACTCATGCCTCCGGGCTGCTCTCAAGACTGCATCAAAAGTCTGATGCTCAAACTGCTCGACTGCCAACAAGATTTCCAGGTGAAGTCCCTGCTGAAACCGCTGGGCTCTATCATACTCGGTTGCTACCAAGGTGGGAGCAAACCGACTGAGTCTGGAAAACTCGGCCGCATATCCGTCGACCGTCCTGCCTCCTTGCTTCAGATTGGTAAACCTCGTCTGCAGATCATACCGAGCCACGGCATCGAAATACTTGGTCTGGAATCTCTCCCTGAACACTGCCCAAGCAATAGGGGCTGCTAATCCAACGGCCTGCGCTGCCCACCAGCTGCGGGCAAGATCTAATAGTTGTAGGCGTACAACTGCCACCTTCTCGTTCTCTGGGGTCCTGGCTGCTTCTAGAATCACTTCTGTGTCCTGAAGCCATGCATCTGCCGCGATAGCATCTTCACTACCGTCGAAGAATGGAGGGTTCAAGCGCTTGAAGCTGTTGGCAGCGCTGTTACCCTGATGACCACCCCAGGTCAAAGCATCCGTCACTGCCTGGTGCAAGGCATCTCCACGCCGGTCTTGGAAAGCTATCAAGGTCCTGACGAGTCCTACCAAAGTGCCGTCATCATGTTCTACAGGTTGAACTGGCTGGACTGGTGGCTCTCCGCCAGAAGGCACACTCTGGAGGCTACTCCGGAATGCTGGGCTTGATCTCCAGGTTGCTGCTGGTCCGCGGGAGGTGCTCCGCCTTGCTGATCGGCAGGTCCACGAACAATGCCGCTGAAGAAGACGACATAGGAAACAATAAGGAAGGACCAGGACAGATCAACGATACAAGCATATGATCAGGACAAGAATTCAGGGATTCAGAAGACACGAACAGAGATCAAGGACGAATACTGATTGAGACATCTATTCGGTAAACCCTCACATATCTTGATTTACAAGACCTGCATGGGCCACCACTTAAACCATGTCACGCCCCAGAACCAGAATACTGGAGAGCGGAGGCAGACATAGCCAGCTACGTATATTGAAATGGATTCTATCTCGCTATACGGTCACGGCTGTCTAGGATACATGAGGGTTTATCTACAAGCCAACAGTCTCTTAAGTTCATGAACAAGCCTAGTGTCTCAATCATAAGCAAGTAAGTAAGAGTCACAAGATGTATGATCATTAAATATACAATAATAAGGCGTCCCAAATATTACATATTCAGCTGATCATGAAACTAGTCGTTACAAAATGTTAGGACTAGCAAGAGTTTAGTCATACATGATCAACCCTAGGATTTGTCAATCATGTTACAGCCCGTAGGCAGACAGTAAGTAAGTGCAATCAAGCTAAACAGGTGCTCGTCGGCTAAACGCCTCAAAAGAATATTTTTACAATAGAGCGGAAGAGCCAAAAATAACCCATTCGTTGCCAGGGTTCCGTCTAGTGGCCACCATCTGGCTGGGAAGTCGGTAGATCCTCTAGAGTTGCTCCGAAATCTGGCCACACAAAACCAGCTGGATCAGACCCCAGAAAGAGCAAGTGCCACAAAGGAGGCTTCACTTAAGAACTAAAACCAGCAATCAGTACAGGAATATAAATATAAATAAAATAAGGACTGGAATAAAAGAAAACATATCAGGATGATATACGACGAGATAACCATGGAACTATTCAGATAGCCAAGTTACAACCCGTAAACCAAACAAGGACCGGGGTTGTAACCCTTCGTCTGAACGGAGCTTGGTTTTTCACCATTTATCGGTAAAATAAATACAAGCATTCTGGTCAATCAATAGTCTGGAACAGGGTCAGGGCAAGAGTAGACTGGTTAGACTCTATTCAATCACTTCACGGCCAAGCAAGAATTACGGCTTGATACTTTAACTAACTAGGGTTGTCACAAGCCTAATTACTAACAAGATGCAGTGAGATTATTCCACAGCCACAAGCCCTGCAGACCATCCAGGTCACCCAGGTCGAGAGATTAGGGTTGAATTCAGGTGGGTACATCGTCCAGGAAACGCATGTACCTTTAAGCAGTTTGAAGGGTGCAACACATGACAGTGTGCTGGAAATGTGCCCTACTCGACGGCAGGCTACAGATCCCAAGCGCGCCCAGGTAACGGGATTGTCTGTAGCTGGAAAATCTCTTCATGACTAATGTATTAATCTAGTTGTTAACCTTAGTCCATTTTAGTAGGTACTCCTGACCGTGGTACTCAGAAGTCCCCTCCTAGACATGATGCAAGACAGGACTGGATTATTTGTACAAGCACAATCGTCCACGGTGTCCAGGTTATTTATACAGGTCATGTCATGTCAGGTAGCCATCGCAATAGCTTATCAAGATATAACATGTCAGGTTTATCATGTCAAGTGTACTTGTCAGGAGTGCGCCACGACGGGCCACTATCAGGTCATGTCAGGTCATTATGTCAGGAGTGCACCACTACGGGTCACTATCGTGTCATGCTCAGGTATCAATTACAACATATCAAGTAAAATCATGATTATCAAGTTCAGGACAAAAAGGCGTAAGGATATAAAATGGACGTTAAATATCTAAGAAAATATCAATATACAGGGCTATAGAAGATCAAGGGTAATCAGGCTACGCTCAAGCCAGGCTACGCTCGGGCTAGCGTACGCTCAGGTCTGCGTACGCTCGAGCTAGCGTACGAAAGGGGCCAGCGTACACAAGTCAGCGTACGCTCGCTAAAGAGCAGCGTACACAAGTCAGCGTACGCTCGCTAAAGAGCAGCGTACACAAGTCAGCGTACGCTCGCTAAAGAGCAACGTACACAAGTTAGCGTACGCTCGCTAAAGAGCAGCGTACACAAGTCAGCGTACGCTCGCTAAAGAGCAGCGTACAGCTCAGCGGCGTAAGCTAAAAAGCTAGCTCACTGTTCACTGTCTTCTCCAAATGGCAAGAACATCAAGAACTCTAAAGTTGAATCTAAGCTTCAAGTGTCCAAATCTTGGTCAAAACAAGTCCGAATCCAACTTTCCAAAGGTCAAAATTGGGTAGAATGAAATTCTCTAAAACATGGAACCATCAAAACTTGAAAACAAGCAAGTTTGATAGATCAAAACACCAAAAAATTCAAAAATAGCAAAACTCTAGATCTACAAGAATTAAAGCCTCAAAATGGAAAATGATAAGTTCTAATATGGTTTAGAATCATGAGAAGAAGCTAATGAAACCATCAAAAGGAGTTCTCTTGTGGAAGCAAGTTGCACTTGCCTATGGTGTTCTTGGTTGGTGGAGAAGAGTAATGGTAGGGGAAGGAGAAGTAAATGAGAATTATGGAGGAGAGAGAGAAGGCCGGTGGGGATAATAAAGAAGGGGTTGTGGTGGAAATGAAGGAGAAGCATAGGCTAAGGTGTTCCACCCTTGGCCCATGATGAACCAAGCATTGGGCCGGTCGAACCAAGCCAACCCAAACCGAGAGTAAACAAGCCAAGCCAAACCAAGGAGATATGCAAATACAAGATAAAATACGTATACGTATTCCAAATACGTAATACGAACAACAGGCATTACAGGCCAACCTCCCTCGGCTAACTCCCCCTAAACCCCCCCGGCCAGCCCCCCCCCCCCCCCCCCCGCAGCCTACCCCAACCCCCCCGGGGCCAGCCTCCCCGCGGCCAGCCCCTAAACCCCCCGGAAAGCCCTACTGCAGCCTCCCCACGGCTGCCCGCCCCCTCCCACCACCACAACCCTACCACCGCCAGCCACCCCCGCGGCGACCTTCCCACCCTCCTCCCTCGCGGCCAGCCCCTCCCGCTTCTCGCCCCCTCCCACCACCGCCAGCTTCCCTCCGCCCCCCACCGCCGTCCAAGAGAGAGGGAGAGAGCATACCTCGATCGTATGTCCAAGAGAGAGAGAAAAGAGCGAAAAAATTGGGGGGAATGAAATTTTTCTCCCGTCGGTTCAACTTAAGCCAGGGCTTTTGACTTACGACGGACTATCGACTGATAAAATCCATCGCTAATCTACCGTGAATTGTCGTATAGTCGACGGATTATCTGTCGCTAAGTAGTCGTCAATTCCTCCGCCAACTATTGACATTTTCCCACGATTGTTTTAACATTTTTTTCGCCAATTAGTGACTACCGAGTGACTACTTGCCGATGGGTTTTTATTCTGTCGCTATTTTACTGACGTCTTGCCGACGGATAGGCGACGTATGTTCAGCCTTAAAAAAAATTGGTGCACTATTAGCCGGGAAGTCGTCGCCAAGTTGTCGATAGTCCATCGCTACTGACGACGGATTTATTCCGTCGCTAAATTGTCGTCGCCAATTTACTGTATTTTGGAAGTGCAAGTAATCATGAAGCCTTTTTTATTTTGAGCCTTTTTAGCAAAAACTTCAAAAACAGAAATAGTATCACTTTTGTTTGCAAGAAAGAAAACCCAATTAAATCGAGAAAAATTATCAACAATTATAAAAGCGTAGAGTTTTCCACCAAGACTGGCTACTCTACTAGGACCAAATAAATCCATATGAAGCAGTTACAAAGGTATGGTAGTACTTACAAAGTTGATGGCTTTAAAAAAGGATTTGGTCACTTTATTTTTCTCACATTCGGCACATACCGTATCCTTTTTGAATGTAATGACAGGTAGTCCTCTCACTAGCTTCTTGGTTGAAAGTCTTGATATGGTATCCATGTTTGCACCTCTAAGATGCATATGCCATAGTAGTCTTTCATCTTTGTGAGCGTAGAGGCATCTTCCTGTATTGTTAGTATCTCTAGATAGATAGAATATGTATATATTATCTTTCCTTGTCCCTTCAAAAGCGATGTCTCCAGATGATCTATCATATATGGAGCATTTAGTTTTTCCAAAGTTAATATCATATCCATGATCAGCAAGATAACTAATGATGAGCAAGTTATGCTTTAACTATGTTACTAAACAGACATCTCTAATGACGGAAGAAGGAGAATTACTAATAGTACCGTTACCTATGATATAACCTTTTAGATTATTGCCGAAGGATACATATCCTTCCCTCTTCATCAATAGTGTTGCAAAAAGATTTATATTTCTAGTCATGTGTCGCGAGCACCCACTATCGATAATCCATTTGCTTATAGAGGATGAAGGAAGGTCCACCTACACCATGAGTAGATGTGACCTTTGGTACCCAAATCTTTGAGGTCCTGAAAGGTTAGTCTTCGGTACCCATGCATATAGTTTTAAATCAACTAGTCTTCTAATTCTACACTGTCGTAAAGTGTGTCCATGTTTACCATAGTAGTGACATATAGCATGCATATTTATGTTAGGTGCAGGATAATAATGATGTCTATGTATTTGTCATACTGTATGAGAATGTGTGTTCATAAAACATGTTTGTGTGTGCCATGTGTATATGTGGGTGTTTTTTATGCTGTATGTGAATATGTGTACATAAAAGCATGATTGTGTGCAGCATGAGTATATGTGTCTTTATTTTGACGTGTATTCTTGTGTTGAACAATCTTTTATCTTGTGTAGGTGTTGTGACCGTGAGACTGGATTTGAGGCTGAACAACTTATTTCTCCAATTTGATCTCTAATATTTTAGAGGCATTGCACATATCATCATACTTGGTAGTCAAGGCATCAATTCTTACAGCAGCAATATTATACTTCTTTTTCTTATCTAAGAGTTCTTTATTGAGTGCTGTAATATCACGTGTTTGTTTCTCAATAAGAGATTCGGCATCGTGTAAGCTTAATTTAAGCTTGGATACCTGCTCATTGTTCTTCGTGGGTGGTGTGTCTATAATATTATCAAGCATGCATAGAAGTCTATGAATCTCAACTTCATGAGTCTTGATTGTAGCTCCCCTTCCCGAAAATTTTGAAATATTTTATTTTATTTAAATAGTGATTTAGATTATTTGAAATAATTATTTTGTTAATTATTACGGTGGATGATTTTAGCCATGGTTTAGTTTTGAAGTACCAGACGACTAGAAATCATGGCACGGATAGTGCAGTGACGTGCCTTGACTAGTGTATTAGTCATGTCAAGGAAGACCGAGCCATAGTGATGTGCTAACTAGGAAAATCAGGCCAAGTTGTGACATGACCATTATAAATAGTTTATTTATTTATTATTATTATTTGACGTTTAAGTGGTCCGGTTGTACCAGACTGGTCCGGACTGGACCCGGACCGGACCAAGCCCATGTAGTCATGCGGCACGTCCAATGACGTTCGCGTCAAAGGAATTTGGTATGAGGGTATTGCATTTCATTTTAATGGTTTAATGAATATTTCCTAAGTTTTCATAAGTTAAATATTAAAATATTACTATTAGTATTATTCAGTGAGTTTTGTATAAAATAGGCCCTCGTATATTTTGGAGATTTTTAGACTATACATATTAGTATATACGCCTTTATTCGGTTTATAGAATTTCGTTATTATTATTATTATTATTATTATTATTATTATTATTATTATTATTATTATTATTATTATTGTTATTATTATTATTATTATTATTATTTCAATACTAATGAGGTTATTAAGAAATAATACTATTTTACTATTATTGGTTATCTGTGTGTATATATATATATATATATATATATATATATATATATATATATATATATATATATATATATATTTAGTATATATATAAATATTCGTATGTATATGTGCATATATAAATATGCGTATATAAGAATATATATATATATATTATTATATATATAAATATATATATATATATATATATATATATAATTTCTATATATATATATATATATATATATATATATATATATATATATATATATATATATATATATATATAAATATATATATATATATATATATATAAAATATATCTGTGTCGTACAAACAAAGTACCAATTGTGATCATTCTAGAACCTAAAGTTCTGCCAGCTAAGCTTCTTTCTTTCCAACTCAAGCTAGGTTTTCAGAGTTCGTACAGTAACTCTAAAGGCAATATATGGATTTTGGCTCGTTCGGGAACTGAGCTCTCTATAGTCGACTCTTTCGACCAATGTCTCACAGTAACAGTATCTACGCCTCTCTTCCCTGAATTGTCACTTCTGACGGCTGTGCATGGCAGTAATACCAAAGAGGGGCGTAGGCTTCTTTGGAATCAACTGTTGGTGGCTCGACAGCGATGGACTCTCCCATGGATGGTTTGTGGTGACTTCAATGCGGTTACTAGCCCGGAGGAAAAGTTTGGGGGCCTTCCTCCGTGTCCTATCTCTATCAAGGAATTTGTGGAGTTCCAAGTGGCTGCGGGACTTTCTGAAGTCCCATATACTGGTAATCGCTTCACGTGGGTCGACCGTCAATATGGCTCACCCAAGTTGGGCTCGAGACTTGACAGAGTTCTCCTTGATCACAAATGGCTTGCTTGGGCCCCTCTCTCCGCCTCATCACACCTGAATAGAACGGAATCCGATCACTCCCCCATCTTATTATCTATTGAGAGTGAGCGGCCTAACTCTCCGAGACCATTTTGATTCCTTCACTTTTGGAAGGATCATGATACATTCCTACCGGTAGTGGAGGAGGCATGGAACTCGGTTAATCACTGTAATAGTCTAGTTCGCATTGGTTTGCGACTGGGGGCTACTAGACGGGCTCTCTCTGTGTGGAGTAGGGCCACTTTTGGTGATATTTTCCAAGAAGTTAAGAAGGCTGAAGACGCTGTCACGTCGATTGAGGCTGAATTTGAGACGGATCCATCTCTTCGTCCTCAATATATGCTGGCTAGGGCTACTTTGAAACAACGCCTTCGCATTGAAGATGCATTCTGGAAGCAAAAAGCACGGATCAAATGGGATGAGGATGGCGACAAGAATACTAAATTTTATCATTCATGCGTCTCTTCCAAAAGAAATCGTCTTCATATTCATCATATTCTGTCTTCGAATGGATCTACTCTCTCCTCTCTTGAAGACATCCAGAAGGAAGCGAATGATCATTATAATAAGGTATTCACTTCTCATCATGTTGCTGTTGAAGATGAGTTTCTCGATGATATTCCTTGCATCCTATCACATGAGGATAATGCTGCACTGACTGCTAAGCCAACTATGGAGGAGCTATTGGCCACGGTGAAGAGTTTGGACCCAGTTAGTTCCTCGGGACCTGATGGCTTCACAGGATCTTTCTTCTTGACATACTGGCCTATCTTAGGCAATGACATTATGGAGGCGGTATGTTTATTTCTTGATGGCTTTGCATTACCTAAAGCTATTACTAGTACATTTTTGCTCCCCATCCCCAAATCTAAGCATCCGAAATCTTTTAATGACTATCGGCCTATTAGTCTATGTAATTTTGTGAACAAAATCTTCTCAAAGTTACTGGCTAATAGATTAGTGGATGTGTTGCCTCGTATTATATCGCCGGAACAAAGTGGATTTGTTAAAGGAAGAGAAATTGTTGACAACATTATTCTTGCACAAGAAATGGTTTCGGTCATTGACCACAAACATTGGGGAGGAAACTTGGCTTTAAAATTAGACATGAGTAAAGCTTATGACAGGATCAACTGGGCATTTCTTCTGCGGGTTATGAAGAAGTTCGGTTTTAGTGATGAATGGCGAAGTTTGATTCTACATTTGCTTGATAATGTTTGGTTTTCTACTCTTATAAATGGGAGGAGATCGGGATTCTTTCATGGGCAATGCGGCATTCGACAAGGAGATCCTCTCTCTCCAGCTTTATTTATTATTGCCTCGAAAGCACTGAGTAGAAGTCTTATCAACCTCAACAATAACACTGCGTACTCGGGATACTACTCCCCCAGAGGCTGCCCGAGGGTGTCTCATCTCGCTTATGCAGACGATTTATTGATCTTCTCTGGAGCTGACAAACGCTCAGTTCATATGCTTATGTAGGTCATCAAAAGATATAAGATTAACTCGGGCCAGAGGGTTAATGTTTCTAAATCAGCTATAATGTTATCGGATAAGATTTCCATTGGTAATGCTAATAGCCTTCATCAGATGACAGGATTTCATATTCAAAATACTGCCATGACCTATTTGGGTTGCCCTATTATGGCGGGTCGACGCAATGCCACTATGTACGATAAATTGGACGGCAAAATTCAGATGAAGATTTCGGGTTGGAACAACAAGCATCTTTCTTTTGGAGGCAGGCTTGTTCTCATCAAATCTGTCCTTGCTTCTATGCCTGTGCATTGTCTATCGGCTAGCAATCCGCCTTCATCGGTTTTAAATCGCATTGAAAGCATGTTTGACAGTTTCCTTTGGGGTTCGAAAGATGGCATGCCCAAACGATCTTGGCTACGGTGGGAGAGGGTGGCTCGACCAACCGTGGAGGGGGGCCTCGGCATTCGTCGACTTGGGGATGTCTTGGATGCCTTGACAGTGAAAATGTGGTGGAAACTTTGCTCTACTAACTCTTTGTGGGCAGAATACATGAAGTCTAAATACTGCTCGTTCGCTCTCCCTGAAGAAGTCGAACTTACATCTGCTGCTTCTCATGTTTGGAAGCGTCTAATTCGGGGAAGAAGAATGGGCGAGGATTTTATACTTGAAGACCATGGCAATTTCGTTTGGACTCCTAGCCCGTCCAACAAGTTTTCGATCACGTCGGCTTGGAATCAAGTTCGTCAACATCATCCTCATCAGGTATATCTCAAAAACATCTGGAATAAATGCATGCCATCTAAATGGTCGATTGTTCTATGGAGAATTCTTTATAACAAGCTCCCTACGGACGATAATATTCAAAAGCTCGGCTTCTCTATGGCGTCGTCATGTCATTGTTGTGTTCAGCCATGTAGTGAGACTGTCGTCCACATATTTGGTGAAGGGGAATTGGCTTCTCTTGTTTGGAATCATTATCAATCTATATTGGGAGTTCATGCAAGAAGTGGTGATATGCTGCAGCGCCTCCAATCCTGGTGGAAGAAGCGACAAAAACATGCAAAACAGTTGATCGTTGGAGCTATCTGCTGGGTGTTATGGAAGAATCGAAATAAGTGGCGTTATGAAGCCTACTCATACTCCTCTCTGCAGTTGATTACTGAAGTGAAAAGACAGGTGAAGAAGATCTTGATTCGCTGCTCTCACACAGAGGATCCGTTGCTCTAGTTATTAGTTTTGGAGCTATTTGAAGCTCTTTTATACTGGACACTACCTTTCTTATAAATGAATAAAATGGTGTAGGTTTTTAAATATATATATATATATATATATATATATATATATATATATATATATATATATATATATATATATATATATGTGCGTATGTATATTATATAAAATACATATATGTATATGTGTGTATATAGATATATACGCATATATACGGATATTAATTAGTTGTTGGGTGAGATTATAATTATATATATGTATATGTGTACATAAAGATATTTGTATATACTCATATGTATATATATGAGAATAAGAGAATGAAAAAGAAAAAGAATTATGAATAAGAAGCAGAGACAGCCCAGCTCGATCAGGCCAAACCCAAGCCCCAACCGAGTAAATCCCAGCCCCGGGCCAATGCTCGGCTGAGCAAACCCAAGCCCCAACCGAGTAAAGCCCAGCCCGGCCATAATCCCGAGCGGAAAACTGACCCCTCCCAAGCGGCAAACTCTGTGTATATATAGATAGAGATAAGGAATCATCATCTAACCCTAGCCCTGTCGAACCCACGCGTACCCCTGCGCGCGGCGCCGCACGTCGCCGGCGGCAGGCCAAGCACGGCCGCGGATGGCAGCGCACACACGCGCGCGAACAGTGGAAAGGCAGCGACAGCAGGTTACACACGCAACTTCGCGGCGAGTTTTCGCAATGCATGGTCGATCATTTAACGATCCATCACTTCAGGTACGAGTACTATATATACGTCTCAAGATCTCTTTAATTAGTTTGTAGCTTGTAGCCTCTGATCGCTCGGAAAATCGATGCGAAGAGGGAGAAAAATTTGTCTTAAAAAAACAATTACGACTGTCCAGACCCTGTTTAGGAAGGGAAAAAATCGCTGACCCATCAAGTAACTTAGGAAACCATCTGAATAGGTTTAAAGGCAATATAATCAGGATTACAACCCAACTTTTAGATTGAATTTTCAATCATTGAGCGGTACGAAAACCCTTTGTGAAAATCGAGAAAAACTTATTAAAATAGTTTTCGAAAACATTAGAAACTCATCCACATGACGTGCGTCCCGCCAAACAGGCAACGTGGTCACGCACCGTAAGCATCGAAAGCTGCATAACGATTTCGTGGTCGTGTAGGCTTCGACGGAATTCGAATTGGTCGCGTGTGCGCGACGAATTTGATGCGTATCCGTCAAAATTCACCGTATCGTGCACTTTGTAAATTCCTCAATTACTTTGTGCACGCTCGTCAGATCGAGACAAAACTTGCGCCAACAGAACCGTATTATTTTTCTGGTCCTGTATGCCAAGTTTGGTCCGATTCCGAGACCGTTGATAAAATTGTCGTTTTGCGGGCCCTACGGTCCCACTCAAACGTGCGATCTTGTGCACGGCCCGCCGGAATCCAACTCTGGACATACGGTTGGGTTCGTATCAAAAAACTGGATCCGTAGACATATAGTTTGATGACTTTAGAGACCGTTGACTCTGGCACACTTTTTGGTACAAAGCGGGTCCAACGGCGGACACCATTTTTGCTCGAAATTACCGTTTTGCCCCTGTATCCAGAATTGGACTTAAGGACAGGCAATCCTAGCTAATTTGACTATTCTGAGAACGTTGGTACTATTTATTTTAGCATCCGGAGACTTCTACATGTGTTGACTGGTTATGGCTCATTGAGTGGTATGATATTATTGGTTTCTCCAGCTAAGGACCTCAGGCAAGTGTACTTTCTGATTATTTTTCGATTTATAGTAGTCTTTTCATTTCATGTCTATACATATATCTTGCTGCTTGTTGAAACGCTCGTCACACGGAGTAGTCGGGAGGGAAATATCCTAGTAGACATGTGAACTACCCAGAACTTTTCTATGAGTCTATTCTTGCACGATAGCAGCTGCACACGACACGTACAGTGAGCCGTATTTACCCCCTAGCCGTTCACATGTCGAAACAGATATTTCACACCACCTAGATAGATGTCTTTTATTAGTTTTTTTTTGTTTACTTCTCTATCGTGCTATGTCATCAGTTTTCTTACAGCTTTCATATCTCATATGCTATTTTCATGTCTTGTTAATTCTATTATACTTTGCATTGTCGTCGGTTTGTGTACTTGTTCCATTTCTGACTGGAAACCAACATTTGGCAGGTTTAGCTGCGATCATTGTTAGCATTGGGAAGGCTTGGGTATGTTGAGGTCAACCTAGAAATAGAAGCAGTTGTATAAATTCCATTAAATGTAAAGTCTTGTATTTTCTTTAAATATAACTCTTATAAATGTTGTAATAAATTTAGAATTGTGAATGAGCATCAAATGTTATTTTGAGCATTTATTCCTTGCGGGCTTAACAGCGTTCTACTGCCGACTCTGCGGCGTAGGCTGGCTTGGACACGTCTCGTATCCGAAAAGCGGGTGCAGGTCGTGACATTGATCTTATCCTTTGCATGTTTATACTTGCTAAGTAACTTCTTATGATCTTCAAGTAAGTCACTGAAGGAATCTCCAAGTTCATCAAAAGTAAAGTCAACAAGTCAATCATTTGTTATCTTTTCGGACGTTACCATTAGGCAGACGTTTGCAGTATCTTGGGGAGAGACCTCTTCTTCTTCTGAGTCACTGGCTTCGCTCTCGTGCCAGATGCTTATGTTGGCATACTTTTGAGAGGTTGGCCTTTAGTGCTATCTTTCATATTGACTTCCTTTCTTTGTTGTAGGGCAGTCTTTCTTGACATGCCCCATATTCTTACAGTCGAAACAGATAGGCTCTTCATCATCCTCTTTGTGTTATTTCTTCTTCCTTTGGTTGAAATATAGAAACTTCTTAATGTTGTGAACCATGAGCGCTTGATCATCACCTTCGGAGTCATCATCGTCTGTTTCTTCTGGAGCAGCCTTTCGGCGATGAGCTCTTAGTGTGATTTCTTTTTCCTTTGGAGCTGTTTCTTCAAAGTCTTTGAGATCGAGCTCATGCATTATCAGTTTGCCCACTAAAGTTTCCAGAGACATGGTGGTGATATCATTGCCTTCGATGATTACAGTAGCTTGGGGGTTCCAGTTCTTTGTTAGTCCCCTTAGCATATTGCGTATCTTCTCATGGTTGGAGTAGTCCTTACCGAGGGAAGATAAAGTGTCACGAGCCGCACCCGAATATTCGAGCACGAGTATGTGGGCCACGCCTAGCCTTCACCGCAGTATTGGAGGTAGAACGCTGTCATGTACCCAGCAAAATATCTAAACAGTTACACGATCCACTAAAATATTATGTACACAAATCACATACAGCTATGGAAGAAATAAAAGGAAGACAACAATAGAATCTATTAAATGATCGAACATATTAGAAATGTATCGGAGACATATCAGATGAACATGACATAAATCTTAAAAAGAATATATGTTTGAAAAAATAAAAAGTCAATTGACTACTTTAAAGATTCATACAAGAGTATAATAAATTCTGGAAAAGTACAACTGTAGGAGTCCAGTCTGAATGACAACCGCTTTATCCCTTTGACGAGGCGATTGCGAAAGAAAGCAAGCTTATCGTCGTGCCTCGAAGCTTTTGTTGACGAGAAATTTTCTATATGGCTCGACCGTGTAGAAGTATCGACAGAATTTCAGCTTCGATTAACGGTTGAAAACTTGCTCTTTTGAACGGTTGATTACAAATGAGAATGAGAATACTAAAATGAATGCTTCAACTATACCCCTCCTCTCTTTCTATGTACATTTGGAGAATGTGACTCTATTTATAGAGCCAACAAATAACTAACATATAGTTGTTCAAAGCAGGCGCCCCTACATAGAAAGGTGCCTGAACTACTGTGCTCCACTTTAAAAAGAGGCACCTATTGACATGTGGCAACCTATGCTGAATAGGTACATGATCATGGCCAGATGATATGCACGTCTTTCGAAAATTCGGAGTAGTGCACCACGTTTAGTATGGATGATAGCTTATCACGCCATGTGGATTTTCATACGTTATTTAGATGTTTCATCATTTAGGCATACTTAAGAAAATTAGACGCTTAAGAGAACTAGGCGCCTAAGAAAATTGGGCGCCTAAGAGAGCTAGGATATTTGGGTGCCTACAAAACCCCCTTCAAAGTTTTCAAACTTTGGGCACCCAAATGTTTGAAATACTTTGAATGACGGCGCGTATTAAATGCAGTAAAATCCGTACAGAATTCAAATAGATTTTATCATTTCGATTCTCACAAAATCGACTCGAAGACCGAAGCGGTGCCTAGTCATCCCTAGCGCCTATAAATAGGCCATTCAAGAGAGAGAAGAGTTCTTCTTTTTTCTCTTCTTCTTCAACCTCCTCCCAAGCCAACTCCAGAGCTCCCAATGGGTCCTCACAAGTCCGTCACTGCGAAGAGAAAGGCCACTGCCGTCGTTGTCACGATCTGTACCCTAGAGTAAGGGCACGAGAAGTGGGTACGTCCAGCCTATGCCACAGTATCGGCGGTAGAACGCTGTCCTAGGTCAATCATCTAACAATATAAGGTACTTGTACAGTATATACACTCCGAATAGAGGTGACATAGCAGAATACAGTCTTAATCACATCTAAGGTAGAATACGATAAGATAGATAGATATGAAAAGAAATGAAATCCACAGAGATACAACCAGATAGAAGTCTAAGTGTCTAAGATAACATAAATCTAGATAACATCTTCTGCTGCTGATCCACGTCACAGCAATCCTCTAGGGTAGTCCCGTAATATGTGGAAAACAATGCCTTGTCCTCATCTTCTATAGTATTTTCAACAGGTCCAGTCAGGACAGGAATGAATAAATATCTCTAATATAGTTCATAGCATGGCATGATATAAATGACAAGCAATAGAGTAAGATACAAGAAATGCTGGAAGAAACATGAGAAATATCTGATAACTGGAATACATACATAATAGGTAAGAAATGTAAGTGACTAAGTAATTTATAGCATAAGAATGGTTATGTAAACGGCACGAAGTTATACACGAGTAATCTACAGAGGTTATACACGAGTAAGCTACAAGATTGAGTACATTACCACTTCTACTCCTCCGCCCCCAATCAATACACAAGGATCCAGTCAAGTTATGTTATTGCACACGATGAGGAATATATACGAAGATTATATGAGCACATGAGAGTACACGATTTCACACGATTTACACACGAATGTCACAAATACAAGGAGTACACGATGCTCATGATAAAGTACACGAACATGAAATACCCGATGTATCCGCTAAGGGGATAACATCGCACGACATGATCCATATAGTACTAATCTGTGATATAGGTGTCAGCATCAAGTAAAGTAAACTAGAGCATGCAAATCGATCACAGCAAGTATGAAAAGATCAGAGAATGTAATCGCCTGTTATCCTGAATATCTGAAGAGAATATATTGTCCGAGGAGTGGTGTCTGGCTCCTATAGAACAGTACAAGTCACTACATGTCTAAAATAGTAAAATAGACTGCTACAATATATCTACATGATGTTTGAGGTCAATCTAGGCTAAAGTCAACATTTGGTCAACTCTAGTCAATTACACTAGTCAAACTAGGTCAAGTAGGTCAAGCCTAACCCAAACAAGTCTCACTAAGCCTAGCCAGCCTATTCTAGCAAGCACACAACATCACAAAGTCATAACAGTCTACCAACACACCATTCCACATGTGTATACTTGTCATATACACATATGCCACATCATAGGAGCCATAGGCTATATGCCATATATGTAGTCTATATCACACATTCCCACACATTATATATACACTAAATTAATATAAACTACATATAGGTATTTCATATTATTATTATTAAGCATATAGAAAAAATATATATATTTACATATAGGCCATTTACATATATATTTCATATAGAGAGATAGACATGTGTTTGTGTACAACTAACATATGTATGTGAAATAGGAAACAATGTACAATGAGTAATGTGTGTGTGTGTGTGTCAAATGGATGGGGGTGTGTGTTAATCCTCAGTGTGTGTTTGGATGTGTGTAACAGAGCTATAGGGTGTCAAGTTTACATATGTGCGATAGCTAACAGTGAATAGTGTAGGGTGTTGTGTTCTCAGGATTTAGGCATAGGTGTGTAACAGGAAAAATAAAATCAATGCAATGTGTGTGTGTCTATATGTGACAGTAGATGAGTTTGGATGTGTGTGTCAATGTGACAGTTTAGTTTAGATAGGGAAATGTATGATATAGGGAAATGTCAATATGTGTGTTCATGACAGTTCATGTGTGTCTCAGGTTTGGGCTAGGGTGTATCACAGAAATTAGTGCAATATAGATAATTTGTGTGTGTATAAATGTGTACAAAATCTCAGGTTTTATAATTTGTGTGTGACAGTGCTCATCGATGTGTCTCAGGATTTCAAGTACAAATAACAGTTTTTGGTATAACAGTTAGCTAACAGTGTACACATTCAAAACCCATTCGAAAACCCAATTCCTTGTTAACATAAAAACCAAATAATGTAAATAATGCTCAAACATGTGGGGAGTAAATGATATGCAAATTAATCATGGGAATTCTGTTTGAAAATACATCTAATTTCAGAATCAGAAATCAGTGTTCATGTATCAGACTTTGGGAGAAATGCAAATCAAAGTCTAAATAATAGTTAATAATCTGATTTAAAGGTTGGTAATCTAAGTGTCAAGTGAGTACGTGTCAAGGCACATATTTGTATCCAACCAAGTGGACACAGACGTATCCAACAAGCAGAACACACACTCGAACACTGCTGAGTACACAGCCTCGTGCGTGTGTTCACAACACTCATAGACACGACACGATGCAAACTAGGACACGTACTCGTGTCTGGACATTCGCCAGGGATAGGGCTACATTCCAGTGTCCTGATACGTGTCCACGTCGTGTCATGTGTCGACACAAAGTACGTATCAGAGCGAAAAAACCTAACTGCACAGCCAGTGCATGGCCATTGCAGGTTGGATTTCGTGTCCGATACGACTCCACTCGAGGCTTCGAGGCTGACATGTCAGTCAGTGTCCCCTCCTCGTCGCCAAAACTCAGACCGTCATATGTCCTGTACAGCGAGCAGGAGGCCCCGAGTAGCAGGACAGTGCATGCGGGTCTGTACAATGTGTTCGTGTCCTCGTGTGGACATGATACGATTCCAAAACCACAGACCAAGGACACAAATTTAAAGACAAACCCTAGATCTAGAAATCCATTGAAAAACATTTCCAAAAATAGCACAAAATATTGGGTGTGGCATTTCATCAAACACCTAGACTAGGAAATGGATACGTGTCCGGTACGGACACGAAACCAAATGCAAATGACACCAAACCTTCACTACATCTAGGGGACACCTAGATCTAGGATACCATGCAAAGAAAACTGAATTAAATAACATTTTGAAGGGTTTACCTATAGATTGCAAGGATCAAGAAAAAGCCCCAAATCAAACGGTTTTCGTTGCTAGCCAAATCCTCCAAATTGCACAAAAACTGAAATCACTCTCCATGAACATCAAATAGAGGGTGATTAGAAACTATTGCAAAAGATTTGGATGAAAAAGGATTTAAAATAGATTTAATAGGAATTTGGGAAAGTGGGAATTTACCTTTCCTTTCAAGAAGTTGTGTGAGCACAAAAGAGACAATAACAAGTAGAAAGGATATTAAATATGGGGGAAACCCTAGGTGTGGCCGGCCATGTATAGGCTTGGTTAGGGTTAGGTTTCAAGTCATGGGCCATGGGCTTAGTTTAACAAGTCATGAAATCAAAGCCTTAAGTCATAAGTCATTGCACCTATTCTTTAATCCTTCTATTGAACTAGATTCTAAGTGACTAAAGTAGGGTTGACTTAAGTTAGACTAGGGCCACACCATACTAACAAAGTCACCATAGCTAGGGTCAACTTTTAGGTCATTCTACAAGTCTTAATTAGCTAAAGTCAAAAATAGAAATCACCAATTCAATAAATTAAAATAAGTTCAAAAATTCACCAAATGACCAAAATACCCTCAAGCTAAAATGTGGTAGTGACAGCCGTCGCTCCACCCGCCACAGCTCATCCACCGCGTTGCCCTGGAACATTGCAGATCAACGACCCTGACGCATCTCCATCGCTGTGCGCATCAGCACCCTCTTCGCGTGCTACGCTGGCGCCTCCTTCGCGTGTCACGTCGGGCCTCTGTCGCGTGTTACACCGGCACCTCCGTCGCATGTTACACCGGCACCTCCGCCTCCGCCACAAACTGCATTTTTTTCTCAACCTGTATGACCTGCACCAATGATCAACGGTGCATGTCGAGAATAGGTGCCCCAATTTATGCGCCTTTATCATTTGTGCCCTCTTTGGGCTCAATGGACTTCGCCGAAATGGCGCCCAAACGTCATTTGTGCCCTATTCTGGGCACAAATTAACTTAACTATGAAATGACACCTCTCTTGTTTAGGTGCCATCTGTAAAGATGGCGCACTTCTGAGCTAGGCGTCATTTTAATGCTTATGAGCGCCTACTCATTATGCTTTTGGGTGCTACTTTTGGTTTGATGCCAATCTATTTTTAGGCGCCTTTTTTAATTTAGGCGCTGCTCTGCTTTTAGGTGCTCCTTGCCTCAAAAGATAAAAATTTGTCTAAATTTTTGTTTTACTCTTTTTCTTGTAGTTGATATTCGAGAAGACCCACATGTCGAGGAAATAGCAAATGCATTTAACACTCCTTTGTATTGCGAGGATATTTCTCGTGTACGATTTCCTTAATCATCTGAAGAAGAAATAAAAGATAGACAAGATCTGATCGGAGTGCAGCATTACAACACTCTCTTAAGTATGATCAACAGACAACCCATGTCATCCCGAGTCATGTTTCATTTCGAAGTCGTTATTCCTTTTTGGTGATGATGTTCACCCGCTTTCCCAACCGAAGGCAAAAAGAAGATATCGCCTTTCTGCGAGACAATGTGGTAAATTTCTTCCATGCTTGCTTAGAGGCCTGTCTCTAGAGTCGTATGCTCATGCCAGCCGTCCTCGAAAAATGGAGTAACATCTAACCCCTTGTCAGATAGCTAAGGCTAGAAAGATACTTCATCGATATGGTGCACAAAAGATAGATGTTTCTACAGTTCGTCTGCAGGTCAGCATAGTCTGCACATGGAGGCCTACAACCCAGCTGCGTTCATCAGAGAAATTATTTAATAACACCAGCTCAAGTACAAACTTTTGTAAATCTCTTCGATAAGAAGAAACAGACTTATCCCCCAAGCTACCCAGGTTGACAGGCCTGATGACTGACAACAACAATGCTGGCGAGATATTTTTCAGTGGACTTATCATACTTTGTTGTCGATCTCACAGCATTGGGTTTACCATGCTATCCAATTAACTGCTTATGGTCTAGCGATGAACTAAAATCTTTTCCTCGTGTTGCTAGAAAGATACATCAAAATAACAAACACCTTTGCCACACCACAGGGAGAGATGGGATTCGTGCTTCAT
Source organism: Iris pallida (assembly GCA_029216955.1). Lineage (NCBI taxonomy): Eukaryota > Viridiplantae > Streptophyta > Magnoliopsida > Asparagales > Iridaceae > Iris > Iris pallida. Next base: position 1,112,798 of record JANAVB010016597.1, read on the forward strand.
GAAATGAGACAAATCTCTTATTTGCCTACTGGCGGATATCCTTATGAGGAATATGTCCCGATGGAAGAAGAAATAGAGGAGTTGAAGAAGACTAATCCAAAAATGATTGAAGTTTTCGAATAGCTACTCTGCCATTATTTTACTTGCTCTTGCTACATAGACAGCCAGGTAAAAGGCAAATGTTATACTGCTAAATAGACAATATATCTGTTCCTTGGTCATGACAAGGAGGGTAAATGTAATGACACTTTATATTGCCAACCTCGAGTTTTCAGCCATTGAGCCCTGAAGAATTAGAGGCCTTCATGACAGAGTCGAAGATCGGTGACAAGCAGTTATCTAAAGAATCGAATGGTTTCCCAACTGGGACTACCGCTAAAAGTTACGCTGTCACAACCCGCTCCCGAATAATCGTACACAGTTGGACATGACCAGCCTTCGTCGATGGACACGACGAAGTAAGCTGTATAATACTAAAAAACTCCAAGTCATAATGTAATGTAAATATCCACAACATTTATAAACGTCCCAGAAGATATCACCACAATCTACCAAGTTATTTGTATAATATCATCCGGAGACAAATCCAATAAAAATAAAATATACAATGATGAAATCGAAAATACAATATCCTGACATGAAATCTAAACAATGAACTAAATCTTGCACCAATGATCTCACCATGCTCCATGTCGCCTCAAGCTCACCTGCAACGTATCCTGTCAGGAAAAAGCAAAGCACAATCCCGAAAAGAACAATATACATTGTAATCTGAAATACAGAATACAAGGTGAAACTAGAGTACAAGAACTGAAAATGAGACTATAATACCAGAAATGGAATGCAAAACTGAAAACAATGGACACGACAATCAATATGCAAAGGCAATAAACACGACAATCAATGAATACGATAATCAATGCAAGTGTGACCTTCAGAATATTAACCTAATGTGTGACCGGCTTAAGGACCACAATCCACAATCAATCAATTCACAATTCACAATTCTATAAGGTTCGGCTTAATCGTACGTGAGGTATACGATTAGGCTATTCACAAAATCTAGGTTGGGTGTGGTCACACACTAGTTAATAATAACAATGACTCACAATGCAATGACGAACAAGGATGATGCAATCGGTGTATCACGTGTCCGATATGAGAACGTGGCACATGAATGTAAGAAAACAAAGTAAAAGCTCGAGTCGGTGTACTTGCCTCGCTTTGGAAGTACGGGAGTAATATGCATGGATGTATGTCACCTGGTATTTTGGTACAAGTTGTTAGGGTTTGAAATCATTACAATTAGCTAGAAGGTCCTTAGTACTAATATATAGATATATATATATATATATATATATTATATATATATATATATAATATATATATAGTATATATATATATATAATATATATATATTAGTACTAAGGACCTTCTAGCTAATTAATATATAATATATATATAAAATAAATATAATATATATATATATATATATATATATAATATATATATATTATTTGTTAGGGTTTGAAATCATTATAATTAGCTAGAAGGTCCTTAGTACTAATATATATATATATATATATATATATATATAAATATATATATATATATATAATATATATATAATTATATATATATATATATATATATATTATATATATATAAGAAAAAGAAAAAAAATATTTTAATATATAATATATATATATATATTATATTATTTTTTTTTAAAAATATATATATAATATAATATATATATATATATATATATATATATTATATATATTATATATATTTATATATATAATATATTTTATATATAATATTTAAAATATATATATATATATATATATATATATATAATATATATATATATATAATAAAATATCTATATATATATTATATATATATATATATATATATATAATTATATATATATAAAAAAAATATATATATAAAAAATATAATATATAGATATATATATATATAATATATATATATATTATATATATACTTACTTGCTAACTATACAAAATATTGATAACAAATATTATCTAAATATTATTCTAGCAATATTTAAATATGGTAGAATATACACTAGTTTAATTAAAATAATATTTAGAATGTAATTATTAATAATATTGTTATACTACAATCTTATAAACATTTTATTACTAAAACAAGAGTAATATATATAAATTAGATTTTCACTAATCTATATCTAGAAATATTAACCACATTTTAGAGAAGCATAAACCTTCATTAAATGGCTATCAATAAAGACAACAGAAAAATGCTAGAAGACTAATATTAGCCCAAACCCCATATCCTAGATTTACTGGGTCAGTTTAATAACAAAATTGCTACAATTGCTAATAAAATTCTTATTCAACTAACACCAGACTCCAGTCCAATATATGCAGCCCAACTCCACTAGACCAGTCTAGTCCATAAATCCAGCCCACAGAAATCAGCCTACACTACATTTACAACCCAACGTTAGCCCGAACAAATCTAACCATTGCTGCCACTCCTAATTCTCCTAATTAACCATTTAATTAAAACCATATAAAATAAAATTTAGCACAACACCATACTACTGAGCTGAAGCTCAAGCCCATCCCAGCTAACATGAATATAAATAATCAATAGAGTGGCCTTTTATAATTTGAAAGGTCAAATGGACTTTCGAAATTCGAAGGGTCAAATGGCCTTTCGAAATTTCAAACGACCAAGGCTATGTCAGCATGCATCTTCATAAGGAATGGATTGGTTTTGGTTTTCGAAATGTTATACTGACAGTCATTAAAAGGAGTAATCTCTCTCTCTCTCTCTCTCCATTCTCACTAAATCACCTCTCTCCTCACAATCCATTTTAGGAACTAGCCTAGAACTCTCTGTCTCCACTTTATTTCAGCCGATACAATATTCTCAGCTCCTTCAACGAGCATAACCCAAACTTTAGGGTTCGACTTCCCTAATTCTTCTTCTCCAATCACTCAGCCTTTTCTTTTTCCTCTATACGAACAAGCCCAAACCCTAGATACCTGGCCAACATTAAAACCTTAGCCCCACCCAAAACCCTAATTTACAGAGGAATAAGAAGGAGATTGAGGTTCAAGTAGATCGAGAGGGAGGTTACCTCGATGGCTCAGTGCTGTGGCTCGACGGTGGATCCAAGCACAGTCGACGAGATCTGCTGGCGAAAAGGCTGCAGTATCTTCCATACGGTGGAGCTCGTCCCGAGATAGCTAAACGTAATTCGAAGAGTCGTACAGCTCATGAGATGGTGGCTCAGTCTTCTAAATGGTCCAGTCTATGAGATATCAACGTGGAAGTCGAGGTATCACGAGGCTCGAAGAGGTGCACTCTCCAACGATGAGACAGTGATCGTCACGTCCGGCGAGGACGACTCTGGGCGGTGACTGAGTCGAGTCCTGGGGGATCGGCTAGGCTTGATCTAAAGAAATTTGTGTCCGATCTGGACACGGCGAAGATGTGATGGCGCATCATTGGCAAGAAGGGATGGCGACTCGTCTTCTCCGGTGAGGTCGTCCAATGGCGATAGAAGATCCGATCGTGGTACGGATCTCCGGTGGCTCGATGATGGTGCTCGGCCGATGGGTCGGCCAGCAATAGAGAGGAGAGAGAAAGAGTGAGGGAGAAAGTGTTGTATCAGAAATTGAGAACTGTGCAATTATTTATAATAAAAATATTGTGTACTTTTCAAATTAGATTTGGGTGGCATAGTTGCAATTAAGTGTAGATATGGGGGTGTAATATTAAACTGGTAACTAATTTCCTAACAACTTGTAACTATTTCCTAACTTACTATCCAATTCAGTTAATTACCAACTAACTACAATAACTAATTAATAATAAATTATATTAGTGGGATTAGCCTAGAAATGTTTACACTGTTTCCGAATTCCTCCATAACAACTACAAATGTTCAATAAGCAAGTGACTATAAAGTACAATATTAAAGTAGCCGCATATAGTAATGTTTGAAAAATATCAACTACTATGTTTGAATAATATCAACTAAATTTAATAGAATTTCAGCAGAAGCTTAATCTCTATTAAAAGAAAAATAAGTTTTTTCCTTTAAAAATAGTTTACTATCAAAGTCTCATATGTGAAAACAATAATTTTACACAACCAAATAGAAATTTGAAAAAAATTCCTTAAAAGTTTACCTGAAATTGGTTTAGGGAGTTACATACGCCAGGCAAAGTAGCAAACGTATGTCACGAGAATCTCTTTTAGCCAAATTTTTATCCATCTGGCTAAGACGCTTTATGGTTCCAGGCAACTGTGCAGTGGACAGAATCCACCCAGGAACACTTTTTGCGGCCATCCGTCTGGTTTTTGGGCGACCAACGAATTTGTTAGCTGTCATGGCATGCAGGCTATGTGCTAGTCTTCGTGAACTCTCCAACACACTGCTATCAGAACCTCAACGGGGTGAATTTCCTCGTACATAATTTCCTTTCACTTATTTGTTTGGATGGTTGCTCTACTACCATCCTTCTTTGATGCATCCTGGACAAGCTTCCAATGAAAATTTAGAAGGACTTCTCCTCTGTAAATATAAGAGGTCAAAATAGAATATGACCGAAATAGAAGATTGTCGTAGGGCCTTGAATCGGGGAAACAACTGAGCATTCTATTACAAGATCCCTGACGTTCGAGCCAAATATGATGGAATCGATTCCTTCTATGATATAGAAAATGTCTAAACCCTAATTCACCTTATCGCGTTGATGACGAGTATTATCTAGCACCCTATATGCCGAGAAGATTTGCCCGACAATTTTGATATGATCAACTCCACGTGGGCAATGCAACCACCGTATTGGAAGGAGGTGGTTGGTTGGTAGATGGAGCTCGTGCTTGTCGGTATTATAGCTCCAAGGGGATTGGAGCTCAATTCAACCAACCTGCGATCAACCCGCCCCTGTATATATTGAATTCATATGCCCTTTTTATACTTCTGCAAATACCTTCTTTGAAGGCTACGACCCTAAAACAAGCTTCACAAGTCGTCTGAAGAATACAAGGGGATTAGCGGCCACTCAGATCAATTTGACGGAGGCAAAAGATAATGCACATGCTGAAGCACCTTTGAAAACAGGTGCTCTAGCTAAAGATCCCACATTATCAGCAATATATATTCCTATCATGCCGCCACAACAGGGGACTCAGACTTCCTCTTCTCGAGATCTTCCCATAAAGAAGAAGAATAAAGCAGATACCCATCTGGTGATGGTTACCATTTCTGATCTTAGGGTGACGAGGTCACAAACTCGTCTTTATTCGAGTGAAGAATTGTCATCCAAAAAGGATCCTCCACCCTCTGTCAACAAGAAGAGGAAAGCTTCTACAAAAGAAACTAGTCACAAGGCAGCATCTCCAGCCAGCTTATTGCATGTAGGATCTTCACCTCAAGCTCCTTTAAAGAAGGTTGCTAGAATTGAGGGGTCGAGCTCAATCAGAGTTGAATCAGAGTTGTTGCCTTCACTGACTCCCCAAGAACGGGTTTCACCAGTAGATGCTTCTCCTCATCAAGGTAATGTTGTTGTCTTTACCTCATCCCTTTTTATAATTTAATTCTTTTAATAGGATGTTCTGACACTTTTCTTTTTTAGTGATATCTTTTCTGCGTTCATTGCCGATAAGAATATCTATCAGCCCTCTTATTTCCGATCTTGTCCCTTTTGGACATATCGAACCCGTTATGAAGAAGAAAATGACTACGGCCGGACCTTTTGGTACTCATGCCACTTCTTCTCATGTTACGACGAAGTCTCCTCAGGATGACGAGGAATTGAATGCTGCTAAACGGTCACTTGTCTTTGAAGATGACCGTATACTAGATGATGTATTGGGTACTAGTGTTTTTGATGCTGGAGAGGGCTTACCAATGTTGACTACAATACTAACTGAGACTGAGAATATTAATGATCCCAAAACTAGAGCAGAGGGTGATCAAACCCTTGACATTGAAGTTGAGGATGCAATAAACCCTGACGAACAACAAACATGCGAGTGAACTCTTGAACTTAACCCCAAGAGACAGATTGTGGAGTATCGACCACTCGAATTTGGATATACCAGAAATTCTGAGTCCGAGGCTGAGGAACTCGAAAGGCCCATATTAGCTGAATATCCAGATCATGGTTCTCCCATGCTTGACGGCATTACAAGTCCTGTCCATGGAGAGGAAGAAGAAGTTCCTCCAGTACTAGAAGGTGATGAAGTTGTTGATGGGGGTATAAAGATCCTATGCTTGAGACTGAAGGATGTGATAAACTTGAGGTCGATGATGAGCAGAGCTCTAACGAAGACGACAAAGCTTCTGAGGAATCCAAGGACAATGTCGACACCGAGGTTTCTGAAGAAGAAGAGCCTCCTGTGATCAGTAAACCTGTTCAAGAAATTGTCATTTTCGAACATCGGAGTGGTCAAGCTGAAACCGGGCTTGCTCTTGATCATGGTGATTCGAAAGCTGGAGACATTCGCTTTATCTCCGGTGCCTCTGATGCGTGAAGCAGAAAAAGTAGGCCTACTTCAGCTGCTTCTACTGATATTGTTTCACCATCGATGAGAGCACTTCCGCAGCCTCCTATTCCACTTCTTGCAACTTTTTCTCTCACAGCTCCGAGTATTCCAGCTCCTGTAGTAGTTAGTTTTAAAGATATAGCTGCAACTCCAGACGGCCACGACCTAGTGTATGGAGTGGCAGATGGGCTTGTAGCTTCTTTCTATACTTGCTTGCAAATTTTAGTAAAAGTAGCCCTAGCAACCGATTTATCTTTTATTGCTCTGCGGAATACAGCTGCAACTTTGATAACCGCCATCCGTGAGACAGGCGACAATACAAGAGCAGACACCTTAGATCAGTTGGTTTCTAGCTTGCAAGAACCCATCACTACTCTTCAAGCTTTAAAGAAGGGTGATTTTGACTCCCTTATGGCAGCCGAATATCGGCAATTTGACTCACGAGGTCATTCAAACCAATGCTTTTTTTCACCAAAAATTGGATGCGATGACTGAGAAGAGAATCAGCTGATTAAGTTAAAGGTACTGAGACAGCAATTATCTCTGATGATGACATAGTGACTGCCCTAAAGAAAGATGAGGATAGGCTTCGTGCCGAGCTAGAGAACTAGAGCAACAACTACAAACTCTAAATATATCCCGAGAAGCTGAAGTGAATTATTATGCTCCTATTCTGAGACTCATGTCGGAGCAACAGAGAAGGACTGTAGCTACGGAAAACATCCTTACTGGCCAGGATGATCGAGAGAAATATATCGTAGAACTGAAGACACATATCATGGCCCTTACCACTCCACCATGACACGTTATATCTTTTTTTTACTTTTGTTTATCACATTTTGATGAAATGTAATGAACAGTATGAATTCCTTACATTTTGAATGAACACTAACTTTGTTTGGTTCTGAGAATGTATTCAGTAGTAATGTATACATGACACATTCTTTTGAAGCACAACATCAACTATCATATCTGTTGAGAGGTACTAAGAACATAACAGACAATGATGATATTGTTTTTGTTGTGGTCATTTTTCCAGAGGTATATGTATACGTGACAAATAGGTATGAACGAATGATAGAATTCAGAGGTAATGAGGACATGATTCTTCATTCGTAAATTATTCTTGGCCTATTAGAATCGAAGAATAGGATAAAGAAATATATTCAGAGGTAAGTGGACATGACATATTTCAGGAAATAGGGTCTGTTCAGAGGTGATGAGGACATGACAGACTTTGATTTCAAGAAATTATTATCTATAGTTCTATTTACAAAAGAGTGAATAAAAGATAATAATTCAAAGATTTGAATCATGTATAATGTTGATATCTGATATATTTTTCAAACATAATATTTCTTCAAAAATTTGCCATTGATAGGCATCATAGCCACTTGACCGTCCATCCCAGTCAATTGATAAGCTCCGTTTAAGAAAACCTTGCTATAATATAGGGACCTGCCTATTTCGCTTCGAATTTGTCCTTGCTTATATGCGTCATAGTCATAGGACGTCTGACAGTAAAGACTAATTCGCCCTTTTGGAATGCTCGTACTTTGACCTTACGGTTGAAAGCTTTTGAGATCCGGGCTTGATATAGCTCAATATGATGTTGAGCTAACAGCCGCTTTTCATCAAACGCTTCAAGCTCCTGAAGTCGAAGATGGTTATTGTTCTCCGTCTAAGTTCATTGGCAATTACAATTCTTAAGGATGGAATTTGAATTTCCAATGATAAAATAGCTTCATACACGTATACCAAGGAAAAAGGTGTACAACCGGTAGGTTTGTGCACAGTAATACGATAAGCCCACAGACATTCCCAAAGCTTTTCACTCCAGTTGTGTTTATTGGTAGAAACGAACTTCTTGATAAGTTTGATGATAGTCTTGTTGAATGCCTCAGCCAAACCATTAGCTGCAAGATTATAAGTCGTGGAAGCAACATTGTCGATTCTGTTGTCGTCGCTGTGAGCCCTTGACCCGAAATCCCTATTTTTATGTTATTATTATTTTGCTTATTTATTAATTAATGCATAGATATTTAAGTAACCACAAGTCTATATGTAATATGGATATTATTAGGTCTCAATAGAGAAAAAAAGAAACATGAGGGGGTTTTTGCAAACATTTAGATTATAAAGGGCTGGATTTCAAATCTTATGTTTTTAATTCCTAAAATCTAAACGGCCATTGATAGAACCAAGCCAATTCAAATCCTGAAGGAGCTAAGGATATAGTAGAGTTGGGGATAAGCTCCCCTTCCTTTTCAAATTCAAATGGGAGCTAGACTAATCCGAAATTAGGACTGTGAGTAATCCCTAAAACCTACTATTTATATAGAACAACCAGCCAACCTTTTCCCCCTACGAACCCTAAATCTTTCCTCTCCCTTCCCACCGCAAGAGCAGCCGAGTCGGGAACCAAATGAGCAATTGAAACGTCATCCCCTAGGTAATCTTCCTACTTTTTAATTATTAATCATGTCATTAACACAAACAAGAAATAGGATTTCTAAGTATATGATGTAAATTCTAAGAGGGAGTCATATGTTCGTACACAGGGGGCCATATGCCAAATATGATTTAGAGTTAGGCATGGACAACCTGGTGTTCTTAGTCGACACTATAGGTGGCAACATATTGTGAACCATTGACCTGGGTAATGAAGTATCCTAGTATTGGGAACTAGGATGCATCCAGAAACTGGAAGACAATTGTGGAGTTGGACCATGTTCAGAGATGGGCCTGATCAGGAAACAAACCACTGGGTAGTATAACTGGTTAGTCTAATTAATGATTCATCAGTTCATATTGTAAGTTGCCAAGAAATATCAGATTACTTATTGACACCCAATTACATATTATATGTCAGAAGACCGTGGTATCCTCAGATGGAATCAAAAATTCACTTATACCAGCCTACATATCTTGTATCAGTTGGCAGGGGACTAGTTATAACCAACAAATAATTGGGTATAGGCACGAAGGTTTGTATCAGGAAAAAGAATTCATGTGGATACATAAAGGTAGTGGGTTGGATATGTTATTCCGTAAACGTACAGATTTGGGAAGGTTTGGATACAGGAACAGGGTGTGTGCTTGTGTAGAACACAAGAGTGTCATAATACTGCCTCGAGTATTAGTGGTGGCCTGCTGATATCAGACCATTAGATATCAGGGTACTCTGGGTATCCTATCCGACCATGGTATCAGTGTTAGGGTTGACATTATAGAGGTTACCTACAAGTAGGGTCTGGGGAGGTATGCACAGGTAAGGTTATAATTTTAGACTGAACACTTATTAAGCACCAGTTTTATCCTGGCACTGTATACCTTAACTTATTTGTTTAGTACAGATATCGAGGGCATCCTAAAAGTGTAGGTTCCCCTACTACCTTATATGTGTTGGTGACAGGTTGTGTTTGAACCCTGTGTAAATATCCAAGTATACAGAAAGAGACCTGATAGCATAAAGATCATCAAATGCAGCATACCCAAAGCTGTGCTATCTTCTATGGTGTTGTATTGTGCTCATGTGTTGCTTTGCGGGATGACCCTTGTTATCATGTTGTTGTTGTAATTGGTAATTGGAGTATGTGAACCTGTGACAAGTCCCCATGGTTTAGGAATCAGTAGACCACTCGAGTTAGAGTCAATGGCTACAGCAGTAAGGTTAGCATTAACAACTGTTGGCATCATTGGTTTCAGCCATTTCTTTGATTGTCCTGTACCCTCTAAAAGATGTACAGGTGTGTATCCAAGGTTCAGACCCTTTTGAACACTTGAAAAACCTTTAACTTAGGTTCAGTCATCTATTGATCAATCTCTATAGGCGGTGTCCACTTGGAAATCCCTGTGATCATGCTGTCTAACCCTCCAGTGTTCAGTTCCTTATTGGTTCAGACCATTATATATATAGTCCCCATTTTCCTCTGTTCTGTACCTGTAAGTGTAGTGCCTGTGGGTATATAGCTATAGTTGGGATGAAAGGGACCTAAACATGTACAGGTAACATGGGATAATTAATGATTTAGTAGCTCTGTAATAATAGAGGAGGATGTCCTCCATAGGCTATGTATCCTATCATATGGGTATAGGTGGTACGTTAGAGTATAACAAAGTAAGGAATCTGAGAATGATAAAAGTATAGGAGTTGGGGTATTTGAATATCAAAGGAAGGGTTCCTGTGGATCAGACTTGCCAAAAGAAAACGATTCATTATGGCTGATACAGTGATACTGCAAGCCTTGCTCATGAGTACAAAGTGACAAGCCAAGCAAAGTAAACCTTTGAAAGAAACTGGGTTAGAGTTGTGAAATGATACTACCACATGGAACTAGGATTGTAAACCTGTGGTCTTCAATTTTGTGAAACCTGTCAATTTATTGGAAGGCCAGTTAATACTAGGCCTTATCATTGGGATGTCTTTCAAAGATGAAATTTGTATACTAACAAACAGTTCTGGACTATTTATATATGTAGATACTTTGTTGCTCCTCATTCTGGAAGGTGGTTTCTTAGATGGATTTGAGATTAGTTCAAGGTACTAGTGAATGGCAATTTTAAAGTATGATACCAGTTAGCAAAAGTAGCATGGTGGGTTCACAAAGCAGTTGCGGAAACACGGGTATCTTGTAATGGTTTCAAGTAAATAACAGTGGTAGGATTGATGAACCATCATCACATTTGAGTATTATGTGTGAGTAACAATCTAGGTGTAAAGGGTAGGATGATCCAAGAGTACACTCATACATCAGTTGTTGTCTTTCCTCTTCTCAAAGGAAGGCAACAAGCACAGTATAGTATATATGATACTATATATTGGGACCAGAGTGCTCATTACTGCATCCATGTAATCAGGAAAAAAAAATAGCAGTACAGACCCATGTAATGGCAAGGTGAAATGGGACAGTCAATGGGTACTATAGGATACTATCTCTATAAGAGTTAATATGTACATACTAGATGTGTATTAATAAAGGGAAAGGATAAGTTAGCAAGCCCACCAACTAAGGAAACTAAGAATCAAATAGATAAGTTTTTCCTTGTTAACTTACCTTTTGACATTGTAATTTCATAAATATGTTTATTGGACTTTGACTCTGTGCTCGACCCGTGCCGGCCGCTCAGGACCACAGGCAAGTGCATATACTGATTGTTACCATTTTCGAATAGTTTCCTTTACATGCTATACATATGTCTTGCTGCTTGTTGAAACGATCGTCACACGGAGATAGTATCATGGATTTATTATACCTCTTGATTGCCTTTACATGCTTACCTCACTTGCGATTGATTCCATGAGTAATAGTTGGGCGGGAAAATATCTTAGTAGACGTGTGAACTACCCAATCTATTCTCAAAATGTCTATTTTTGACTGATAGCAGCTGCACGCGACACGTACACGGTACCGGATATACCCCTTAGCCGTTCACACGTTGAAATTGATATTTCAATGCACATAGATAGTTAATATTTCCATTATTTCACCATGTTCTTCACCACTTGCCATGTCACCATGATTTACACATTACTTTCTAGTGGTTGTATTCTCATTGATAGAGTTTCAAGTCTTTTCCTTTGTACCATGATGTTGGTTACTTTCCATTCTTATTCTCATATGTTATATAAATGTTTAGTGATTCTATTGTCTCGGTTGGCCATCATATGTGTACTTGTTCCATTCTTGACTGGAAAACAAATATTTTAGGTGATGAGTTAGAGGAGTTCTGTACCACTTATTATGAGCAGACTGAGGACCCTGATCTGAGCATGCAGGAGGATCTAGATGTGGGGCTACCCTCCGCAGGAGACATATAGCTAGGTATTATTCTATAGAGCACGAGTTGCCTCAGAAACTCTTTTATTTATTGTATTTCATCTTTTATTTTGTGGATTATGAGAGTTGAGTAGTGAACATCCCTCTTAGCACATTTTGTTCTTTTGAGATTATTTTATCTATCATATTTTGGTCTATCTTGGAGATTATTCATATCAGTTATTATCTTCACTCTCACTTTAGTTATTTGTATATATTTTGCTGATGTGGACTGATCTGTGGATTTTGGTTGTGTTATGGAAATCTATAAACTGTATGGGTATATTTGATAAAATATGGAGATGACTAGACAGCGTTCTACCGCCGATACTGCGGCGTCGGCTGGACGTACCTGATAGAACTGGGATTCCCAGGACCCTTACTTTGGTGTACGTATTGATCGATAGAAAGTTAAACAGATTTAATACGTGTTCTAACCCTTCATAGGCGGAAACTAGGGTTCACGAATTATACCTGTGACGGAAAGAAGACAAGTAATTCCTAGCAATCTCTAGCGGACGACCCCAAGATCTTCTGTACGTATTCCTTCCTCGAGTTGGACGTCCTGTAGGCGACGATCTCCCAACCTTTTCTTCTTCTTGTCAGCCCTCTCTTTCTCTCCTTACGTGAATCACGAATTTAGAAAAAGCTTCATATTTCTGATCAATAATTTGGTGGCTATAGAATAGAGGATATATATAGGCTACGGCAGGGACCATGAGGAAAAATTAGGGTTAGGCCTCCTAACGGATCTGGATATCCCATGTTCAGTCCGAACACACAATCTAGGCCCATTAACAATAACTCGGTCTACTAATGAGCTATTGTTGTACTATCTCCCTAATCCCAAATTATGTTTGTGGGCTCCTTTTATTATATACTCGTTTGGCTCCCCATGTTAAGATATCATATGTCTGTCGATCAAATTAAGTTACTAACAACTATATTGATTCGACGTCTTTTATCCTTAAGTAGTACCGCTCAACTTTATTTGTCATGTCAGATATAATCCATCTGCAGGGTTTACATGACAATCCTTATGAGCTCCTTAAGGGGACATCGTCAACCCGATGTATCGAGACATGGATTCCATTTATAATCAACAGTCCATCATACATACAATGTTATTACCCAATTCATAGAGGTTGTTGATCCATAATGAATCTCACTCTTTTATCAGTCAAAGTAATGCACACTGCATATACATGTCTGTTATTATATTCGGTTTAAGAGCATAAGCATCCATCATAACTGAGGTATTTGTTCTCTTATGTAGCCAGTACAAAGAGAACAACCTCAAGTGGTCCTGTTTAATACACACAAAGTGTACTAGTGTAAACCTACAGTCAAGATAGACTAATACCAGATTACACTACAACCTTTCCAATGGATTGTCCAAGTCCATCTAGGTTGTGAACTATTTATATACTCCATAGAGAACTGATAATATGATCTTCTGTATGACACCCCCATATTATCTATAATATAGAATATCAGACATTTGCATTAACACTTACAACAAATATAATATGCAAATATTTGTCCATATGATTCTTATTCAAAATTTAAGGAAATAATGTTACTACAAAAGTGATGCTTTTACTATATAACCCTAACAGTACCTACGACTCGAGCCTAAATACTGGGTGCGGGTCGTGACACATTTTTATGGTGGCCCATGCAGGTCAGATTTCACAAAAAATAGAGAAACTTGTGGTAGTACTCAACTTAGATGTGCTACTACAGGCCTGCGAGTAGGAGTAGACTTTAAGGACCATCTCCAATTGTTTAAAACCGTTATTGAAATTCCACATTTGATCTTAATTATTCCTTTGATCTACATCCTGTTTGAATCTTCATACCAACTAATAATCTTACTTTTGTGACAGTCGGATGGATTTCCAAGGCAGGAACACCGCTCACTTGAATACCCCAGCAACCGTTGGTGGGTCTCCCACGAATGGAACCCCACTGACCCACGGAGGCCGCTTCACCTACCTAGGTGAGACGCCCCAGCCGCAGACTTCGAGATTTCATCGTGATGACATTCTACCACCTCTCCAGTTCCCTCCGCCGAATCCGCCACCAGCACAGTTTCTTCCACCTGTACCCTTCCAGCAGCCAACATCCCTCCAGCATCCGGCACCAGTTCTGCCTCCAGCACCTGCCCTGGACAATGCCACGCTCCTTAGGATTTTCCAGCAGCTCAGCACTTCCCAGACGAGGCAGGCTGACATCTTCCGTTATACACTGAGGGAGGCTCTTTAGACTAGGGAGGCTTCCCGCTGCACCTCGAAACTTCTAAGAATTTTATGGACCTTAGGTCCAGGGAATTCAGAGGAATGGAAGGGATTCTCTACGCAAACGACTGGTTGGAGAACGTGGACCGTAATCTCTGGATGGCTTGAATTCCTGAAGACAAGAAGGTTGAGACAGCCAGCATACATGTCACTACCACTTTTCTAGCTTGGGGGTATTTTGGTCATTTTTGAAATTTTGTGAATTATTTAGAATTATTATTTATTAATTGGACTTATTATAATTAATATGATTTTTGGTGATTTTTGGTGATTTTTAGGAGAATTGATTTTGGGCCTATAGTGGACTTTGACTTGTGTTGACTAGAAGACTAACCTAGTGACTAATCTAGGTTATGGCCACTTAGTTAAGTTAAGTAACCTTGGTTTGACCTAATTTAATGAGGTTTAAGTCATTGGAACTAGGTAGGAGTGATTTTGAGTTGTGTAGGCTAATATGGCTTATGACTTCATAAGTCATGATTAATGACTTAGGCTTAATAGCCCATAGGCCCACACCATGAACCAACCCTAACCCTAATCAGCCCATGACAGCCACTATTGACCAATCACATCCTAATTAATGCCTCCCAAAGTTAGGGCTAGCCTCTTCCTTAGGAATTTATTGCAAGAGAAGAAAGAGACGAGCTCCCATCTTTAGAAATTCATAATAAATCCATTTTTCCTCCTTTTTAATCCAAACAAGTTGCAATAGATTCTAATTATTGTTTACTTGCTGTTAGGACTGAGTGTTCTCAGTTTTTAGGAGCTTGGGAGGAGTTTCACCATTGAGAAGAACATCACTCTTTGAGCTTTTTGGAGGGTTTTGATACTTTGAGGTAACTTCTTATTCTCACCATAGAATCCTAAGATTTTTGCATCAATAGGGAGCCCTAGACCTAACCTAACAGTAGGAATAGGAAACCCTAGGTTTTTGTGTCGTTTCGTGTCCTAACAGGACACGTATCAGTGTCCTGAGCTAGGTGTTTGTGAAAATGCCACTGTGGATTATTTTATGTTATTTTCGAATATTGTTTGAATGGAAATTTGTATTGTGGTGTCGCTTATCCATTTTTGTAGCTCTGAGCTAATTTTGTGCTTGTGTCGTGTCATTAGGACACTCGTGCACACGTACTCGTGCACGCGCGCGCACAGCCACAGGAGTCCCCTGCCTATCGGGCTCTATTCTGGACACGACACGAATTGCCTCGACATGAAATTTTGGGAGATTATAGGGGCATCATCTGTCATCCCTCTCCCCAAATTTCACGACAATTCGTGGTCGGGTTTTGGAGTTATTGGCCGTGCACGGGTTTTTACTGGACTGTGTGCACAGTTTAAACACGCACTGACACGGCCCTATAACTTAGGACACGACACATTTTGACACGATGCAGACACATGGACACGAAGACCTATACCTAGTCTAGTTGGGGACACGAGCACGAGGCCTATGATGGTCTGTGTCGGGTGCACGACACGCGTGCACCCCCGCACAAGACTGTCACAGTCTCTATGTCAAGTGCTCACTGTTTTCATGTTTTATCCTATTGGACACGTTTGTGTCCTCTTGCTGGGACACAAATACATCACATGACATGAGCACATGTTGTATGTTCATTACCAACCATTAATTCATTAGTCTAACTTGATTTCGATTGTTAAATCTCAATTCCCTATTCTTTCCTGAAACCAGTGTAACTGATATTCACTATTTTTTTTCCCAGATTTTCAAATCCAACTTTGGCAGCCTTTTTAACCTAATTTATACTGCTAATTGCATGTTATTAAACCCCTAATATGTTCACCTAAATATTGTCTAATGGTATGTTGATTTTGGGGTCAAATGGATGTGTGTTGGATTCAAATATGGAATTTCCAGTTTTAGGACCGTTTTAATGAGTTTTTGTGATAACTTGAGTTTGGGGAACTCTTAATTCTATATATATATCAACTGAGTTTTGATAGGGACTGTTTGGGTTCAAAACTGGAAACAGTTTAGGTTTTTATTTGATTATTCAACTGTCAACTTAGATTGATACTTAAGGATTTGATTTCCTTTCCTATTATTGAACTGTTCACTGGATTCCCTCTCACTCACTCACTGCCCCTACACACCACACACCCACACACACACAGCCCTGTCACTCCCTCTTTCACTGCCACACACCACAGGGCACTCACACACATGCTCACTCTCTCTATATACATATGTATGTATTATATTATATATATGAATATAATATATGTATGTATATATGCTATGTATAAATCTATTTATGTATGAAAATCATATATGTAAGTATTGAATATACAATATAGGTGGCTTACACATGTGTGTATATATGAATTTAGTCTATATATCTATATGTATACATATATGTGAATTTGTAAAGTGAGTGTGATATGTGTATATAGCCTATGGCCTGTATATGAGCCTAGTGGGCTTGTACAGCTTTATTTGGACCTAGAATAGACTTACTAAACTAGTGTAGACTAGTTGACCTAGTGTGGACTTGTTTGACCCACTTTGACCATAGTTGACCTAGTTTGACTTCTAGGGTTGACCAGAGTTGACCAAGAGTTGACTTTTGCCTAGTTTGACCTAGATTCATGTAGAATACATATTAGTGCTTCGTTTTACCATTCTGGACTTGTTGTGACTTGTGCTGTTCTGAATAGAAGCCAGACACCACTCCTCGGACAGTACTTTTCAGTTGGACACTCAGATACCATGCGAGTACATTCTTTGATCATTTCATAGCCTGCTTAGAATTATTTTCCTGCTTTAGATTACTTTACTTGATGCTGTCACGTTGGTAACACGGATTAGTACTATATGATCCATTCTTGAGATGTTATCCCCTCAGGGAGCATCGTATACTACATGTTCTGTACGTTTCACTCACATGAGTATCAGTATGCTTCACGGTTCTTCGATCACTTGTGACATGTACTCTTATGATCACAGAGTCTTCCCAGAATCACCCCATTGTGGGCATTCCCAGAATCACCCATTTGTGGGCATTCCCAGAATCACCCATTTATGGGCTATCCATGTATCACCCCTTGTGGGCCTTTGTATGGAATTATAACATAACCTGGTTGGATCCTTGTGTATTGATTGGGGGTACGGAGGAGTAGAAATAGCATGTGAATTATTCCAAATAATATAATCTTGAACCACCTCTCATGAATCACCTCTACCTGTTCACATGTCTAGCTTGTACTCTGATTCACTAGTCACTGTTAGTTCTCTACTTATAGTAGATATTTCTATTATAGTTCTCTCTCTATTTACATACTGTATTTCCTTCAGATCCTGTATCTTAATTTACTGCATGATTATATTTTTCTGACCTGCCATGATATGTTGAGATGTATTGTGCTCGTTCCTGTCCTGACTGGACCTGTTGAAATATTACAGAGGACGAGGAGGAGGCTGGTGTAGATACCTATTATGGTGCTACCTTAGATGAGTGCCTGGACTTGGACCAGCAGCAGGTCCCACTAGCTGTGGATGACACACCCTTAGACTAGGATGCTTTTATTTCAGTATTTCATGGATGATTGTAGTTATTGATACTTGGGATCTGGGATTTGTATTATCTTAGACACTTAGACTTTCTGATGTACTTGGGATGTTTCCTTTCATTTCAGCAGTTTCATTTATCTATCTATCAGCTATGTTATCATCTGATTTTTCCTTGAGTTTTATATCATATCGTTCTTCTTCTTCCTTAGTTGTGATTGAGTCTACGTTTATCATGTCACCCCCATTCGGGGAGTATAAACTGTTTAAGCTTATATTGCTAGATGTTGTGACCTAGGACAGCGTTCTACCGCCGACACTGCGGCATAGGCTGGACGTACCCACGTCTCGTGCCCTAACTCTAGGGTACGGGTCGTAACACATTTTTAGTGGTGGCCCATGCAGGTCCAGACGTGAAGTGTGGTGGTACTCGAACTAGAGTATCACTACAGCCTGCTATAGGATATAGGACATAAATTTTTAAGGGTACTCAATCACATTAGGAAAATTTCTTTATTGCCATCTAAATTCTTATTGTCAGCTGATCCTTTGAATTATAATTGCCCGTCTTTGTTATTTCGCTTCTTTCTCAGAAATTAATACTCTTGTTTGTCTATCTTCAGGATGGTAGAGACTAGATCACAGCGTACCATCCATGGGGATGCTGTGGAGGGGACTGCTACCTTCCAGCCAGCACAGCGAGGCCAGGAGGCTGCAGCTCCTGCCACCTCAGCCCGTGTTGAGACCTCGGCAGCCGCAGCAGGAGGCATGCATCCACCGGCTCGGAGGCAGGACCCGATTTTCCCAGAGGATCCTTACCAGCAGCCACCTGCAGGGACAGTGGATGCAGTACAGCTACTAGCCTTCTTTCGACAGTACATGGAGGGTCAGCAGACTCAGCAGCAGAGACAGACAACAGAGCTCACTCGAGGCATTGAGCTGGCAGTGACAGCAGTGGAGAGAGTCGTGGCTCAGCCAGTAGCAGTCCAGCAGCCATACCAGCCACGGGAGAAGGGCATCTAAGACTTCCAGAAGATGCACCCGAGAGACTTTCGAGGGACAGAGGGGATCCTGTATGCCGATGAGTGGATCGAGCATATGGAGGAGATCTTCAGGCTGGCGGAGATTCTGACGAGGCTCCAGATAGAGGCAGCGGCCAGCATGATGCAGGATCTAGCCCATACCTGGTACCAGATCGACCCGAGGGTCGGCACAGCAGGACAGACTTGGGCAGCATTCAAGAAGCTGTTCAAGGAGAAGTTCTTTCCAGAGGCAGCTGTGGGAGCCCTCGAGACTCAGTTCGAGGCCCTAGTTCAGGGGAGTCAGTCTGTGGAGGAGTACGCAGCAGAGTTCTGCCGCCTGGGAAGATTTATAGAGGACTTGTCGGAGACGACGAAGGCCCGGAGGTTCCGAAAGGGCTTGGTAAAGGAGGTCAAGTCCTACACCAAGAACGCCCGCAGTGCTACATTTGAGGAGATCCTGGTGGACGCACCAGCTGCAGAGGATGATCTTGAGCTTAGGCTCAAGAGGGGGCGAGACTCCCAGGGAGGCAGCAGTAGCGGGGGACCGGCCAAGAGGCTGCACTTTCAGCAGCAGCAGCACCAGCAGCAGAGGTTCCAGCCGCAGCAGTTTCAGCAGCCGAGGCACCAGCCAGTGCAGCATCAGCAGCAGAGGGTGCAGCAGCAGGCCCAGAGACAGCAGCCCACTAGTTGTCCCTACTGCAAGAAGCCAGGGTATGGGTGGACTGAGTGCAGGAGGAGACTGGGGAAGTGTCTTCTTTGCGGATCGTCAGAGCATCAGATGAAGGACTGTTCCCTCTCTACAGGCAGAGCAGCTCAGGGAGCCGGAGCCAAGGCTCCAGTAGGACCCCAGAGGGGGCCAGCCCTGCCGACCCAGCAGCAGAGATTTGTTCAGCATCAGCAGCAGGCCAGGGGAGGCCAGCAGGGGCGAGCATTTGCCATGGCGGCTGAGGATGCAGAGGTGTTCGGAGAGCTGATTGCAGGTTCGATTCTCCTCGACTCCAGTCCAGCTTTTGTATTATTCAATTTCGGTGCTTCGCATAGTTTCATATCTGTATCTTTTACGATTAGACACGGTATCATAGCTGAATCGTTGCCTAGGACTTACAAGATCACGATCGGGGGTGGCATTATCCTCGTACGTGATGTTTGTAAGGGTCGGAGAGTTATTTTGGGAGGCCGTGAGTTGGAGGTGAGCCTGCTCGTAATGCCATTGCCGAACTACGATATAGTACTCGGCATGGATTGGTTGAGCAGGTACCATGCCAGCATTGATTGCAGAGGGGGTAGAGTTTTTTTTAGAGAGCCGGGGGAGCCAGAGTTCTAGTACTCCAGACGTCAGACGGAGCAGAGCAGCGAAGTTTTCTGCGGAGTCTCGGTCGAGGAGCAGGCGATTCCACACCCCTTGATAGCAGAGTATATAGATGTTTTCCCAGAGGAGTTATCGGGGTTGCCACCAGACAGAGACAAAGAGTTCTCGATAGACTTGGTTCCAGGAGCGGAACCCATCTCTCAGCATGTCTATCGGGTGAACAATAGCGAGCTGGTGGAGCTGAAGAAGCAAGTGGATGAGCAGCAGGACAAGGGCTTCATCCGCTCGAGTTCGTCGCCATGGGGTGCACCAGTGTTGTTCGTGCCGAAGAAGGATGGGTCAGTACGCATGTGTATTGACAATAGGGCACTCAACAACCTCACGATCAAGAACAAATACCCACTGCCGTGGATCGACGATCTATTTGACCAGTTGAGCGGAGCCCAGATATTTTCCAAGATTGATCTGAGGTCGGGATATCACCAGGTGAAGGTGAAGGGGGATGATATTCCTAAGACCGCTTTCAGGACGCGATACGGGCAGTTCGAGTTTTTGGTTATGCCGTTTGGGCTAACCAATGTACCAGCAGTGTTTATGAACCTTATGAACAAGGTGTTCCACCAGTACCTGGATCAGTTTTGGTGGTATTCATAGACGATATCTTGATATATTCCAAGACTGAGGAGGAGCACGAGGAGCATCTACGGATAGTGCTGGAGATTCTCAGGAAGGAGCAGCTTTATGGAAAACTCTCCAAGTGTGAGTTTTTCTTGGACCGGGTGGACTTCTTGGGGCACGTTGTGACTGGAGATGGTATCTCAGTTGACCCCAAGAAGATTGTAGCTGTCGAGGCATGGGCAGCGCCGACTTCAGTTGTAGAGATCAGGAGTTTCCTGGGGCTGGCAGGATATTATCGGAGATTTGTGCAGGATTTCTCCCGAGTTGCAGAGCCGTTGACACGGTTGACCCGGAAGGATGCAGAGTATGTTTGGTCAGAGGAGTGTCAGACAGCTTTTGATGAGTTGAGGAAGCGGCTGACGACAGCTCCGATTCTGACATTGCCTTCAGGATCAGGTGGTTTCACTATTTATAGTGATGCTTCAGGGAAGGAGCTGGGTTGTGTGTTGCAGCAGCACGAGAAGGTGATTGCCTATGCTTCCAGGCAATTGCGTCCCTATGAGAAGAACTACCCTACCCATGACCTGGAGCTGACAGCAGTGATATTTGCTCTGAAGCTGTGGAAGCATTATCTGTATGGTGAGAGGGTGGAGATCTTCACAGATCACAAGAGCCTAAAGTATGTGTTCACTCAGAAGGAGTTGAACATGAGGCAGCGCAGATGGTTGGAGTTGATGAAGGACTTCGACATTGTACTGTAATATCATCCAGGGAAGGCCAACGTGGTTGCCGATGCCTTGAGTAGGTATCCGACAGCCATGTGTTTGACCATGGATCGGCATTTGCTTGCCGACTTGGAGAGCCTTGGGATTGAGGTGATCGTGCCTGGAGTGCAGATGCAGCTATGGGGGATGCAGATTCAGTCAGATTTGATAGACAAGATCAAGGCAGCCCAGTTCGAGGATGTGGCTCTGTAGTATATCAGAGAGCAGATCAGTGTGGGAGTGGGGGATGCTGAGTTTTCACTTACTGAGGATGGTGCCCTGAGGCACGGTGCCAGGTTATGTGTGCCTAGCGGGGAGCTCAGTGAGCAGGTTATGCAGGAGGCCCACAGATCTCAGTACTCTATACACCCGGGTGCCAACAAGATGTACCGAGATCTGCGGGAGCATGTATGGTGGTCAGAAATGAAGCGGAAGGTGTCCCACTTCGTAGCTAGGTGCTTGGTCTGTCAGCAGGTCAATGCAGAGAGACAGAGGCCCGGTGGATTGTTCCAGTCGCTGTCCATTCTCGAGTGGAAATAGGAGCATATCACGATGGACTTTGTTTCAGGATTGCCGCGTACTCAGGAGGAAAAGACGCGATTTGGGTCATCGTTGACAGGTTGACCAAATCGGCCTACTTCTTGCCATTCAAGGTGGGTACGTCTACAGAGAAGCTGGCGGAGATGTATATGCGGCAGATAGTCAGGATTTACGGAGTTTCGGTCAGCATCGTCTCAGATCGGGATAGCCGTTTTACTTCCTATTTCTGGAGGAGTCTGCAGACCAGCTTGGGCACTCAGCTCAAGTTTAGTACTGCATACCACCCCCAGACGGACGGACAGTCAGAGCGGACTATCAGACCCTTGAGGATATGCTGCGGACGTGCGTCCTGGACTTTGGAGGTTCCTGGGAGGATCATCTTCATCTGGTGGAGTTTGCCTACAACAATAGTTTCCAGGCCAGCATTGAGATGTCACCTTTCGAGGCTCTGTACGGGCGTAGGTGTCGTACACCCTTATCCTGGGATGATATTGGTGAGCGATCTTTACTGGGGCCAGAGATGGTTGTTGATGCGGCCGAGAAGGTGAAGCTCATCAGGGACAGACTTCGCGTGGCACAGGACAGACATCGGCACTGGGCCGATAGCCACCGGAGGCCCTTGGAGTTTGAGGTACAGATTAGAGTAGGAATATATTTAGGTTGTTTGTTTGTGATTTTGATCATGTTATTTATTATAATTAATTGAGACATTACTTGTGATTAGGTCGGAGACCAGGTTTTCTTGAGGATATCTCCGACTCGTGGTACGATACGTTTTGGTGGAGGCGGGAAGCTTAGCTCGCGCTTTATCGGCCCTTTCGCTATCAGCGGAAGAGACGGTGACGTGGCTTACAGGCTAGACTTGCCGCCTGTACTTGTGGGGGTCCACAATGTATTTCATGTATCACAGTTGAGACGGTACGTGGCTGACCCTAGCCATGTGCTCGATCATTCGGAGATAGAGGTTGGGCCTTCTCTCAGCTATCCAGAGCAGCCAGTGGAGATTCTGGATCGACGGGAGAAGGTTCTGAGGAACCAGGTGATACCCTTGGTACGCGTCGCATGGAGGCATCATTCTCTAGGAGAGTCTACCTGGGAGCGGGAGGATGAGATGCGCGAGCGCTTCCCTTATCTTTTTGGACCTTGAGGTATACTTTTCTATCCTTCTCAGCAGTTTAGTTTCGCCTTTAATTTCGAGGACGAAATTTTTTTTAGGAGGGTAGATTTGTCACTACCACTTTTCTAGCTTGGGGGTATTTTGGTCATTTTTGAAATTTTGTGAATTATTTAGAATTATTTATTAATTGGACTTATTATAATTAATATGATTTTTGGTGATTTTTGGTGATTTTTAGGAGAATTGATTTTGGGCCTATAGTGGACTTTGACTTGTGTTGACTAGAAGACTAACCTAGTGACTAATCTAGGTTATGGCCACTTAGTTAAGTTAAGTAACCTTGGTTTGACCTAATTTAATGAGGTTTAAGTCATTGGAACTTGGTAGGAGTGATTTGGAGTTGTGTAGGCTAATATGGCTTATGACTTCATAAGTCATGATTAATGACTTAGGCTTAATAGCCCATAGGCCCACACCATGAACCAACCATAACCCTAATCAGCCCATGACAGCGACTATTGACCTATCACATCCTATTTAATGCCTCCCAAAGTTAGGGCTAGCCTCTTCCTTAGGAATTTATTGCAAGAGAAGAAAGAGGTGAGCTCCCATCTTTAGAAATTCATAATAAATCCATTTTTCCTCATTTTTAATCCAAACAAGTTGCAATAGGTTCTAATTATTGTTTACTTGCTGTTGGGACTGAGTGTTCTCAGTTTTTAGGAGCTTGGGAGGAGTTTCACCATTGAGAAGAACATCACTCTTTGAGCTTTTTAGAGGGTTTTGATACTTTGAGGTAACTTCTTATTCTCACCATAGAATCTTGAGATTTTTGCATCAATAGGGAGCCCTAGAACTAACCTAACAGTAGGAATAGGAAACCCTAGGTTTTTGTGTCGTTTCGTGTCCTAACAGGACACGTATCAGTGTCCTGAGCTAGGTGTTTGTGAAAATGCCACTGTGGATTATTTTATATTATTTTCGAATATTGTTTGAATGGAAATTTGTATTGTGGTGTCGCTTATCCATTTCTGTAGCTCTGAGCTAATTTTGTGCTTGTGTCGTGTCGTTAGGACACTCGTGCACACGCACTCGTGCACGCGCGCGCACAGCCACAGGAGTCCCCTGCCTATCGGGCTCTATTCTGGACACGACACGAATTGCCTCGACACGAAATTTTGGGAGATTGTAGGGGCATCATCTGTCATCCCTCTCTCCAAATTTCACGACAATTCGTGGTCGGATTTGGGAGTTATTGGCCGTGCACGGGTTTTCACTGGACTGTGTGCACAGTTTAAACACGCACTGACACGGCCCTATAACTCAGGACACGACACGCTTTGACACGATGCAGACACATGGACACAAAGACCTATACCTAGTCTAGTTGGGGACACGAGCACGAGGCCTATGATGGTCTGTGTCGGGTGCATGACACGCGTGCACCCCCGCACGAGACTGTCACAGTCTCTGTGTCAAGTGCTCACTGTTTTCATGTTTTATCCTATTGGACACGTTTGTGTCCTCTTGCTGGGACACAAATACATCACATGACACGAGCACATGTTGTATGTTCATTACCAACCATTAATTCATTAGTTTAACTTGATTTCGATTGTTAAATCTCAATTCCCTATTCTTTCCTGAAACCAACGTAACTGATATTCACTGTTTTTTTTTCTAGATTTTCAAATCCAACTTTGGCAGCCTTTTTAACCTAATTTACACTGCTAATTGCATGTTATTAAACCCCTAATATGTTCACCTAAATATTGTCTAATGGTATGTTGATTTTGGGGTCAAATGGATGTGTGTTGGATTCAAATATGGAATTTCCAATTTTAGGACTGTTTTAATGAGTTTTTGTGATAACTTGAGTTTGGGGAACTCTTAATTCTATATATATATCAACTGAGTTTTGATAGGGACTGTTTGGGTTCAAAACTGGAAACAGTTTAGGTTTTTATTTGATTATTCAACTGTCAACTGAGACTGATACTTAAGGATTTGATTTCCTTTCCTATTATTGAACTGTTCACTGGATTCCCTCTCACTCACTCACTGCCCCTACACACCACACACACACACAGCCCTGTCACTCCCTCTTTCACTGCCACACACCACAGGGCACTCACACACATGCTCACTCTCTCTATATACATATGTATGTATTCTATTATATATATATGAATATAATATATCTATGTATATATGCTATGTGTAAATCTATTTATGTATGAAAATCATATATATAAGTATTGAATATACAATATAGGTGGCTTACACATATATGTGAATTTGTAAAGTGAGTGTGATATGTGTATATAGCCTATGGCCTGTATATGAGCCTAGTGGGCTTGTACAGATTTATTTGGACCTAGAATAGACTTACTAGACTAGTGTAGACTAGTTGACCTAGTGTGGACTTGTTTGACCCAGTTTGACCATAGTTGACCTAGTTTGACTTCTAGGGTTGACCAGAGTTGACCAAGAGTTGACTTTGGCCTAGTTTGACCTAGGTTCATGTAGAATACATATTAGTGCTTCATTTTACCATTCTGGACTTGTTGTGACTTGTGCTGTTCTGAATAGGAGCCAGACACTACTCCTCGGACAGTACTTTTCAGTTGGACACTCAGATACCAGGCGAGTACATTCTCTGATTATTTCATAGCCTGCTTAGAATTATTTTCCTGCTTTAGATTACTTTACTTAATGCTGTCACGTTGGTAACACGGATTAGTACTATATGGATCCATTCTTGAGATGTTATCCCCTCAGGGAGCATCGTATACTACATGTTCTATGCGTTTCACTCACATGAGTATCACTATGCTTCACGGTTCTTCTATCACTTGTGACATATACTCTCATGATCACAGAGTCTTCCCAGAATTACCCCATTGTGGGCATTCCCAGAATCACCCATTTATGGGCTATCCATGTATCACCCCTTGTGGGCCTTTGCATGGAATCATAACATAACCTGGTTGGATCCTTGTGTATTGATTGGGGGTACGGGGGAGTAGAAATAGCATGTGAATAATTCCAAATAATATAATCTTGAACCACCTCTCATGAATCACCTCTACCTGTTCACATGTCTAGCTTGTACTCTGATTCACTAGTCACTGTTAGTTCTCTACTTATAGTAGATATTTCTATTACAGTTCTCTTTCTGTTTACATACTGTATTTCCTTCAGATCCTGTATCTTAATTTACTGCATGATTATATTTTTCTAATCTGCCATGATCTGTTGAGATGTATTGTGCTCGTTCCTGTCCTGACTGGACCTGTTGAAATATTACAGAGGACGAGGAGGAGGCTGGTGTGGATACCTATTATGGTGCTACCTTAGATGAGTGCCTGGACCTGGACAAGCAGCAGGTCCCACTAGCTGTGGATGACACACCCTTAGACTAGGATGCTTTCATTTCAGTATTTCATGGATGATTGTACTTATTGATACTTGGGATCTGGGTTTTGTATTATCTTAGACACTTAGACTTTCTGATGTACTTGGGATGTTTCCTTTCATTTCAGCAGTTTCATTTATCTATCTATCAGCTATGTTATCATTTGATTTTTCCTTGAGTTTTATATCATATCGTGCTTCTTCTTCCTTATTTGTGATTGAGTCTACGTTTATCATGTCACCCCCATTCGGAGAGTATAAACTGTTTAAGCTTATATTGCTAGATGTTGTGACCTAGGACAGCGTTCTACCGCCGACACTGCGGCGTAGGCTGGACGTACCCACGTCTCGTGCCCTAACTCTAGGGTGCGGGTCGTGACTGTAGGAGCGTAAAAAGTGCTTCAAAGAAAGAGTCATCTCATTCATAAATGATCTGCTTTATGCCTAGAGGAATGGGTAATCCCTTTACGCCCAAGATTAGGCTAATCGCTTTATGCCTAAGCAAGTTGATCATTTTACGCTCGGGGCTACACCCATGGTTTTACGCCAAGGACAGAGCAGTCTACTTCATGCTGGACAAAGCTGTCAAATCTAGCATTTAATGCAAATTCTGACATGAAGATATTAATGATGGCATTTACCACAGAATTCAATGGGATTTGTCTTATACAAAAAACCATTGTTGTCGTTTATGGAGATCGAGCTACTTTACGCACATTGAACGGTTTCTTTTACGCACAGAGTTTTACATGAGTTCTTACGCTCACAAAACAATATATGCGTAAAGTCTATTAGAGCCATTTTACGCTCAAGGTTACTCAATAACCACTTTACGCAGGGAACCTATGACAGAGCTATTTTACGCTCATCTCTCTGTTTTACGCTCAGAGGATGTTGGAGCTGTTTTTATGCCCTATTCTTTCTGGCCACTATGGAACGTGGTTTGCTTACATGGCCTTCATGCCATATATTTCGAAGAACGTGTGTACATGCATCCTATTCTCACTGAAATGATGGGACGCGTGTCAACATATGCAAAGGATGACTCTGATCATGGGTGGCAGTTGTTAGCATAAAGACAGATTTTGGTATCTTTTTACGCACAGAAGCCCCAGTCTATAAATAGACTCATTTTTCTCAAGCACAAGGACAGACAGAGAGAGAACATGAGAGAATACAGAGATCAGGACTCGCGTAAAATAAAATCTCCCATCTGTGATGTGGTAGATAATCAATTTTTACGTTTTACGCGTAAAGGTAAGTCTCCTGTCTGTGACAGTGTAGATAAAATTCACAATGATGTTTGCACATCTAATGTGAATATACCTAAACGCATACAGCGTAAAAGTGATGTTGGTAAAACTTCTGTCCTACACCAACAACCTTCTTATACTGCTTTACGCAAAGTACCAAACTTGTAAATCACACGCCATGAAAATGGGGTCCTTCGTGCTAAATCTCAGGATTTACGCACACAACTCCAAAAGCGTAAAAATGTACAGTTTGGTTCTGCGAATGAAGCCAGTAATCTTCTTTATACACAGGAGACTAAACGTTTTTCTACCCCAAATGTAATAAAGAAGAATATTCCCTCCACTTCTTTTGACTTACGTGAGTTGCTAATGCAAAAGCGTAAGAATTCACAATCTCCGGCGATGCTCCCCCAAGAAAGACATCAATGTGGATTTCATCAAGTTGTGATCAATTGTTGTTGTCCAGCTTCAAAACGGTCAGTTTTTGATCGACTGAATTTTTTTACTTCAACATCAAGCTGAAGACCAAAAAGATGAGTTGTCATATGCATCAGTCAACATGGCATCTCATACTAACAGAGGACGACGTCCAAGACGAAATACGTCCCAAACCCCAGGTCAGCAACAGTTTAACAGACTTCTTGATTCCTTTGAAGGAGTATATCAGAACACTCGATCAAGAAGATAAGGACAATTACAGAATTCTGATTCAGAAGCTAGGGGTACTCAATCTGTTGAGTCTGATACCGATAGTATGGATTCATACTTTTATACTAATCCTTCTATATCTTCAAGAGAGGTTGAATCCTACGCTGTTGGAGATGAACCAGAGACGTCATCTGCTAATACGGAATAACGTCTCACTGCCGTAGAACAATCATTGAAAGACATGCTCAACATGGTGCAAAGCATGCATCAAATAATTTTGAATCGGCAAACTGCTCAACCTTCAGTAATAACTCCGGTACCAGCAGCAGCACAAACTCAAGATAGTCAAGGGGCTGATATACCTTCGAATATTCAAGAACCTGCTGTTAATCAAAATTCTGCATCCCCAGATCCCATCATTCCAGAAGATGTACCACCTCCAGTAGGGGTTACGGTACATCCAACGACTATTCAATCAAATGTGCTTCCTCAAACCAGTGAAGCTATTCAAGCAGTGCGTGAACTCAAAGCACAGTTTGAGGTTTTGAGGCACAAAGATCAGCTCCAGAGGTTAGGGATTAAGCAACCCTATCCTCCTCATTGGAATGATGTACCCTTTCTACCGAAGTTCAAGCCACAATCTATGGTTTTATTCGATGGAAAAGCATCTCCCAGTCAATATATCAATTACTTTGATATTATGACTGTACACTTGCAGAAAAATGATGCTCTTCTCACTCGAGTGTTCATTGGGTGTTTGACGGGTTCGGCTTATGACTGGTATCGTAGCTTACCCGATAACTCTATTTCGTCTTTTGACGAATTCAAGGCAAGGTTTCTCTCCCGCTTCTATGAAGGAGGTATGGACATGAACATGTCCTCCTTAATAGAAATAAAACAAAAGGAGAAAGAAGATACTCGGACGTTCATTGAATGTTTCCGACAGGCTACTCTAAAGATGTCTCCTGGTATGCCAGATTCAGCGTTGATCGATACATGCAAGATGAATCTGCGACCATCCATTGCTGTCTTCACAGGTTCCCAATTCTCAGATTGGGCTCCATTTATCATAGCAGCAGTTTCTGCCGAAACCAATGGTAGGTTGGCTCGGGAATATGGGATGATTTTCGCTTCAGAAGATAAAGAAAAAAAGAGTAATCCTGGTAATAATCCTGGCAATCATAATGTGAAAGGAAAAGATACTCTTATGGTCAATCTTTCCAAGAACAAAAAGACGTCAAATAATCATGAATCCTCCAGGTCAAAGGAAGAATACTCTTTTGACGAAAGTGATATTCCAGGGATATTTCAGTGTCTGGTAAAAAGTGGCAAACTTCAGATTCCAGAGCCAAAAAGACCTAATGAGGTGAATCTGACTGACAATCCCAAATATTGTATCTATCATAGATACATTAATCATCCTACCAGTGCTTGCTACGTCTTGAAAAAGAAGATTCAAGAACTGATAAATGGTGGTGCTATCGCTTTAACCAATGATGACCATACGGTTATGACCAATATGGTTTCTCTTCAGTTCGGGGATTTTCCTCCACAGCAAGTCCCAGATGGAATTATTCCAATTCCGAAGGCGACGATGAAGATCGTGAATATCCCGCCTGCCAGAGAAAAAAATACAGGATTGCTGCTACTCACATTAAAGAATGGTGAAATTATGTGGGTACATCCTGACTTAGTGCCTGAATTGAAAAATGAAGGTAAAACTTCAAAATCCAAGAAGGGCAAGAAAGTCAAAACCTGTAACATGATTTCTCATGTTATTCCAGATTCTGATGACTTGGATCATCTATGGGATGACCTTCCTATAGAAGATAGACTGAAAGGACTGAACATCTGTCCTCCAAGTCTAGCTCCCCCTACCAAGCTCAAGCTTACCCATCAGCAGTGGCTAGCCATGAATAGTGTTCCTTTATATCGGGCACAATAAATCTTTGCTGCTTATGAAAAAGCTTCGAGAGAGATTTTTCCTAATCCTCCTCCTCCTGTAAATACAGAGACTTCTATTCTTCATTCTCCTGAGGTTACAAAAGGTCTTGCTTCTTCCTCTTCCTCTGTCGAAACACCTGTCAAAAGTTCGCTGCCCACTCACTTGTATAGTCAGCAATCTGTTCATCTCATGAAGAAGATGGGTTACAACTTTCAAAAAGTAGAAGGTTTGAATTACGATAAAGGAATACGGCTTCCTTTACAAATTCAAAACCAAAATTCTACTGCTGGATTGGGTTCTGAAATGCCTCACAACAACCCCCTCAAGAAGAAGGCTAAGGGACGAAAAATTAAATCCTGTAATATGGTATTTCCTTCTCCTGAGTCTGAAGAAGAAACTTTTGCTGGTACAAGATCTGGAAAAGAGTACCACAAAGACTATGAGGGATCTTCCAAAGCAACAGAAGATGTAGTGGAGACTCTACCAGTTCAACCTTCTCCTGTTCCTGTTAAACCGTCTGTGGTTGAAAAGGGGAAACAGAAGGCAGTACGCTTTGATATCCCATTGAAGCCTGCTTCCAATCAGGGGGTGGTGATGAAGCCTTACAAATTTGACATTCTAGCCCAGTTAGCCAATACTCCGGCTAGACTTTCTATATTTGAACTGCTTCGCCTTTCTAGAGAAAGCAGGGAGACTTTGAGCGAAGCTTTACTTCAAGCAGATTCATGCTTGGCACAACTCAAGACTCCTGATAATATACCAGTGTTATGTCCGCAATGTCATAGTGTGATGGAAGCAATTCCCAACATCACCTTTACACAAGAGGATATGCTATTGAAACACAACAAGCATGATAGGCCTCTGTGCTACACTGGATATATTGGATCCACTGAAATTGATAGGATCTACATCGATCCTGGGTCTTCAATTAGTATAATTCTTCAGAGTATGCTAAGACCCCTGAGGATTCCTACTAGTGAACTGACTTATACTAGTACTACGATAGTCGGTTTTAACTCTGGCAAGAGCAAACCACTGGGGAAGATTCGTCTACAGATTCAGATTGGTGATCTTCGAACTATGGTAACTTTCTATGTTATCAACTCAGACGTATCCTACAATATTCTTCTTGGAAGACCGTGGATTCATGAGCACAATATTGTGCCTTCAACTCTTCACCAATGTTTCAAATATGTGGACTCCCAAGGAGTTGTGAAAACTGAGTTTGCTGATATTAATCCGTTCAAGGGTGTTGAAGCCTACTTCTCTGATTCAAGGCTTTATAAACAAGAACATGTGAAAGATATATCAGACATGGCTGAAGATCAATCACCCTCTGAGGATCACTCTATTAATGAAGATCCGTCAGAGGAGCAACCTTTGAAGATCATAGTCAAGGGACGAATCCAATCCCAACCTGTCAATGATCAACCTTTAATGATCAAGGTTAAAGGAAGAACTCAAACTTCATCTGAGGAATCAATAAATGTTCCTGCTAAGAGCCAAGTTCAACCTTTGATGATTAAGGTCAAAGGACGTGCTTCTTGCACGAATGATCCAGAACTACCGTTGATTGTCAATCTTGGCAAAACTACGCAGAAGACGGATGATGGTCCACTGTTGATTAATCCGAAGCGTAGCAATCAGACTGTAAATGATGTAAATATTGATCATTCTGTACTTTTTGATATCAATAAAGATTTTCTGTTCGAGTATATGGCTGTCAAGTTTATTGAAAGAATGACTTTATCTTCTGATAATCAAAGTCATCAATATAAAGACAACATAGAACCGGAAGAAATTCTATTCATCGAATTTGATATTTCTCATTCCTCATATTGTGAATCTGGACAAGTACTCTCAGTCAATATGGTTCAAACCGATGATGAATCAGAGCCATTTGAAAATGATCCTTGGGCTCAACAAATGGATACTCAATGGGAACTTCGTTTTGAACAACGTCAGCCACCTACAGAAGATGAGGTTATCCAGATTGATGTCGGAGATAGAGTTACGTCCAAACCAATATTCATCAGTAAGAATCTTTCTGAAGATGAAAAGGAAGAGCTAATAAAACTTATAAAAGATTACATCGACATCTTTGCATGGAGTTATGAAGATATGCCAGGGTTAGATCCTACAGTTGCTACCCATAAACTCAACATTTTGCCTAATATCAAGCCTGTAAAACAACAGCAACGACGCTTTAGACCAGATATGATGGATGCGATTGAGGCAGAAGTCAAAAAACTGATTACGTGTGGCTTTGTTCGTGAAGAACAACATCCAGATTGGATGGCCAATATTGTTCCTGTTATGAAGAAGAACAGAAAAGTCCGAGTTTGTATAGATTATCGAGATCTTAATACGGTTTGTCCAAAGGATGAATTTCCACTTCTAATTACTGATATCATGATAGACAATACATGTGGTTTTGAATGCATGTCTTTCATGGACGGATTTTCAGGATACAATCAGATCAAGATGCATCCAAAAGATGAGAAGCACACCGCTTTTCGTACACCTCCTGGGATCTACTGCTATACAGTTATGCCGTTTGGTCTTAAAAACGTCGGTGCCACGTATCAACGGGCTATGAGCAATATCTTTCAAGAACATCTACGGAAGATAGTTGAATGCTATGTAGATGACATTGTTGTTAAAAGTCGATCGAAGGATGATCACATTCAGGACTTGAGAACAGTATTTGAATTGATGCGTCAGCATCAATTGAAAATGAACCCTACTAAGTCTTTCTTAGGGGTCTCCAGTGGCAAGTTTCTAGGATTTGTCATTACCTCTCAAGGTATCCATGTTGATCCTGACAAGGTTAAAGCAATTCTTGAAATGCGTCCTCCTCGTAATCTGAAAGAACTCCGTGGCTTTCAGGGCCGTATTGCTTATATCAGAAGATTTATATCTAATCTTTCGGGGAGATGTCAACCTTTCTCCCATCTATTAAAGAAAGGGGTATCTTTCTTTTAGGATGAAGCATGTCAAAAAACTTTCAATGACATTAAGCAATATCTTACAAATCCACATGTTCTGGTACCTCCGGTGGTAGGAAGACCATTTTTGCTATATGTTCGAGCTCTAGATCATTCACTTGGCGCTCTTCTGGCACAAAAAAGTGATATGGGTCATGAACAAGCAATATATTATCTGAGCAGAATGATGGTCGGAGCTGAACACAGATATACTCCTGTAGAAAAATAATGTCTAGCTTTGGTTTTTGCCATCCAAAAGACAAGACATTATGTCACTGGACAGACTATTCATGTCATCTCCAGAATAAATCCCATTCGGGAATTGATGAGGAAACCAAGCATTCTTAATTCCAGGTTAGCTACCTGGGCAATGTTACTCACCCCCTATGATATGATTTATGTGCCTCAAAAATCAGTGAAAGGCCAAGCGTTAGCTGATTTCTTAGCCGCTCATCCTATACCTGAAACTTCAAAGTTATATGAAGACATTCCTGACGAAGTAGTGGATTGTAACATGACTTCGAAGAATGATATATGGCAATTATATTTTGATGGAGCATCAAGAGTAGGACCTAAAGGCAATATTGTCTCTGGGGTAGGAATTGTCTTGGTTTCTCCTGACAAAATGGTCATATACCGTGCTTATTCTCTTAATGAGCCATGCTCTAACAATGTAGCAGAATATAATGCTCTGTTGATTGGTCTCCAAGTAGCAAAACAATTGGATATTGAATTCCTAGAGGCTTATGGAGATTCTTAATTGATCGTTAATCAAGTTAGAGGAACTTATGAAGTCAGAAATCCTGATCTCATCCCCTATCATCAAGTGGTAGTCGAGTTGGTCCTTTCATTCAAAGGATTCTTCATTGAATTTGTACCACGTTCTCAGAATATGGAGGCTGATGCTCTTGCCAGTTTAGCTGCAGACTTGGCTATCCCAATCCGAAGGCAAAATACAATTACTTTGTTAGACCGAGACTTGTTCTGTGTGAAGAGTAATCTGCATATTGAACAAAGTTATACTACAGAGTCAAATTCCCAACAGAAAGATTGGAGAACTCCATTCATTGATTATGCAGTCATAGAATTTTGCCTGAAGTTCCTAAAAAAGCTGTATCAATTAAGAGACGATCATTTCGATTCTATTATGATTCGTCTTTACATATGCTATATCGTCGTTCATATGACGGACTCTTGCTGCGCTGTCTCTCAGAAAGTGAAGCCAAACAAATATTGCGTGAGGCTCATGATGGTGTATGTGGTGCTCATCAATCGGGTCCAAAGTTGTAAGACCGCATTCGGAGAATGGGGTATTATTGGCCTTCTATGATAGCAGATGCTGTGGACTATGCCAGAAGATGTAAAGCATGTCAGATTCATGCTGATTTTATTCATCAACCGTCTGAATTTCTACATCCTAAAGCTGCCTCTTGGCCCTTCGAAGCTTGGGGTATGGATGTTATTGGCCCTATTAACCCCTCTTCTGTCAAAGGACATCGGTTTATACTAGCTATAACCGATTACTTTTCGAAGTGGGCAGAAGCAGTCCCCCTTACGGAAGTAAAAACATCTAATGTGATCAGTTTTATCAAGCACCATGTCATTTATCGTTTCGGGATTCCTCGACGGATAATTCATGACAATGGTCCACAATTTGCCAGTCAAGCATCTTATCGATTCTGCGACAAGAATCGAATTCAGAATTTGGCTTCTACAGCTTATAATCCAGCTGCTAATGGTTTAGCTGAAGCTTTCAATAAGACGATCATCAAACTTCTCAAAAAGTTTGTCTCTTCTAATAAACGTGATTGGAATAAGAAACTTGGAAAATGTTTATGGGCTTATCGAACAACAGTCCGGACTCCTACTGGTTTTACACCATTCTCATGAGTTTACGGATGCGAAGCTGTTCTCCCATTGGAAATTCAGATCCCTTCTCTACGAATAGCCATTGCTAATGAGCTAACTACGGAGAATAATGATCGCTTAGGACTCCAAGAACTTGAAGGTTTGGATGAGAAGCGTCTTCAAGCACAACAACACAATGAACTGTATCAAGCCCGCATATCTCGAACTTTTAATCGTAAAGTTAAGGAGAGGTCATTCAAAGTGGACGAGCTCGTATTAGCTGTTCGGAGATCGATGGTAATGACTCATAAAAGTAAAAGGAAATTCCAAGCAAAATAGGAAGGCCCTTATGTAATTGAGTCTGTGTTTTCCAATAGTGCCTATCGGTTGTCAAAGCCCAATGGAGATCTACTCATGCTGCCAATCAATGGTAAATTTCTGAAGAAATACTTTGTATAAAAAAAGATAAAAAAAATAAAATAAAAAACTTCTTTTATTATTTTTGTTCAAAATAAAAGATTAAGGACGAGGGCCACTCCCTTCCTTATTGAATACATAGTCGGCCAATGCATAGAAGGCATCGTTGCCTGAACACATGAGAAATTTATAGGCAGCCATCCTCGACACTTCTTCTTCAGGAGTTTTCCCTGGCTCTACTAAAAAAGTAAGAATATCTTCGGGTAGCTTGGGCGCAGAAGAGCTTCCACCTATTTCAATTGAGCCTGATGAGCCTGATACAGGAAGATCAACAGGGAACATCTCAATGATACCCTCGACTTTCTGGGAGACTTCGTTCTTTCGATGGGCATCCTCGGAAGATATTTTCAAACAGAGGAGGAGAAATAAGAATGAAGGGTTACAAGCAATTCTTACCTATTTATGGAGGATGATTAATAACGACTTCTTCTGAAAAGGCTCGTCCATTCATGTTATTAGGTTCATCCATTTAATTATGGAATTTGAATCGGCCTTTCTGTTCCCAAGAAACATGCTGATTCATTCACCGCCTTGACATTTACGCTCATAACATCCGTCTTCCTAATCCCCAGCTACCAAGGTTTGGTTAAGCTGACTTCTTATTTTCAGGGGAAAGGGTTTTTTTTATACCTTCTATTTTTATCAATTGATTAGAAAGTGGGATTCACTATTTCTCATATTTTCATGACCTCTGAATAAATATTAAATCTACTTTCTTTTCCTATCTATCATTTCTATTTTTGACCTCTGCATAGATATTAGTCTAATTTTCTTTTGAGTTCATATATGCTATTATGTCCATATTACCTCTGATAGTATCATATACTCTAAAAACAGAAAATAGGATTTCATTTATCTATCATGTCCTTATTACAACCAGATAAGTACAAATCATTGATCATAGAAGAATCATCATTTCATTCCCATATCATCAAAAAGTCTATTATATTTCTTAGACTTTCTTACAAGTTATAATGGAAATCTTTTACATTCTTGGATTTTTATTCTATACACCAGCAAATAACCTAATAGAGATCTATTTCTTCTTTGATCTTCTTTGGCGGATTCGTTGTTGGTGGCAGTTCCTGACTGTCTGAGCCCCAGTGGTAACCGGAACAGCAGGAATCAAACTCTGGTCTTATCTCTCAGACGAGAGGAGAACCCCAGAGTATGGCAGCCCGAAGGCGTGTTGCTGCCAACACAATTGGTGGATTAGTGGCAGCACCTCAAAGGAGATAGGAACGTATCCAGCATTGGGATACGATTCCTAGTTCTGCCGTGAAAGGAACTCTACTACTCGATTTCTCGGGGTAGAGTTGACTCCACCATCCAACTCTCCATGTATAAAGGCTCTTCCTACCAACAGAGGAAGACCCTTCTATCTCACGAAGAGTTCTGAGTTGTCTGATTTGCGCATCAAAAGCGCATGAGCTCCCTGATGTTGGTGTCAGAAGAACGCTCCTCACAGCGTCAAAATCTCCAATGTCGGTTCTAGAAAAGCTGCTCAACCAAACTTCTGCAGAAATAACAAAGAAGAAGTATTTTTCAGAAGTATTATCAGATGCACTCAGCAAGGTTTTTACGTCGGTGAATCAACAAGGCTTTTACGCCAGTAATCAACAAGGCTTTTACGCCGATGATTTAACAAGGCTTTTACGCCGATGATTCGACAAGGCTTTTACGCCGATAATTTAACGAGGCTTTTACGCCGGCGCTTCACGAAGGCTTTTACGCCAATGATATGATAAGGCTTTTTTTACGCCAGCACTTCAGCAAGGCTTTACGTTTGTAAAATAGCTATTTTCAAACAAGAAATTCGAAGACAGATATTTGCTTACGATTGGACTTACCACTTGAGTCGAATGGTTTGGCTCTAATGAGGGTTGAATCTGCGTCTAATGATTGGACATGCAAAGGAACGTCGTTTGAAAGATCTGCCATTCTCATTTGTTGGAGAATAACATCGCGGAAAGTTATCTTCGGAGGGATGAATACGAGAATATATAAAACGTTCTTGGCTATTTATAAAGACTGAAGAAACTATTAAGATGAGTCTATTTCGGGAGAAGATCTTATTTAAAGGATCTTGTAATCACAAGATAGACGCCACGTGTTGGTTTGTTTCTCGGGAATTAACAATCACAGAAGCAGTCAATAGAAGTGCATAAACAAATGCGCGTCAATAGATGAGGTTAAACATCAAAGATTTTATTTATAAAGGATGGAAGCGGATCCCTACATATAAAAGAGTCGCAATACATAGAATATATTATTCTCTTTCCTTGGGTTGACGAAGGGATGCACCCAACTCACTCATATTGCGAATCTCAGAGCGACGCATCAGACGAAGGAATGCTTCTGCGTTACCCGGTCCCTCGTATGCAGTTGAAGGACCACCATCAATATGACTGAAGACCGCTGGGGTCAGTCCAAAGCACTCTAGCAGATTTTGTGCTCGCTCGTTTTCTATCTCGAGGTTAAGTCTGACGATTGAAGCCCCCTCCACGATTGGTTCTTTCTTTGGCGCCATATCAACTATGAGGATGAATGTCAAGAGTAAAGAGTTTGTCCTTATTTATACAAATCAAAGCAACTCTTCACATTCCTCATTGGAAACCGCTCACTCGGGAAGATGAAGAAACATTTGAAAGTTACGAAGAAGAAATTTATTGTGACGGTTAAGTATTGACCGACATTGTTTTTTCTTCTTGAACTTTACGCCGACTGTTGGACATCCCCCTCTTTTACGCATATGGCTGTTGCGTATCCCAAATTTTACGCTGGCAGGTCAAATCTCAACTTTTACGCTTCTGTTCAAAGTATTTCAAAACTTGGAGATATTTGAAAACTTTGAAGGGGGTCTTGTAGGAGCATAAAAAGTGCTTCAAAGAAAGAGTCATCTCATTCATAAATGATCTGCTTTATGCCTAGAGGAATGGGTAATCCCTTTACGCCCAAGATTAGGCTAATCGCTTTATGCCTAAGCAAGTTGATCATTTTACGCTCGGGGCTACACCCATGTTTTTACGCCAAGGACAGAGCAGTCTACTTCACGCTGGACAAAGCCATCAAATCTAGCATTTAATGCAAATTCTGATATGAAGATATTAATGATGGCATTTACCACAGAATTCAATATGATTTGTCTTATACAAAAAAACCATTGTTGTCGTTTATGGAGATCGAGCTACTTTACGCTCATTGAACGGTTTCTTTTACGCACGGAGTTTTACATGAGTTCTTACGCTCACAAAACAATGTGTGCATAAAGTCTATTTGAGCCATTTTACGCTCAAGGTTACTCAATAACCACTTTACGCAGGGAACCTATGACAGAGCTATTTTACGCTCATCTCTCTGTTTTACGCTCAGAGGATGTTGGAGCTGTTTTTATGCCCTATTCTTTCTGGCCACTATGGAACGTGGTTTGCTTACATGGCCTTCATGCCATATATTTTGAAGAACGTGTGTACATGCATCATATTCTCACTGAAATGATGGGACGCGTGTCAACATATACAAAGGATGACTCTGATCATGGGTGGCAGTTGTTAGCGTAAAGACAGATTTTGGTGTCTTTTTATGCACAGAAGCCCCAGTCTATAAATAGACTCATTTTTCTCAAACACAAGGACAGACAGAGAGAGAACAGGAGAGAATACAGAGATCAGGACTTCGAGATTTTGATTCTCCAGAGCATTTTTCTTCAACTTTTCTTTCAGAACAGAGTGAAGCAAAGCAGGAAAGCATTCGGCCTCGCCATCAGTGCCCAAGTGCGTCGATACCTTTCTGGTGACTTAGTTCTTCCAAGTTGTTCTACTTCAAGCAGTGATCTTCTTCATCATCATATGTTCCAAGGAACAAAGTGATCATTTATGAATCAGACTTCCATAGCAATACTTTTCCAAAATCAAATTTGTACTTCTTGTACTTTTTCTCATTTTATTTTCAAAATCTAACACTTTTGTTTGGCAATTTTGTTAAGTGAAATAGTGACAATATAGCTCTATGACATCGCTTTCACATGGTGTAGAGATGAGCTTCGATTCACCGCGCCGGATGTGACTTAGGAAGAATTCAAGGAGCTATTGAAGATGAAGTTCTATCCCGACGTGGCCAAAGAAGAGTTAGAGAATGAGTTCGAGAGCTGGAGTAGGGCAAGCTCTCCATCGAAGAATACTCCGTCGGGTTCTCCCGCCTCAGTCGCTTCGTAGATGCCTTGACCCCTGCAGCCAAGGCCAAGAAGTTCAGAAGTGGGCTATCACATGAGATTCATATAGCCATCGCCACCAGCCAGGCCACAACACACGAGAAGATCTTGAAGGTTACACAGGACGTAGAGAAGGAGATGAAGCACAAGCAGAAAAGAGATAGAGATGCATACGGAAGGGGCAACAACTAGTCAGGATCGGTAAAGCGGTCCAATGCTCCAGGGAAGACCATGATACAGTAGCAGCAGCCACAGCCTTATTTCCCGTAGCAGCAGTACCAGCCTCCAGCTAGAGTTGCTGCCTCCCAGCAGAACCAGCAGAGACATCCCCTTGGGCCTTGCGGGTACTACAGAAAGCTGGGACACGTATGGGACGTATGTAGTAGACGACTTAGAGTATGCTTATTCTGTGGTTCAGGCATGCACCAGATGAAGGAGTGTCCAGCGGCACAGATTCATGCAACACAGAAGGTAGCTCCTGCCCCGGGAGCACCGACGAAGCTCGCGATACCCCAGCAGTAGAGAGGACCCCAACCCACCCAGCAGCAGCACTTCGTCCAGCACCAACAACATGACAGAGCTTATGCCATGGCGGTCGAAGAGACACTAGCATCTCCTGATGTGATAGCAGGTTCTGTTCTCCTTGAGTCTTTTTCAGCCATTGCTTTATTCGATTCTGGTGCCAGTCATCGCTTCTTATCTGCAGCTTTTATTTTTAGACATAGTAATATATCTGAGCCTTTAGACTATACCTAAAAAATCTCGACTAGCGGAGGCATCATCTTATTGAAGGATGTTTGCATCGGTCGCCGTATTACCATAAGAGGCCAGGAAATGTGTGCTAGTTTACTCATAATGCTACTCCTAAACTTTGATATAGTGCTCGACATGGATTGGTTGAGTAATCATTATGCCAACATTGATTGTCACCGCAGATGTGTGGTGTTTAGTCTGCCTGGGGAGACCGTGTTCGAGTTTGCTAGAGGAGCAATAGAGAAGTATGGCGACACTATTTGCGGAACCTTGGTAGCAGAGAAGGAGCTACCCCATCCTGTCATTGCAGAGTTTCTTGATATTTTTCCTATGGAGCTGTTGGGGCTGCCGCTAGACAGAGACGTTGAGTTTTCTATTGATCTTATACCAGGCACGAAGCCAGAGTCGCAGCGAGTATACAGGATCAACAACAAAAAAGCTATGGAACTGAAGAAGCAGATTGACGAGCTACTGGAGAAATTGTTCATTAGATCGAGTTCGCCGCCTTGGGGTGCACCGGTGTTGTTCATGCCAAAGAAGGACGGGACGGTGTGTATATGTATCGACTACTGGACCATGAATAGCAAGACAATCAAGAAAAATTACCCGCTACCAAGAATTGACGATCTTTTTGATCATTTGAGCGGTGTACAGGTGTTCTCGAAGATCATTTAAGGTCGGGATACCACCAAGTGAAAGTGAAGAAGGAGGATATATCGAAGACAGCTTTCCAGACCAAGTACGGCCAGTACGAATTTATGGTGATGCCGTTTGGGTTGACCAATGCCCCGACAGTCTTCATGAATTTGATAAACGAAGTGTTCCACCCATACCTTGATAAGTTCAAAGTGGTCTTCATCGACGACATCCTTATTTATTCAAAGTCGCCGGAAGAACACGAAGAGCATCTGAGGATCGTACTGGAGACCCTCAGGAAGGAGAAACTCTATGGAAAGCTTTCGAAGTACGAGTTTTTCCTAGACATGATGGAATTTTTTAGGCATGTGGTGACAGGAGACGGTATATCAGTAGACCTAAAAAAGATTGCTGTCGTTGAGTCATGGACTACTCCGACTTCTGTGGCTGAGATTCGGAGCTTCTTGGGATTGGCGGGGTACTACAGGAAGTTCGTGCAGGATTTTGCTCGGATCGCGAAGCCGATGACTAGGCTCACTCGGAAAGACGTAGAGTTTGTATGGACAAAAGACTGCCAGGCTGCGTTCGACGAGCTGAAGAAGAGGCTGACGACAGCTCCTTTATTGACGTTGCCATCCGGTTTCGATGGTTTTTATATCTATAATGATGCTTCAGGGAAGGGCTTGGGGTGTGTCTTAGAGCAGAACAAGAAGGTGATAGCTTATGCGTCCAGACAGCTGCGACCGTATGAGAAGAATTATCCTACCAGCGATCTAGAGCTGGCAGCAGTTATATTTGCCCTAAAGTTGTGGAAACACTACTTGTACAGAGAGCGTGTGGAAATATTCACTGACCATAAAAGCTTGAAGTACGTTTTCACACATAAGGAGCTGAATATGAGGCAATGCAGATGGCTGGAATTGATGAAGGATTTCGACATCTCGTTGTAGTACCATCCTGGAAAGGCAAACGTAGTTGCGGACGCCTTGAGTCGGTACCCAGTGGCTTTGTTCTTGACAAGTGATCGGTACTTATTAGCATACTTGGAGAACTTAGGCATGAAGATCATCATTCCTGGAGTCGAGATGCTGATGATGGGCATACAAATTCAGTCTGGAATGATGGATAGGATACGAGAGGCACAACACCAGGATGAGCAGCTGAGGAGTACCATCACGCAGGCACAGGCTGGTTTTCTAGAGGACTTCACCATTATAGAGGATGGCTCGTTGAGGCATGGGACGAGATTATGTGTACCTAGTGGAGAGCTGCGAGAGACGATCATGCAGGAGGCACACCGTTCTCAGTTTTCCTTGTATCCTAGAGCCAACAAGATGTACAAGGATATGAGAGCCCACGTATGGTGGTACGACATGAAGCGTGAGGTGGCACACTTCGTTTCTAGATGCCTTGTGTGTCAGCAGGTCAAAGTCGAGAGGCAGAGACCCGAAGGTTTACTTCAGCCGTTGCCGATCCCCGAGTGGAAGTGGGAATATATCACTGTAGATTTTGTTTCCAGTCTCCCGCATTCGCCAGGCGGGAAGGATGCGATTTGGGTCATCGTTGATAGGTTGACCAAATCGGCCCAGTTTTTACCATTCAAGGTAGGACTATCCATGGAGAGGTTGGCGGAGTTGTACGTGAAGCAGATCATCAGATTGTATGGTGTTCCAGTGAGTATCGTCTACGATCGTGACAGCAGGTTCACGTCTCACTTTTGGAGGAGTCTGCAAGCTAGCTTGGTCACATCGCTCAAGTTCAGCACGGCCTATCATCCACAGACAGATGGACAGTCGGAGCGGACCATTCAGACGCTCGAGGATATGCTACGGACGTATGTACTAGTTTTTGGTAGCTCGTGGGAGGATCACCTTCACCTCGTGAAGTTTTCCTACAATAACAGCTACCAAGCTAGTATCGGGATGTCCCCCTTCGAGGCTTTGTATGGGCAGAGATGTCGTATCCCACTATCTTGGGACAACGTGGGTGAAAGATCACTATTGGGGACCGAGATGATCATGGATGATACGAAAAAGGTGAAGTTGATTAGAGAGCGACTTCAAATGGCCCAGGACAGGTAGAAACACTTGGCTGAAAGTCACTGGAGACCTTAGAGTTTGAGGTATAATTTTCCATGAGTTGAGACTGTTGATAATGATAGGATTAGGTCGTAACCTTTTATTTAAATTTTAGGTTGGCGATATGGTGTTCTTGAAGATATCCCCGATGTGTGGCACGATACGTTTCGAAGGAGGTAGGAAGCTCAGTCCGAGATACATCGGTCCGTTTTACATCCTCGAGAAGAACGGAGAAGTAGCATACCGCTTGGCACTACCACCCGTATTAGAGGGAGTGCACAACGTATTCCACATGTCCCAACTAAGATGCTATGTGGCGGACCCCAGTCACGTGCTAGACCACTCGGAGATTGAGGTGGGACCGAGCCTTAGCTACTAGGAGCAGCCCGTAGAGATCATGGATCGCAGGGAGAAGGTGCTGAGCAACCAGACTATTCTATTGATGTGCGTCACATGGAGGCACCATTCTCCGGGCGAATCCACTTGGGAGAGGAAAAACGAGATACGAGAGGCTATCCTTACCTT
Organism: Iris pallida; assembly: GCA_029216955.1. Classification (NCBI taxonomy): domain Eukaryota; kingdom Viridiplantae; phylum Streptophyta; class Magnoliopsida; order Asparagales; family Iridaceae; genus Iris; species Iris pallida. The sequence goes on from JANAVB010016597.1 coordinate 1,157,157, forward strand.
TTCGAGGCATGAGGCATAATTTCTTACCCTTGTGTCCATCTTTAAATTTTGAGGATGAAATTATTTTAAGGAGGGTAGATTTATGAGCCTTTGACCCGAAATCCCCATTTTTATGTTATTATTATTATCTTGCTTATTTATTAATTATTGCATAGATATTTAAGTAACCATAAGTCTATATGTAATATAGATATTATTAGGTCTCAATAGAGAAAAAAAAGAAACAAGAGGGGGTTTTTACAAATATTTAGATTATAAAGGGCTGGATTTCAAATCTTATGTTTTTAAATCCTAAAATCTAAACGGCCACTGATAGAACCGAGCCAATTCAAATCCTAAAGTAGCCAAGGATAGAGTAGAGTTGGGGATAAGCTCCCCTTCCTTTTCAAATTCAAATGAGAGTGGTCTAATCCGAAATTAGGACTGTGAGTAATCCCTAAAACCTATTATTTATATTGAACAACCGGCCAACCTTTTTCCCCTACGAATCCTACATCTTTCCTCTCATTTCACACCGTAAGAGCAGCCGAGTCGGGAACCAGAGGAGCAATTGAAACGCCATCCCCTAGGTAATCTTCCTACTTTCTAATTATAAATCATGTCATTAACACAAACAAGAAATAGGATTGCTAAGTATATGATGTAAATTCTAAGAGGGAGTCATATGTTCGTACACAGGGGGCCATATGCCAAATATGATTTAGAGTTAGGCATGGACGACCTAGTGTTCTTAGTCGACACTATAGGTGGTAGCGTATCGTGAACCATTGACCTGGGTAACGAAGTATCCTAGTATCGGGAACTAGGATGCATCCAGAAACTGAAAGAAAATTGTAGGGTTGGACAATGTTTAGAGATGGGCCTGGTCAAAAAATAAACCACTGGGTAGTATAACTGGTTAGTCTATTTAATGATTCATCAGTTCATATTGTAAGTTGCCAAGAAATATCAGTTTACTCATTGACACCCAATTACATATTATATGTCAGGAGACCGTGGTATCCTTAGATGGAATTAGGAATTCACTCATATCAGCCTACATATCTTGTATCAGTTGGCAGGGGACTAGTTAAAACCAGCAAATAACTGGGTATAGGCACGAAGGTTTGTATCAGGAAAAAGAATTCATATGGATACATAAAGGTAGTGGGTTGGATAGGCTATTCTGTAAACGTGCATATTTGGGAAGGTTTGGATACATAAATATGGTGTGTGCTTGTGTAGAACACAAGAGTGTCATAATACTGCCTCAAGTATTAGTGGTGGCCTGCTGATATCAAACTTGATATCAGACCCTTAGATATCAAGGTACTTTGGGCATCCTATCCGACCATGGTATCAGTGTTAGGGTTGACATTATAGAGGTTACCTACAAGTAGGGTCTGGGACGGTATGCACAGGTAAGGTTATAATTTCAGACTGAACACTCCTTAAGCACCAGTTTTATCCTGGTATTGTATACCTTAACTTATCTGTTTAGTGCAGACATCGAGGGCATCCTAAAAGTATAGGTGCCCCTACTACCTTACATGTGTTGGTGACAGGTTGTGTTGGAACCCTGTGTAAATATCCAAGTATATAGGAAGAGACCTGATAGTAGGAAGACCATCAAATGCAGCATACCCAAAGCCGTGCTATCTTTTATGGTGGTGTATTGTGCTCATGTGTTGCTTTGCGGGATGACCCTTGGTATCATGTTGTTGTTGTAATAGGCAATTGGAGTATGTGAACCTGTGACAAGTCCCCATGTTTAGGAATCAGTAGACCACTCGACTTAGAGTCAATGGCTACAGCAGCAAGGTTAGCATTAACAACTATTGGCCTCCTTTGTTTCAGCCATTTCTTTGATTGTCATGCACCCTCTAAATGATGTACAGGTGTGTATCCTAGGTTCAGACCCTTTTGAACACTTGGAAAACCTTTAACATAGGTTCAATCATCAATTGATTAATCTCTATTGGTGGTATCCACTTGGAAATCCCTGTGATCATGCTGTCTAACCCTCCAGTCTTTAGTTCCTTATTGGTTCAGACCATTGCACATATAGTCCCCATTTTCCTCTGTCCTGCACCGGTAAGTGTAGTCCATGCGGGTATGTAGCTATAGTTGGGATGCAAAGGACCTAAACATGTACATGTAACAGGGGATAATAAATGATTTAGTAGCCTTGTAATAACAGAGGAGGATGTCCTCCATAGGCTATGTATCCTATCATGTGGGTATAGGTGGTACGTAGGGTATAACAATGTAAGAAATCTGATAATGGTAGAAGTATAGGAGTTGGGGTATTAGAATATCAAAGGAAGGGTTCATGTGGCTCAGACTTACCAAAAGAAAACGATTCATTATGGCTGATACAGTGATACTGCAAGCCTTCCTCATGAGTATAAAGTGACAAACCAAGCAAAGTAAAGCTTTGAAAGAAACTGGGTTAGAGTTGTGAGATGATACTACCACATGGAACTGGGATTGTAGACCTGTGGTCTTCAATTTTGTTAAACCTGTCAATTTATTGGAAGGCCAGTTAATACTAGGCCTTATCATTGTGATGTCTTTCAAAGATGAAGTTTGTACACTAACAAACAGTTCTGGACTATTTATATATGTAGATACTTTGTTTCTCTTTATTCTGGAAGGTGGTTTCTTAGATGGATTTAAGAGTAGTTCAAGGTACTAGTGAATGGCAATTTTAAAGTATGATACCAGTTAGCAAAAGTAGCATGGTGGGTTCACATAGAAGTTACGGAAACAAGGGTATCTTGTAATAGTTTCAAGTAAATAACAGTGGTAGGATTGATGAACCATCATCACATTTGATTATCATGTGTGAGTAACAATCCAGGTATAAAGGGTAGGATGATCCAAGAGTAAACTTATGCATCAGTTGTTGTCTTTTCTCTTCTCAAAGGAAGGCAACAAGGATAGTAGAGTATATATGATGTTGTATATTGGGACCCGAGTGCTCATTGCTGCAGCCATGTAATCAGGAAATAATAGTACTGCAGACCCAAGTAATGGCAAGAAGAAATAGGACAGTCAATGGTTACTATAGGATACTTTCTCTATAAGAGTTAATATGTACATACTAGATGTGTATTAGTAAAGGGAAGGAATAAGTTAGCAAGCCCACCAACTAAGGAAAGTAAGAATCAAATAGATAAGTTTTTCCTTATTGAATTACCTTTTAACATTGTAATTTCATAAATAGGTTTATTGGACTTTGACTCTGTGCTCGAACCGTGCCGGCAGCTTAGAACCACAAGCAAGTGCATATAATGATTGTTACTATTTCCGAATAGTTTTCTTTACATGCTATACATATGTCTTGTTTCTTATTGACACGATCGTCACACGGAGATAGTATCATGGAGTTATTATACTTCTTGATTGCCTTTACATGCTTACCTCACTTGCGATTGATTCCATGAGTACAAGTTGGGCGGGAAAATATATTAGTAGACATGTGAACTATCCAATCTATCCCCAAAATATCTATTCTTGACTAATAGCAGCTACACACGACACGTGCAGGGTGCCAGATATACTCCTTACCCGTTCACACGTTGAAATCGATATTTCAATGCACATAGATAGTTAATATTTCTATTATTTCACCATGTTATTTGTCACTGCCACTTTTCTAGCTTAAGGGTATTTTGGTCATTTTCAAAATTTTGGAATTATTTTGGGATTTTTATTATTAAATATATTTAATATGATTTTTAGTAATTTTTGGTAATTTTTGGTAGAATTGTTTTTGATCCTATAGTTGACTTTGACTCAGGATGACTAGGAGACTGTCCTATTAGCTAACCTAGGTCAAGACATCTTGGTTAGGTTAAGAAACCCTAGTGTGACCTAAGTTATTCATTTCAAGTTCATTAGAATTGGTTTGGGGTAATTAGGAGCTAGTTTGGCCTAAGAATGGCTTGTGAAGTCACAAGTCAAAACCATGTCTTAAACTAATTAGGACTCAACCAACTAGCCAAAACCCTAGATCTAAACCCTATGGCCAGCCACATGACAGCCCCCCCTTCTATAAATACTCTCCTAGGGATTAGGGCTAGCCTCTCTCTTAGGGTTCATCAAGTTTTTAGAAAGAGGTAAGTTCCATCTTCATAAATTCATAATAAATTCATTTCAAGTCCTTTTTCCTTCAAACAAATTCCAATAAGCTCTAAATATTGTGTTCTTGCTGTTGGAAATAATTTTTGACAGGAAAGGAACAATTTGGAAGAGTTTTGGTGGGTTGAGAAATCCTTCTCTTTGAAGCTTTTTGGGAGTTCGAACACCTATAGGTATAATCCCTTCTAATTCATTTTAAATTCTGTAAAAATCATTTCTAGATTGCACTAACCCTAGACTAACTATAGGAATAGGGTTTCCTAGAATTTTGTGTCGTTTTGTGTCCGTTCTGGACACGTATCAGTGCACACTGCTTAGTGTTTGATGAAATGCCCCAATGGGCATTTCGTGTGAGTTTTTGGAATCCATTTGAATAGGAAGCTAGCCCTAAGTGTCGTCTAGGGATTCCCAGTGTCTGGTGATGGTTTTTGTGTCGTGTTGACTCGTGGGGAACACGGGACACGCGAGTGCGGGTGCGAACGCGCGGGCACAGTGCGTGCCCAGCTGCTCGGGGGCCATTGCGCACTCGATCCTCCACGTGGATACGTGATTTTTGGCCTGAGGTTTGAGGCACTGACTGACACGAGGCTCCCAAAGTTTCACGTGTCCTCGTGTCGTGTCGGACACAGTATTCAGGGTGTATTGGGCAGCACAGTGTGCGTGCGTGTGCAGTGTGTGTTTCCTGTTGTTTAATCAATTTCAAATGTTTCTAAACTAGGTTTTAATGATTAAATGAATCCTAAATATCATGTTTTAATCCCTGCTACACCATGTTACACATTGTTGGGTTTTAGATTTGAGTTTTGGTTTGAATCATTGGAGGAACAGTACACTCTGATACATGTTCTGAAACTATGTTTTTCCAAATAGTTTTAATCCCCTTTTATGTTACTTTTTTCACTGTTAATGATCCCCACAAGTTGCATTTCATATTGGCTAAGTTAATTCAATTATTGTAGGCTTTTGGAAGGTATAGAATGGGATTTTGTATTCATGTTGAATGGTTCATGTTTTGTGTGAACTATATTTGTATTGACAAAACCTGAGGATGATATGGATATTGTGTTCTTGGTTGTGTTCTAATAGATGTTCACTTTCCTTTTACTGTCAATGAGTTGGTTGAATCATCCTATTTTCGAAATGTGATTAACTGTTGAACTTTGGTTTCAATGTTTTTCCTTTGATTCTGAGAATTGGTATACTGCTATTAAACTGTTGTTTCCTTTTCACTTGACTGCAAACTATTTTTTATGAACTATTGAGCTATTGTTAAATCCTTCATTGGTTTTATTACCTGAGTTTTGGTATCAAAAATCTGGGTAGGGTATTAGTGTTCCCAGTTTTCAAAATCTGGAATGATATTTTATATTATAACTGAAATCTAGGAAAACCATAGGACTGTTAACTGGTTTTGGTTTTGGGGGTTGTAGCCATGTGTAAATTTGAGATTTTAGTTAGTTAGTATTACCTGAGAATGAAGTTTAAATCTGAGACTCCGTTGTTAGTTAAATTGATTTCCTTTCCATTTTTTCCATGTTCATTACTGTTAGCTGCTAATGAGTTGGGCTGTGAGTTGATTCCAGTTTCAACAAACCTGAGAATGTTTGAACTAATGAACTTGATCAATAATTTACCTTATTTCCTGCACTGTTAATCCTTCACTGTAAAAACTGAAATAAGATTTGGGACTGTTGGGTATTTGGTTGTTTGTAAATTGACTTCCTTTCCTTTCAATGAGTGAACCTGAGATGAATTTGAAGCAATTGTCATTGTTAACTGATTTTTTTTATATGAACTATTGGGAGTACCTGTTTGGGACTGTCCATTAAATTTCCTTCCTTGTTTTCCTGTGTGGTGTTGCCTGGGAATTAGTCCCTGTTTTCCAGTTTTCTGTCATGTACTCATGGCTCACACCCTCCTGCCTACACAGTCACAAACACATACATTATTCCCTCTCTCTTAACCTATGTATATCTATATGTGGTTGAGACATATATATATATATATATATATATATATATATATATATATATATATATATATATATATATATATATATATATATATATATATATATATATATATATATATGTTCCTATAGATATATATGTGTGTAATGTGTATATAGGATATTTTGTATTGTGTGTTATGTTATAGTGTGAACATAGGGTATGGGTAATAAGGCTATAGGCTATATACTTTATAATAGATTTTAATCAATATACCAATGTGAGTATAGGCATGGCTTGACATAGTTTTACCTAGATTAGCCTAGAAAACCTAGAATAGTCTTGCTAGACCTAGATTAGACTAGTTTGACCTAGATTGGACTTGATTGAACTAGGTTTGACTTTAAGGTTGACCAGAGTTGACCAAGAGTTGACTTTGGTCTAAATTGACCTAGTTTCATGTAGAATGCATTAATCTGCATTGTATTATCATTGTAGACTCATAGTGACTCGTACTATTCTATAGGAGACAGACACCACTCCTCGGACAGTCTATATTCTTTCAGATTCACCGGTTACAGGCGAGTACATTCCCTGATCATTTTATATCCTGCATTAGGAGTATATTTCCTACTTTAGATTACTATACATGATGCTGACACGTTGGAAACACGGATTAGTAATATATGGATCTTGTTCTGCGATGTTATCCCCTTAGTGGATACATCGGGTATTCGTGTTCGTGTACTTTATCATGAGCATCGTGTACTCCTTGTGTTCGTGCTTTTCGTATACAAATCGTGTGAAATCGTGTATACTCATGTGCTCACATGATCTCGTGTGCGACTATACTTCATGTGCAATAACATATCATAGCTGGATCCTTGTGTATTGATTGGGGCGGGGGAGTAGAAGTGGTTATGTAATCAATCCAGTAGATTACTCGTGTACAACCTCTGTAGATTACTCGTGTACAACATCGTGCCGTTTACATAACCATCTTGTGCTCTGAATCACTAGACACTGCTAGTTCTCTATATGCTGTAGCTATTTATTTACAGTCTTTCCTGTTTATCATATTTCTTCAGTTTCTTGTATTTTACTCTATAAGCATGATTATTTATCCTGACCTGCTATGATTTGGTGAGATGTACTGTGCTCGCTCCTATCCTGACTGGACCTGTTGAAATATTACAGAGGACGAGGCTGAGGCGTTCTGCCCTACCTACTACGGTGCTACACTAGATGAGTGCCTGGACTTGGACCAGCAGCAGGAGCCACTAGCTGTAGATGACACTCCTTTAGATTAGGACTGTCTTTTCAATTCTGGATTACTGTATTTAGACTTGAGATATTCTGAGATGTATTTATTTTAGATACTTAGAACTCTGGTTTGTACCTCTGTGATTCTCTGTTCTGGATATTGTTATCTTTCTTTATCTATCTATCTTACCTGTTCTACCTTAGCTGTGATTGAGTTTTATATTCTGTTATGTCACCCCCATTCGGGGAGTATAACTGCTATACTTTCAATTGTTAGATGTTGTGACCTAGGACAGCGTTCTACCGCCGACACTGCGGCGTAGGCTGGACGTACCCACGTCTCGTACCCTTACTCTAGGGTGTGGGTCGTGACACATTTTTAGTGGTGGCCCATGCAGGTCTAGGATATAAGTGTAGTGGTATTCGAACTAGAATATCGCTGCAGCCTGCATTAGAAATTAGCATATGTTTGAAGGTACTCAATCACACTAGGAAAACCCTTATCAGGTTCCGTATATCTATTTTGCTGCTTATTATCTTCCTTAGAATTTTAAACTGTCCTCCTTTGATTATTTCGACTCATTCTCAGTAATTGCTTCTCGTTTGATCTGTGTCTCCAGGATGGTTGAGACGCGATCGTATCGTCCCGTGACGGGAGAGGCTGGAGAGGGGTCTGCCATCTCTCGTGTCCAGCATCCAGCTCCCGGTGCCACAGGGCCAGTGCAGCCCTCAGGAGTGGGAGTTTCTGCCACTTTTGGAGGAGCACCTCCACCGGTCGGAGGCCGAGCTTGGTGCTTCCAGAGATCCTTCCCACGCAGCAGCCTCCGCCTGCGGGGATGGTTGATGCTGCCCACCTCTTCTCCTTCGTGGAGAGGATTCTGGAGTCCTCGCACCAGCGCAGTCAGAGGCAGACAGCAGATTTCAGGCAGGGGATTGATGAGGCGCACCAGCTAGTACGCACGACTGTTGAGATGGTGACTAGTCAGGGGGCCTAGCAGCAGCCCCTTCGGAGAGAGAGAGATATCCAGGACTTCCAGAAGATGCATCCTCAGGAGTTCTTGGGTACAGAGGGCATTCACTATGCCGATGATTGGATTGAGCACATAGAGGAGATCTTTCGACTGGCAAAGATACCAGATCGGCTTCACATTGAGGCAGCGGGCAGCCAGATGCAGGATTTGGTCCGTGCATGGTACCAGACTGATCCCAGAGTAGGAGTGGAGGGCCAGACTTGGGCCCGGTTCAAGGAGCTGTTCAAGAGCAGTTCTTTCCCGATGTAGCCTAGGGTAGGATCGAGGCGCAGTTCGAGGCTCTGGTTCAGGGGAACCAGACGGTGGCAGAGTATGCCGAAGGAGTTCTGCCGACTGGCCCGGTTCATTGATGACTTGACGGAGAAGACCAAGGCGAGGAAGTTTCGCCGAGGTCTGATTAGAGAGATTCGGTCGCTGACTAAGAGCGACCGGAACGCTACATTTGCTGAGATTTATTCTGGGGCCATGGCGGCAGAGGACGACCTGGGACTGAGGCAGAAGAGAGGTCGAGACTTTCAGTCAGGCAGTAGCAGTCAGGGGCAGGCCTAAGAGGCCTCACTTCCAGTAGCAGCAGCAGTAGAGGCCAGTGCAGCAGTATCAGCAGCAGCAGCATCAGCAGCAGAGGCCAGTGCAGCAGCACCAGCAGCAGAGAGGGCAGCAAGCACCTCATCCGGCAGTCATTTGTGCCTTCTGCAAGAAGCTTGGGGCACATGATCCATGAGTGCAGGAAGAAGCTAGGCAAGTGCCTACTTTGTGGTGCTGGAGATCACCAGTTGAGGGACTGTCCAGAGGCTTTTGGACGAGGACAGCAGGGAGGTGGAGCCAAGGCTCCAGCAGGCCAGCAGAGGGGACCAGCCCTGCCGACCCAAAGCAGAGGTTCCAGCAGCACCAGCAGCAGGCACGGGGTGGACAGCAGGGGCGAGCTTTCGCCATGGCAGCTGAGGATGCTGAGGTTATCGGAGAGCTGATAGCAGGTTCGGTTCTTCTCGACTCCCTTCCAGCATTCGTATTATTTGATTCCGGGGCTTCCTACAGCTTTGTGTCTGTATCGTACGCTATTAGACACAGTTTGATTTCTGAACCATTGCCTAGGACCTGCAAGATCACGACCGGGGGTGGGGTCATCCTCGTGAGTGATGTTTGCAGAGGGCGGAGTGTTATATTGGGAGGACGAGAGTTGGGGGTGAGTCTACTAGTCATGCCATTACCGAACTACGATATTGTATTAGGTATGGACTGGCTGAGTAGACACCACGCCCGCATTGATTGCCGTGGGGGTAGAGTTTTGTTCGGGGCCCCAGGAGAGCCAGAGTTTGAGTACACCCGACGGCAGGCAGAGCAGGACGACGGAGTTTTCTGTGGAGCATCAGTCGAGGAGCAGGTGGCTCCGCATCCCTTGATCGCAGAGTTTATGGACGTATTTCCAGAGGAGTTGCCAGGGCATCCACCAGACAGAGATGTAGAGTTCTCGATAGACTTGGTTCCCGGCGCAGAACCGATCTCTCAGCATGTCTATCAGGTGAACAACAGCGAGTTAGTGGAGCTGAAGAAGCAGGTGGATGAGCTGCAGGACAAGGGCTTCATTCGCTCTAGTTCTTCACCTTGGGGTGCACCGGTACTTTTCGTACCCAAGAAGGATGGGTCGGTACGTATGTGTATCGACTACAGGGCACTCAACAACCTGACAATCAAGAACAGATACCCACTGCCGTGGATCGATGATCTGTTTGATCAGTTGAGCGGAGCTCCGGTGTTCTCTAAGATTGATTTGAGGTCGAGTTATCACCAGGTGAAGGTGAGGAGGGAGGATATTCCCAAGACCGCCTTCAGGACGCGGTACGGGCAGTTTGAGTTTTTGGTTATGCCTGTTTGGGCTAACCAATGCACCAGCAGTATTTATAATCTAATGAACAAGGTGTTCCACCAGTACTTGGACAAGTTCGTGGTGGTGTTCATTGATGATATATTGATATATTCCAAGACAGAGGAGGAGCACGAGGAGCATCTGCGGATAGTGCTAGAGACTCTCAGGCGGGAGCAGCTTTATGGGAAACTCTCCAAGTGTGAGTTTTTCTTGGACCAGGTGGACTTTTTAGGGCATGTGGTGACTGGAGATGGTATCTCAGTTGACCCCAAGAAGATTGTAGCAGTTGAGGCTTGGACAGCGCCGACTTCAGTAGCAGAGATCAGGAGTTTCCTGGGGCTGGCAGGATACTATAGGAGATTTATACAGGATTTCTCCCGGGTTGCAGAGCCGTTGACACGGTTGACCCGGAAGGATACTGAGTATGTTTGGTCAGAGGAGTGTCAGGCAGCTTTTGATGAGTTGAAGAAGCGGCTTACGACAGCTCCGATTCTGACATTGCCTTCAGGATCAGGTGGTTTCACTATTTATAGTGATACTTCAGGGAAGGGGCTGGGTTGCGTCTTGCAGCAGCATGGGAAGGTGATTGCCTATGCTTCCAGGCAATTACGTCCCCATGAGAAGAACTACCCTACCCATGACCTGGAGCTGGCGGCGGTGATTTTTGCTTTAATGTTATGGAAGCACTATCTGTATGGCGAGAGGGTGGAGATCTTCACAGACCACAATAGCTTGAAGTACGTGTTCACTCAGAAGGAGTTGAACATGAGGCAGCACATGTGGCTTGAGCTGATGAAGGACTTTGATATCGCTACTCCAGTATCACCCGGGGAAGGCCAACGTGGTTGCCGATGCCTTGAGTAGGTATCCGACAGCCATGTGTTTGAGTATGGATCGGTACCTGCTTACAGATTTGGAGAGCCTTGGGATTGAGGTGATCGTGCCCGGAGTGACAGATGCAGATTATGGGGCCTTCAGATACAGTCGGACTTGATGGACAGGATCAAGGCGACACAGTTTGATGATGTGGCTCTGCGGTGTATCCGAGAGCGGATCAGTATGGGAGTGGAGGATTCTGAGTTCTTACTTGCAGAGGATGGTGCTCTGAGGCACGGTGCCAGGTTATGTGTGCCTAGTGGGGAGCTCAGAGAGCAGATTATGTAGGAGGCTCACAGATCGCAGTACTCTGTACATCCTGGTGCCAACAAGATGTACAGGGATCTGCGAGAGCATGTCTGGTGGTACGGGATGAAGAGGGAGGTGTCCAACTTCGTAGCTAGATGCTTGATCTGTCAGCAGGTCAAGGCAGAGGCCTGGAGGATTATTGCAGCCGCTGCCCATTCCAGAGTGGAAGTGGTAGCACATTACCATAGACTTTGTATCAGGATTGTCCCGTACACCAGGAGGGAAAGACGCGATTTGGGTCATCGTTGACAGGTTGACCAAATCAGCCCACTTCTTGCCATTCAAGGTGGGTACGTCTACAGAGAGGCTGGCGGAGTTGTATATGAGGCAGATAGTCAGGATTCACGGAGTTCCCGTCAGCATTGTCTCAGATCGGGATAGCCGCTTTAGTTCCCATTTCTGGAGGAGTCTGCAGACTAGCTTGGGCACTCAGCTCAAGTTTAGTACCGCATACCACCCCCAGACAGGACGGACAGTCAGAGAGGACTATTCAGACCCTTGAGGATATGCTGCGGACGTGCATCCTAGATTTTGGAGGTTCCTGGAAGGATCACCTGTATTTGGTGGAGTTTGCTTACAACAACAGTTTTCAGGCCAGCATTGAGATGTCACCGTTTGAGGCTCTGTACGGGCGTAGGTGTCGTACACCCTTATCTTGGGATGATATTGGAGAGCGAGCTTTACTGGGACCAGAGATGGTTGTTGACTGCAGCCGAGAAGGTGAAGCTCATCAGGGACAGACTTCGCGTGGTGCAGGACAGACATCGGCACTGGGCCGATAGCCACCGAGGCCGCTGGAGTTTGAGGTACAGATTTAGAGCTAGGATTAGAAGTAGATTGTTTTTGTTTGTTTTGTTTGATTGATCGTGTTTGATTTTTAGTAACTTGAGACCTTGCTTGTGATTAGGTTGGAGACATGGTTTTTCTGCGGATATCTCCGACTCGTGGTACGATACGTTTCGATGGAGGTGGGAAGCTTAGCCCGTGCTTCATCGGCCCTTTCGTTATCAGCGGGAGAGTCGGCGACGTGGCATACAGGCTAGACTTGCTACCTGTACTAGTGGGCATCCACAACGTATTCCACGTATCACAGCTGAGACGGTACGTGGCTGACCCTAGCCATGTGCTCGATCACTCGGAGATAGAGGTTGGACCTACTCTCAGTTATCCAGAGCAGCCTGTGGAGGTTTTGGATCGCCGGAAGAAGGTATTGAGGAACCAGGTGATACCCTTGGTACGCGTCGCATGGAGGCATCATTCTCCAGGAGAGTCTACCTGGGAGCGGGAGGATGAGATGCAGCGAGCGGTACCCCTATCTTTTTAGGACCCTGAGGTATACTTTTCTATCCTTCTCAGCAGTTTAGTTTCGCCTTTAATTTCGAGGACGAAATTATTTTAAGGGGGGTAGATTTGTCACTGCCACTTTTCTAGCTTGAGGGTATTTTGGTCATTTTCAAAATTTTGGAATTATTTTGGGATTTTTATTATTAAATATATTTAATATGATTTTTAGGGATTTTTGGTGATTTTTGGTAGAATTGTTTTTGACCCTATAATTGACTTTGACTCAGGATGACTAGGAGACTGTCCTATTGGCTAACCTAGGTCAAGACATCTTGGTTAGGTTAAGAAACCCTAGTGTGACCTAAGTTATTCATTTCAAGTTCATTAGAATTGGTTTGGGGGTAATTAGGAGCTAGTTTGGCCGAAGAATGGCTTGTGAAGTCACAAGTCAAAACCATGACTTAAACTAATTAGGACTCAACCAACTAGCCAAAACCCTAGATCTAAACCCTATGGCCAGCCACATGACAGCCCCCCTTCTATAAATACTCTCCTAGGGATTAGGGCTAGCCTCTCTCTTAGGGTTCATCAAGTTTTTAGAAAGAGGTAAGTTCCATCTTCATAAATTCATAATAAATTCATTTCAAGTCCTTTTTCCTTCAAACAAATTCCAATAGGCTCTAAATATTGTGTTCTTGCTGTTGGAAATAATTTTTGACAGGAAAGGAACAATTTGGAAGAGTTTTGGTGGGTTGAGAAATCCTTCTCTTTGAAGCTTTTTGGGAGTTTGAACACCTATAGGTATAATCCCCTCTAATTCATTTTAAATTCTGTAAAAATCATTTCTAGATTGCCCTAACCCTAGCCTAACTATAGGAATAGGGTTTCCCAGAATTTCGTGTCGTTTCGTGTCCGTTCTGGATACGTATCAGTGCACACTGCTTAGTGTTTGATGAAATGCCCCAATGGGCATTTCGTATGAGTTTTTGGAATCCATTTGAATAGGAAGCTAGCCCTAGGTGTCGTCTAGGGATTTCAGTATCTGGTGATGGTTTTTGTGTCGTGTCGAGTCGTGGGGAACACGGGACACGCGAGTGCGGGTACGAGCGTGCGGGCACAGTGCGTGCCCTGCTGCTCGGGGGCCATTGCGCACTCGATCCTCCATGTGGATACGTAATTTTTGGCCTGAGATTTGAGGCACTGACTGACACGAGGCTCGCAAAGTTTCACGAGTCCTCGTGTCGTGTCGGACACAGTATTCAGGGTGCACTGGACAGCACAGTGTGCGTGCGTGTGCAGTGTGTGTTTCCTGTTGTTTAATCAATTTCAAATGTTTCTAAACTAGGTTTTAATGATTAAATGAATCCTAAATATCATGTTTTAATCCCTGCTACACCATGTTACACATTGTTGGGTTTTAGATTTGAGTTTTGGTTCGAATCATTGGAGGAACATTGCACTCTGATACATGTTCTGAAACTGTGTTTTCCCAAACAGTTTTAATCCCCTTTTATGTTATTTTTTTTCACTGTTAATGATCCCCACAAGTTGTATTTCATATTGGCTAAGTTAATTCAATTATTGTAGGCTTTTGGAAGGTGTAGAATGGGATTTTGTATTCATGTTGAATGGTTCCTGTTTTGTGTGAACTACATTTGTATTGACAAAACCTGAGGATGATATGGATATTGTGTTCTTGGTTGTGTTCTAATAGATGTTCAGTTTCCTTTTACTGTCAATGAGTTGGTTGAATCATCCTATTTTCGAAATGTGATTAACTGTTGAACTTTGGTTTCAATGTTTTCCTTTGATTCTGAGAATTGGTATACTGCTATTAAACTGCTGTTTTCTTTTCACTTGACTGCAAACTATTTTTTATGAACTGTTGAGCTATTGTTAAATCCTTCATTGGTTTTATTACCTGAGTTTTGGTATCAAAAATCTGGATAGGGTATTAGTGTTTCCAGTTTTCAAAATCTGGAATGATATTTTATATTATAACTGAAATCTAGGAAAACCATAGGACTGTTAACTGGTTTTGGTTTTGGGGGTTGTAGCCATGTGTAAATCTGAGATTTTAGTTAGTTAGTATTACCTGAGAATGAAGTTTAAATCTGAGACTCCGTTGTTAGTTAAATTGATTTCCTTTCCATTTTTCCCATGTTCATTACTGTTAGCTGCTAATGAGTTGGGCTGTAAGTTGATTCCAGTTTCAACAAACCTGAGAATGTTTGAACTAATGAACTTGATCAATAATTTACCTTATTTCCTGCACTGTTAATCCTTCACTGTAAAAACTGAAATGAGATTTGGGACTGTTGGGTATTTGGTTGTTTGTAAATTGACTTCCTTTTTTTTCAATGAGTGAACCTGAGATGAATTTGAAGCAATTGTCATTGTTAACTAATTTTTTTATATGAACTGTTGGGAGTTCCTGTTTGGGACTGTCCATTAAATTTTCTTCCTTGTTTTTCTGTAGTGCCCCGTCCCTACATCGTGCCCCGTACTCTGTCCATGGGGTGCGCGAGAAAGGAACACTGTCGCTATCGATTCGGTCGGGACCGATAGGTCGGGATCGGCCGAGTCGATCGAACGGGAACGGTTGAATTAAGACCCATTCCTCGTTATAGAATGTCTTCTTCGGAACCAAGTCCCATATTCAGCGGGCTGTGCCTCGAGGATTGACTCTGCGGCTGAGTCGGGAGAGACCTCCCGTTGCTCTGCTTTTCACGCCGCTTGCGTTGGTTTTGGATTTGTTTTCTGAATGCTCTTTCGTGAATGTTTTTGATGGTTTTCATGGCTTGCATTTCGAACTCGCATTTCCTATCGAACTCCTTGAATAATGCAGTGTTCTAATCGGTTGTTTGTGCGATTTCAGGTAATCGCGTAGGCGACGTCTAGCGCAACCAGCAAGTTCTCTCGCCGAAGTAAACTCAAGGTGAGTGGCTGACCCTTCTCTTCTCGACCCCCTTCTTAGGCAAAGTCGATAGTGTTTTTGCGAATGAAAAGATAAATGCAAGTGCACGAACACGAATGAATGAGCAAGTTCTCAAAAAGAAAGGGTAGGCTATGTCTTAACAACTAAAAACATGTCTTTGCACGGTCATGGACAACTTGTCGACAAGGTGAGCGTTTTCTCCGTACGGTAACCCGAGGCCACGGGACCGTTGCGGGCATAGGGAAACAAATAATTAGCTGTGCTGGGCACGGGTTAGGCGAGGACTTGTAGCGGGGCTCGCTACTCACGCTGAAAGGACCCCGTCTAACAAAAGCTAGAGGAGTCCACGATGGCTCTGGGAGCCAGTGACCAACACACGATATATTGCACCTGGTATGGAAATGATAACAATTGACAGGGAAGAATATGGTAAGTTTCATAAGGCACGGTGCAGCCGCCGTCGGTAAGTTTCAACATAAATTTCACTATGCTTGTCATATGCTTGTTTGCAATTCATTAGGATGGTTAGAAACATTCGTACTCTAAGTCATATAAACTCTTCAACCAAATGAGAGCTTGG
Organism: Iris pallida; assembly: GCA_029216955.1. Classification (NCBI taxonomy): domain Eukaryota; kingdom Viridiplantae; phylum Streptophyta; class Magnoliopsida; order Asparagales; family Iridaceae; genus Iris; species Iris pallida. Next base: position 1,173,376 of record JANAVB010016597.1, read on the forward strand.
AAGTTAAATAGCCACGCACCAGTACAAAGTGTAATGTACTGATCCTCGCTCTCCACGCAGGTACCCCGAACTACGAAGGGCGTGCCACTTGAAAGCTCAAGGCGAAGTGAACCCTTTTGAAGCCTCGTCCGTGTGTAAAGGCTTGTTTTCCGGAATCCTTTTGAAGAAGACCCACACTCAGTCCAAAAGAAGATGGCGGCTCGACTCGCCTCGATAGCAGGTGGAAAGATGTTATATATTTGCTTGTAAAAAGGGGATGTAATGTATGGAACGACCTATCTCATCGGCGTTCATTTTGTAAGTCGAGTCATGTTGTAGCCCGCGCGGCAATGATTGTAAAGGAGTCTATGTAAAGTTTTATTATCATCAATGAAAAAGTCTATTTCTATTCCAAATGTGTCATTCAATTTCTCTGCGTACTCTAACTTGATATTGTGTTTCGGATAATCTTATGACTATGCCTTGTGCGATCGCAACTTAGGTTCGCACGGCATCACGCCCGGGGGACGACTATCGATTCTACGGAATCGGGGCGTGACATAATGGTATCAGAGCACGGCTTTACATCCTTTGGCCTCGCGTCTAGAGTTCCAAACCTTTGACCTCGCATCGATGAGATAAGTTGTTCCATACAATGAGTCCGTAATAATTTATGACTGATATGTTTGCCTTCGTATCGCAGAAGTGACAGAACCCACGGCCGAGCAAGAACAGAGCGCCTCGAGCGGCTCTAGCAGTTCGCATCGTCCGCAGGCCGGACCTTCTAACGATACAATCGAAAGGATGCTGCGCATGATGGAGGCGCAGCGAAACCAGTCCGAGAACCGGCATCAGCAGGTAGTGGAACGACAGGCCCAGTTCGAAGCTCGCTTTGATGCACATGCCAAGCTTCAGCAAAAGCAGCTAGATACCCTGCAGCAGATCGTCCAAACAATGGCGGCCAACGGGAATTCTGTGACTACGCCTACCGTCACCGTGCCGGCGATCCAACCCATTGATGTCGACACGAAAGATCCCGAGCGTCAACCAGTGGCACCAAAAAAGTACAACTTTGAAGTATCAGAATTCAAGAAGGCGTGCCGCACTTCCTTCAGCGGTACCGAGGATCCTTCCATGGCGATCGACTGGTTGGAAGAACTGGAAGATCACTTTGAGCTTCTTGGCATTGAAGAATCGAAGCAAGTCGCCTGCGCACAACTTCAGCTACGGTTGAACGCGCACGACTGGTGGGCTGTGCATAAGCAAGCAATCCGACCGGACAACACCACCGTACCGATCTCTTGGGCCACGTTCCGCAAAGCTTTCGAACTCCAGTACCTTCCGTCAGCCGTTCTTCAAGCGAAGGAGAATGAATTCATGCAGTTGAAGCAAGGGAGCAGGACAGTGGAACAGTACGCCGCAGAATTCAACAAGTTATCTAAGTTTGCCGGCCAGTTTCTGCCCACTGAAGAGTGCCGTGTGCGACGATTCGAAGTGGGTCTGCGACACTCTATCGGTGCGCATGTCGGGGTCCCGGAGTACAAGACCGTGGGCGAGGCTCTGAATCACGTGCTCCGCCTTGAGAACCTGCATCCTTCCAGTGCTGACGACGTTGTACGCAACTCCAATCACAAACGTCCTAGCCATATGGGAGGCAACAACGATGCGTCAAAGCGTCCAAATAACGGCGGCTACAAGGGTGAGAAAACGATACCTAAGTGCACCAATTGCGGGCGATTTGGACACCGTGATGTCTACTGCTGGCATCGCAACGTTGAATGTTTCGCTTGCGGACAGAGGGGTCAAACGGCTCCAAATTGTCCAAGCTTTCGTCAGACTCGTAACACCCCGCCCCAACAACACCGATAAGAGAATCGAGGACAGGCGCCTCAACCTCCTCCGCCCGCTCAACCCGTACCGCAAAATGGCCGAGACCGTCGCCCCAACACTCAGGGCCGCGTCTACGCCATGACTCGAGACGAAGCACTGGAATCAGACACCGTAGTGACAGGTATACTAAAATTCAATAATGTGCCTGCTCGTGTGTTATTTGATTCAGGTGCTTCACATAGTTTCATATCGGCGGACTTTGTCGCCGAGCACAAATTCCCTGTAATATCATTAGATCTCGACCTTAGCGTAAGCACGCCTTCGGGCACACCAATTCTCACAAACTTAGCTTGCGTCGGCGGGATTATCTGTATCGGCGGTCAAAAGATCGGTCTGGATGTGATAGTTCTAGATATGAAGGACTTTGACATCATTCTGGGAATGGATTGGCTCGGGCCGTACAACGCAACCATAGACTGTACTGAAAAGAGGGTCACATTCCATATGCCTGGAGTGCCTGAATTCTACTACTCGTGTGGTGAGGCGTCGTCGACCTGCATGGTGATCTATGCAATTTTTGCTCGACGGATGCTACATTCCGGGTGCGAAGGCTATCTAGCTTCCGTTCGAGACATGCGACAGGATGGTGCAAATGCTGGTCAGACCGACGTTGTGGCAGAATTCCCAGACGTGTTCTCGGACGAGCTACCGGCATGCCGCCAGATCGAGAAATAGAGTTCACCATCGACACATTCCCCGACACCCGTCCGATCTCGAAGGCTCCGTACAGAATGGCTCCTGCAGAATTGAAAGAATTGAAGGCACAACTTCAGGAATTGCTCGACAGAGGGTTTATCCGTCCGAGTGTCTCACCGTAGGGTACGCCGTACTATTCGTAAAGAAGAAGGATGGATCGATGCGACTCTGCATCGACTATCGAGAATTGAATAAAGCCACCGTCCGAAACAAATACCCCCTACCCCGCATCGACGACTTGTTCGACCAGCTCCAAGGTGCAACCGTGTTTTCGAAGATTGATCTGCGATCGGGTTATCACCAACTCAAAGTCAAGCCAGACGACGTGCCGAAGTCTGCCTTCCGTACTCGTTATGGCCACTACGAGTTCTTGGTAATGCCGTTCGGTCTGACAAACGCCCCTGCCGTCTTCATGGATCTAATGAATCGGGTGTTCCGTTCGTTCGTTGACAAGTTCGTAGTAGTCTTCATCGACGACATCCTCGTCTACTCGAAGGATCGAGCGCAACATGCAGAGCATCTGCGGACGGTACTCCAAACCCTTCGAGAGATTCAGTTGTATGCGAAGATGAGCAAGTGCGAGTTCTGGTTGGACAGCGTCTCATTCCTTGGGCACATCATCTCCGCCGCGGGCATCGCAGTCGATCCGAAGAAAGTCGAGGCAGTTGCTGATTGGAAACGGCCCGTATCAGTTAGCAAAATTCGAAGCTTCCTAGGCTTGGCGGGATACTACCGACGCTTCATGAAGGACTTCGCGAAGATTGCATCGCCGTTGACTCGCCTCACCCAGAAAGGAGTCGCATTCAAGTGGTCAGACGACTGTGAAGCTTCCTTCCAGGAGCTCAAACAACGGCTCGTTTCGGCCCCGATACTTGCTCTTCCTGAAGGGACGGAGGGACTTCAAATCTTCAGCGATGCTTCTGGCCAGGGCTTGGGGTGTGTGCTCATGCAGCGGGATAAGGTGATATCTTTTGCTTCCCGGCAGTTGAAGCCGCACGAGAAGAACTACCCCACGCACGACCTAGAACTAGCGGCAATTATGTTCGTGTTAAAGCTGTGGCGTCACTATCTCTATGACGTGGCGTGCAGGATTTATACGGACCACAAAAGCCTCAAGTATCTCTTCACCCAGAAAGAACTGAATTTGCGGCAGAGGCGATGGCTCGAACTAATCAAAGACTATGACTTATCGATCGACTACACGCCGGGCAAGGGAAATGTAGTAGCAGATGCGCTGAGCCGAAAGTACTTAGCTTCATTATGCATCAACGATCGACTGCTGCACGACTTGGAAGGAATGGGCATCGAGCTTCGAGTTCGTTTCAGAGACGTGAAACTGGCGCAACTGCGGGTGGAACCGAGCCTACTGGAGAGGATCAAGTCTGCACAGAAGGACGACCCGTACCTGGAGAAGATGCGGAAGCTGATATCGACAGGAAAAGCGTCCGACTTTGCAGAGGACGAGTCGGGAGTGTTGCGCGTGAAGGGACGGCTATGCGTACCGGACGACATAGAACTCAGAAAGGAGATAATGACGGAGGCACACTATATAAAATATTCCTTGCATCCTGGCAGCACCAAGATGTATAAGGACCTCCGTGTTGTCTTTTGGTGGCACGGCATGAAGAGGGACGTAGCACTCTTTGTGTCAAAATGTATGGCCTGTCAGCAAGTCAAAGCCGAGCACCAGCGACCGGGCGGGGAGATGCAAAACCTTGCCATTCCAGAGAGGAAATGGGATCACATCACTATGGACTTCGTTGTTGGCTTGCCGAGGACGCCGCGGGGAAATGACGCCATCTGGGTCATCGTCGATCGACTAACCAAGTCAGCGTACTTTATCGCCATCAAAGTTACTTGGAGCGTCGACCGCCTTGCTCAGATATATCTTGATGAAATAGTTCGGCTGCACGGGGTCCCAGTTTCTATCGTCTCGGATCGGGATGGACGGTTCGTAGCGCGCTTCTGGAGTAGTCTACATTCAGCACTGGGGACCAAGTTGAAGTTCAGCTCAGCTTATCATCCCCAGACTGACGGCCAAACAGAGCAGGTGAACCAAATTCTCGAAGACATGTTGCGACTCTGTGCGATCGACTTGAAGTCAAGTTGGGACGTCCATCTACCGCTGGCCGAGTTTGCATACAACAATAGCTATCAGTCCAGCATCCAAATGGTGCCGTATGAAGCTTTGTACGGCCGGAAGTGTAGATCGCCCATTTGCTGGGATGAAGTCGGGGAACGGCAAATACTTGGTCCGGAGCTGGTGGAGCAGACTGTGCAGAAGGTCAAGTTGATACGAGAAAGATTGAAGATAGCACAAAGTCGACAGAAAAGCTATGCCAACACGCACCGACGCCCCCTCGAGTTCTCGGAAGGCGACCATGTATTCCTGAAGGTGATGCCTATGCGTGGAGTTTCTCGGTTCGGTACGAAAGGAAAGTTGAGCCCAAGATTTATTGGCCCATTCGAAATATTGAAGCGAGTTGCCCCGGTAGCTTACCAACTCGCCTTGCCGCCGACATTATCAGAGGTACATGACGTCTTCCACGTCTCGCAATTGCGGAAGTACGTGCATGATCCGGGGCATGTGGTAGAGTTGGATAAGCTGGACCTAAAGGCGGACTTATCATATGTCGAAGAGCCGGTGCAAATCTTGGAGCGCAAGGATAAACTTCTCCGCAACCGTGCTATTCCTCTAGTCCGCGTCCTCTGGAGAAACCATTCGGTCGAGGAGTCGACGTGGGAGCTTGAGTCTGAAATGAAGGAGAAGTTTCCTTCATTGTTCTCGTAGAGGTAGGTTCTATTCTTAAGTTTCGAGGACGAAACTTTTTCTTAGTTGGTTATGGTGTAGTGCCCCGTCCCTACATCGTGCCCCGTACTTTGTCCACGGGGTGCGCGAGAAAGGAACACTGTCGCTATCGATTCGGTCGGGACCGATAGGTCGGGATCGGCCGAGTCGATCGAACGGGAACGGTTGAATTAAGACCCATTCCTCGTTATGGAATGTCTTCTTCGGAACCAAGTCCCATATTCAGCGGGCTGCACCTCGAGGATTGACTCTGCGGCTGAGTCGGGAGAGACCTCCCATTGCTCTGCTTTTCACGCCGCTTGCGTTGGTTTTGGATTTGTTTTCTGAATGCGCTTTCGTGAATGTTTTCAATGGTTTTCATGGCTTGCATTTCGAACTCGCATTTCCTATCAAACTCCTTGAATAATGCAGTGTTCTAATCGGTTGTTTGTGCGATTTCAGGTAATCGCGTAGGCGACGTCTAGCGCAACCAGCAAGTTCTCTCACCGAAGTAAACTCAAGGTGAGTGGCTGACCCTTCTCTTCTCGACCCCCTTCTTAGGCAAAGTCGATAGTGTTTTTGCGAATGAAAAGATAAATGCAAGTGCACGAACACGAATGAATGAGCAAGTTCTCAAAAAGAAAGGGTAGGCTATGTCTTAACAACTAAAAACATGTCTTTGTACGGTCATGGACAACTTGTCGACAAGGTGAGCGTTTTCTCCGCACGGCAACCCGAGGCCACGGGACCGTTGCGGGCATAGGAAAACAAATAATTAGCTGTGCTGGGCATGGGTTAGGCGAGGACTTGCAGCGGGGCTCGCTACTCACGCTGAAAGGACCCCGTCTAACAAAAGCTAGAGGAGTCCACGATGGCTCTGGGAGCCAGTGACCAACACACGATATATTGCACCTGGTATGGAAATGATAACAATTGACAGGGAAGAACATGGTAAGTTTCATAAGGCACGGTGCGGCCGCCGTCGGTAAGTTTCAACATAAATTTCACTATGCTTGTCATATGCTTGTTTGCAATTCATTAGGATGGTTAGAAACATTCGTACTCTAAGTCATATAAACTCTTCAACCAAATGAGAGCTTGGAAGTTATATAGCCACGCACTAGTACAAAGTGTAATGTACTGATCCTCGCTCTCCATGCAGGTACCCCGAACTACGAAGGGCGTGCCACTTGAAAGCTCAAGGCGAAGTGAACCCTTTTGAAGCCTCGTCCGTGTGTAAAGGCTTGTTTTCCGGAATCCTTTTGAAGAAGACCCGCACTCAGTCCAAAGAAGAAGGCGGCTCGACTCGTCTCGATAGCAGGTGGAAAGATGTTATATATTTGCTTGTAAAAAGGGGATATAATGTATGGAACGACCTATCTCATCGGCGTTCATTTTGTAAGTCGAGTCATGTTGTAGCCCGCGCGGCAATGATTGTAAAGGAGTCTATGTAAAGTTTTATTATCAATGAAAAAGTCTATTTCTATTCCAAATGTGTCATTCAATTTCTCTGCGTACTCTAACTTGATGTTGTGTTTCGGATAATCTTATGACTATGCCTTGTGCGATCGCAACTTAGGTTCGTACGGCATCACGCCCGGGGGACGACTATCGATTCTACGGAATCGGGGCGTGACATTTTCCTGTGTGGTGTTGCCTGGGAATTAGTCCCTGTTTTCCAGTTTTCTGTCATGTACTCATGGCTCACACCCTCCTGCCTACACAGTCACAAACACATACATTATTCCCTCTCTCTTAACCTATGTATATCTATATGTGGTTGAGACATATATATATATATAGATATATATATGTTCCTATAGATATATATGTGTGTAATGTGTATATAGGATATTTTGTATTGTGTGTTATGTTATAGTATGAACATAGGGTATGGGTAATAAGGCTATAGGCTATATACTTTATAATAGATTTTAATCAATATACCAATGTGAGTATAGGCATGGCTTGACATGGTTTTACCTAGATTAGCCTAGAAAACCTAGAATAGTCTTGCTAGACCTAGATTAGACTAGTTTGACCTAGATTGGACTTGGTTGAACTAGGTTTGACTTTAAGGTTGACCAAAGTTGACCAAGAGTTAACTTTGGTCTAAATTGACCTAGTTTCATGTAGAATGCATTAATCTGCATTATATTATCATTGTAGACTCATAGTGACTCGTACTGTTCTATAAGAGACAGACACCACTCCTCGAACAGTCTATATTCTTTCAGATTCACCGGTTACAGGCGAGTACATTCTCTGATCATTTCATATCCTACATTAGGAGTATATTTCCTGCTTTAGATTACTATACATGATGCTGACACGTTGGAAACACGGATTAGTACTATATGGATCTTGTTCTGCGATGTTATCCCCTTAGCGGATACATCGGGTATTCGTGTTCGTGTACTTTATCATGAGCATTGTGCTCCTTGTGTTCGTGCTTTTCGTGTACAAATCGTGTGAAATCGTGTATACTCATGTGCTCACATGATCTCGTGTGCGACTATACTTCGTGTGCAATAACATATCATAGCTGGATCCTTGTGTATTGATTAGGGCGGGGGAGTAGAAGTGGTTATGTAATCAATCCAGTGGATTACTCGTGTACAACCTCTGTAGATTACTCGTGTACAACATCATGCCGTTTACATAACCATCTTGTGCTCTGAATCACTAGACACTGCTAGTTCTCTATATGCTGTAGCTATTTATTTACAGTCTTTCCTGTTTATCATATTTCTTCAGTTTCTTGTATTTTACTCTATAAGCATGATTATTTATCCTGACCTGCTATGATTTGGTGAGATGTACTGTGCTCGCTCCTGTCCTGACTGGACCTGTTGAAATATTACAGAGGACGAGGCTTAGGCGTTCTGTCCTACCTACTACGGTGCTACACTAGATGAGTGCCTGGACTTGGACCAGCAGCAGGAGCCACTAGCTGTAGATGACACTCCTTTAGACTAGGACTGTCTTTTCTATTCTGGATTACTGTATTTAGACTTGAGATATTCTGAGATGTATTTATTTTAGATACTTAGAACTCTGGTTTGTACCTCTGTGATTCTCTGTTCTGGATATTGTTATCTTTCTTTATCTATCTATCTTACCTGTTCTACCTTAGCTGTGATTGACTTTTATATTCTGTTATGTCACCCCCATTCGGGGAGTATAACTGCTATACTTTCAATTGTTAGATGTTGTGACCTAGGACAGCGTTCTACCGCCGACACTGCGGCGTAGGCTGGACGTACCCACGTCTCGTGCCCTTACTCTAGGGTGCGGGTCGTGACATTCTTCACCGCTTACCATGTTACCATGATTTACACATTGCTTTCTAGTGGCTATATTCTTATTGATAGAGTTTTATGTCTTTTCCTTTGTACCATGATGTTGGTTACTTTCTAGTCTCATTCTCATATGTTATATACATGTTTAGTGATTCTATTGTCTCGGTTGGCTGTCATATGTGTACTTGTTCCATTCCTGACTGGAAAACCAATATTTTAGGTAATGAGTTAGAGGAGTTCTGTGCCACTTATTATAAGCAGACTGAGGACCCTGATCTGAGCATGCAGGAGGATCTGGAAGCGGGGCTACCCTCCGCAGGAGACATATAGCTAGATATTATTCTATAGAGCATGAGTTGCCTTAGAAACTCTTTTATTTATTGTACTTCATCTTTTATTTTGTGGATTATGAGAGTTGAGTAGTGGACATCCCTCTTAGCACATTTTGTTCTCTTGAGATTATTTTATCTATCACATTTTGGTCTATCTTGGAGATTATTCAGATCAGTTATTATCTTCACTCTCACTACAGTTATTTGTGTATATCTTGCTGCTGTGGACTGATCTCTGGATTTTGGTTGTGTTATGGAAATCTATAAACTGTATGGCTTTATTTGATAAAATATAGAGATGACTAGACAACATTCTACCGTCAATACTGCGGTGTAGGCTGGACGTACCCACGACTCGAGCCTAAATACTGGGTGCGGGTCGTGACAGTCGCAGAACCGAGTAAACTTCTGACTAATAAACTATGGTCCATTATCATGAATGATTTGCCGAGGAACGCTGAATCTGTATATCACATGATGTTTGACGATTGACGAAATTGATAACGCAACTAGTCTTAACTTCAGACAAATGTATAGCTTTGGCCCACTTCGAGAAGTAATCGGTTATAGCCAGTATAAACCGATATTCTCTAGATAATGGTGGATTGATAGGACCAATGACATCCATGCCCCAAGCTTAAAAGGGCCATGATGCGGCAGTCGGATGAAGAAATTCTGATGGTTGATAGATAAAACATGCATGAATTTGACAAGCTCGGCATTTCCATGCACACTCGATTGCATCTGATACCATCGAGGGCCAACAATAACCCATTCGTCGAATGTGATCCTGTCGCTTAGGATCAGGCTGATGTGCCCCACAAACACCATCGTGAGCTTCACATAGAATTTGTTTTACTTCATCTTCCGCCAGACAATGTAGAAGTAGACCATCAAACGTTCGCCGATAAAGGGTTTTGGTGGTATGATTATAATAGAATCGAAGTGATCGCCGACGAATGGTTGTAGCTTCTTTAGGATCTTCGGGTAATGTGTCATGTACCACAAAGTCAATAAAAGGAGCTCTCCAATCTTCGCTGATGATATTGGTTTCATTTGAATTGTAAAACTCAATATTTGAATTATTCTCAATGCAAAATAATTCTCTGTTAGTAATAATAATCATTTGCTATCTTCTGACTGGAATTTCTAGTACTGCTGTAAGATTGGCCAATGCATCAGCTTTCGTATTGCAAGCACGACGTACATGTTCAATGAAGAAACTTTTAAACGATGTAGCCATTCTGACTGCTGCCTTATAATATGAAACAAGATCATGGTGTCGAACCTCATATGTTCCTCTGACCTGATTAACGATCAGTTTAGAGTCTTCGTATACCTCGAGATATTCAATATCTAATTGTTTAGCTAGCTGGAGACAAATGAGCAAAGAATTGTATTCAGCCACATTGTTGGAACATGACTCGTCTAGAGAATAAGCTCTTTGGATAGCCAATCCATCTGGCGATACAAGAACAATTTTGACTCCAGCGATGATGGTGATTCTGGATGCTCCATCAAAGAATAGACGCCAGGCAAGAATTTCTTCTGAAATCATGTTAGATTCCAAAGTTTCATCAGGAATTTTGTCGTAGAGTTTAGATGTTTTGAGAATTGGATGGGCCTCTAGGAAATAAGCAAGGGCTTGACCCTTAGCAGACTTTTGAGGAACATAAACTTTATCATATTATGCTAATAATATGGCCCATATAGCAAACCTGGAATTGAGTGTGCTAGGCTTCTTCATCAAGACCCGGAGAGGATTAACTCTGGAATAACATGAATAGTTTGGTCGGTGATGTAATGTCTCGTCTTTCGAACAGCAAACATCAAAGCTAGACATTATTTTTCCACTGGGCTATATCGATGTTCAGCCTCGATCATTGTATGACTGAGATAACAGATAGCTTGCTCACGGCCTTCTTTGTTCTTCTGAGCTAATAATGCACCTAACGAATGATCCATCGCTCGAACATATATCAAGAATGGTATTCCTGAGATTGAAGGTACTAAGACTGGTGGGTTTATCAATGTAGAAGCATGGAAAATACTAAAAAAATGACTCATGCGGCCAGGAAAGATCCATGCGGCTCAGAAAACTCATGCGGCTCAGGGAGTCATGCGGCATAAGGAGCTATGCGGCCCGAGGCATTCCATGCGGCTCAGAAGACACGTGGCCTGACAGTGCTCCCCTCCGACCCATACTGCATTAATTGCTTTGACGGCTGACCCCTCTGAAAAGTTGACAGCCCTGACACAAAAGCAGGTAATTATGACTCTGTCATAATGATGAATCTCTAGGGAAGAGAAAAGAGATCTCTGACACAAATCCCCCGAGAGCCATGAAAATGCCACGTGGCCTTGCCACGTGGGCGTTCGTGTGCGGCTCACTTCTCATGAATCCTATGCGGCTCAAGCCAAGAAAGCCTCATGCGGCTCGAGCGAGGACTTCTCATGCGGTTCAAGAGGATCATGTCCATGCGGCTCAGGCGGATATGTACCTATGCGGCCCACAAGGATTACTCCCATGTGGTTCGTGGGCTCAAGTGAGGGCCACTGCCCAGGCAGCCCTGACACGTGGGCTTAACCATATGGGGCTCAAATTCATATGCGGCTCACTCGTCATGCGGTCCAGATCCCCCCAGCAGCTCCTAGGACACGTGTCCTAAACCAATTAATTCCTCAGATTTGCTGCCATTAAAGATTGGGTCAAATTCCAATAATCTGGGACACGTGGCAAAAGAATAGATCTAATTTATTCGCAGATATCAGAAGATCATTATAAGGAAGATTTATTCCAATCAGCATTAATTGCTAATGGGATTTGGTGTAATCTACACCTAATGGCTCGGATTCATCACGATCAGAAACGAACGGCCTGGATTGACCAATCCCCAGGCCGCCGCCATCTCCAAGAGCTAATCATTGGCAACCCTAATGATCACATCCCACTATTATAAATAGCAAGGTGCCATGCCCTTGTAAGATATACAATATCAGAGAGAAATACGTATATACAGAGAGGCTACTCCCCAGTAGTCAGATAGAAAATACACAGAGAGAGAGAGAAGCCAGAAGACCAACAGAGGAGCAAGAAAAGCATTTCTTCATCAACGCCAACCATCTTTTCACAAAGGAGCCAAGGCTGCATACCGATCGTCCAAGGAGTAAGGCAGGGCTGTCGTCGCCTTCCCGAGCCTCTATCGTCACCCCCCCAGAATCTAAAATAAACAATTGTACTTAGACTGATGTACCTAGGTTTTCATCCCTAGGCTTTCTTTGTACAAGCGAGTTTGTAACGTGAAGTAAAAGTCCGGTCCTCCGATAATTGTTTTGTTCTTTTATATTTTATGGCAAATACGATGGCGACTCTGTTGTGGACTAACTTCTCCACGGCTGAGAAGTTGGTGACACAATCGGTTGCAGCCAAGCTTGGCTCCACGCAACAGAAGATGGTCGCGCGGTTCGACCAACAGGCGTTCGAAGAAATGCTCTCCGACAAGAGCACTGGCCCGGTCCAGAAGCGAGCCCGCACAAAGAAGGCCCGTAAGGAGTGGAGACCCCGATCCTTTGTTCCTACTGAAGCTCTTGTGGAGACACCATCTGTTGTTCAAGACGGCGAGCAAGATTCCCCTGCGGCCCCACTTCAGATCGTAGACAACTCGGCTGTCCCCAAGTTCGGTAGAAGAAAATACTATGATGCTGGACTTGCAGGGGCAAAGAGGAACTCTATGAGATCCGAGCCGCATAGGGGTATCAGCCGCAGGGAGAAAGCTCATGCGGCTACATCCTCCAGCCGCATGAAGAAAACTCATGCGTCCATATCTGTCAGTCGCATAGCTTATGCGGCTACAGTTGCCAACCACACGGATAAAACTCGTGCGGCTATGGGAGTCAATCGCTTGCAGAAAACCCATGCGGCCACAATTGCCAACCGTATGCGGCCAGGCAGTACGGTCGTGACTCCTAGCCGTACAAAAACAATTCGTCCGACGGCAGAAGACAACCGCATGCAGACAGCCTGCATGGTACCCAACTCTAGCCGCATAGCATCTGTTTCACGCTTCTCTCGATCAGTCTTCGATCGTCTCTCATGCGGTCCTGACCCTGATGGTTCTCTGGATGATAAGCCAGATTCTGTGGTATCCAACTTGGACTCCTCCTATTACGCACCCACAAGTGCTAAAAGGAGGAAGTCTAGGGCAGCGCGGGCTCATCAGGCCCAGTCAGCTGTCCCAACCACTGACTATCGGGGCGTCCCGTTGACTATCACACGAGCCTCGAATGGGAAGTTGTATATAACCTCTCGAGTCCAGTCCCCGGTGGCAAACAGACAGAGTGGTTCCTCTGACCTGCGGGAGGCGATCCTCCACAAACGCAAGGAAAGAGGAGGAGTGTCGGCGTGCAAAGAGTCCTCGCTTGGACATCGCTGCACCCAAATCATCATCAACTGCTGCTGCAACAACGCGGCAGTGACGGAAGATCGGCCGTCCGTCTTCCAAAGGCTACAGCATCCGAGCTCAGAAGATGAGACACCTCCTGTTGTCTCCTGCAATTTTGCTCAAAAGGTCCCCGCCGAAGGGAGAAGGAAAAAGACAAGTATCTCCATTCCCAAGATATCAACCACTACATCTAATAAACTATCGTCTAAACGGTTGTCCTCTACCGGTGTATTCCAACACACCCGTTCAAAGACGAAATCTACCGCGATTGGAAATTCATCATCCACCTCGCTGGGGGTTGAAGGAACTGGGGGTAGCACTCCTCTGAACATTCGCAACAATCCGATGTTTCAAGGAGCCGAGCCCGGATAAACAACTCTTCCATCAGGTGCAACAGACGCTGATGTCCCCGAGGACATCTATAACTCTCAAGACGAAGCAAGCTCTGAAGCTGGGGATACCGTTCCCTCCGAGTCCGAGCCCGAAGAGAACATTCCCACCTATCCCGATGACTTCTCGGTGCATGGGTACGACTCGGAGGGCACATCCTCCACCGTTCCTTCCATCCCTCCTCATGTAAGGACGGTTTTCATGACGGACAGCAATCAAGGTGGTTCCAATAATCGCTAGCACATCGACAATCTCGAAGCCATATTACTTGCTTTGGTCAAGTCTGTAGACGAGATTAAAGCGGCCCTGCCCACTCTACAAGGAGGAACGCCTGGTCAAACAAGCACGGGCCCCGCGGTCAATATAGATTCGAACTCAGCGACACCAAACCCGGGCAATAATCCTCCCGAAATAACAGCCCCTACCGCGACAGATGAGACCCGAGAAGTAAGGAGAGAGGTCCAGGAGCTTCGAGCCATGTTCCATGCCCGAGAAAACGCTCAAGATCTCAGAATACGGCAACCATACCCTGCTGAATGGAGGGATGTTCCATTCCCACCAAGATATAAGCCGTTCAATATCAACCCGTATGATGGCAAAACCTCAGTAAGTCGGTACATCACTTACTTCGAGGTCACCACCGACCATCTGCCCCAAGATGATGCTATCCTCACACGGTTATTCATTGGGGCGTTGGAAGGAGTCGCCTTCGATTGGTACCGCAAACTACCGGACAACTGCATCCACTTCTTCACCGGCTTCAAGTGCCTGTTCTTGGAGCGATTCTACGAAGTAGGACAGGACGTCACTATGTCCACTCTCATGGACGTCGTCCAAGGGGAGAAGGAGTTGACAAGGAACTACATCGAGCGGTTCCGCCAGACCGCCATGAAGCTGCCTTCCGGAAATCCAGATTCCTCTTTGATTGAAATTTGCCAAAAGAGACTGCTTCCAACGATCAGTCTCTGGATGGGCGAAAGTCAATTCAAAGATTGGAAGGCGTTCATCATCAGCGCCACAAGCGCCGAAGAACGACTGAAGAAGGCTCGCCAACTGGGATTGCACATCTCAGAAGGAGAAAACAAGGGCAAGCATCCCAGCAACGATAATTGGGGTAACCCCTCCAACAATCGGTACAGCAAGAAAAAGCAGGCTATGGTGGCCGACACGGCCCAGAAGCCCGAGTCACAACCAACAGACAAACAATGGCCTCAAATCACTTACTCTTTCGAAGACGGCCATGTCAAGCCTATCTTGGACATGCTCATACAAGGAGCTAGAATTCAGCTTCCTCCACCAAAACGGGAGCCTCGGCCGGCTGATCTGGAGAATCCAAAGTTCTGCCATTACCACCGTTATGTACACCACGCTACACACGACTGCTACCAACTAAAACGGTACATCCAAAGCCTCATCGATTCGAACGCTCTGGCCATCGACTTCGAAGAGGTAACCGTAGCAGCCAATATGGTGTCCGTACAATTCGGCAGCTTCCCTCCGACGGAGACTCAAGACGGGGTAATCCCCGTCCCTCTGGCGACGATGGAGATTACCAATCTTCCACCTCCCCGGGAACAGGCTGCTGGTCTAGTACCTCTCACCACCTCACGAGGGGAGGTCATGTGGGTCCATCCAGACTTGGTGTCAGAAGTAACTCGGCCCACACCATCTCCCACCAACAAAAAGAAGAGTAGAAAAATCAGAACCTGCCATACAATCTCAGCAGACAACGAGGAAGCTACAGCCATCGTCACACGGTCCGGAGTGCAATCCTAACATGTGGTTGACAACCCAGCCGAAAATTATCAACCCACTACAACTGATGCTCCGAGACCGGCTCAGCCTTCGACGACCGACAAGCCTAGGCCGAAGGAGACTCGCTTCGACAAATCTCTCCGAAAAGACGCAGCCCAAGGGCTAGAGAGGCCCTACAACTTTGACATCTTAGCACAATTGGCTAACACTCCGGCCAAATTATCACTGTACGAACTCCTAAGGCTCTCCAAGGACGTTCGTATTGCATTGAGCGAAGCACTCCAAAATGTTGATGCCTATCTGGCTCAATCCAACCTCCCCGGGGAGGACTTCCCCGTGGATCTCCAAGACAGCGCATGTACGGGAGCAATGCCCAACATCGTCTTCACTCCACAGGACATGCTCATCAAAACCAACCTACATGATCGCCCGCTATACTACACGAGATACATCGGCGACGTGAAGGTAGATCGGATGCACTTTGATCCTGGCTCTTCCATAAGCATCATTCCGAAGGGTCTGCTACATCATCTTCGTATCCCAATGCATCGCCTGATACCTACAAGCACCGCCATCAGCGGTTTCAATTCGGGCAGGAGCTACCCTATTGGGAAGATTCTTCTGAAGTGTCAAATTGGCGACCTCCAATCCGAAGTCACCTGCTACGTCATAGATGCAGATACTTCTTACAACATCCTCTTGGGGCGCCCATGGATACACGATTATATGATCGTGCCTTCCACGCTACACCAGTGCTTCAAATATGTTGACAAACACGGCTTCGTGAAGACAGAATTTGCTGATATCGATCCCTTCAAAGGGGTCGAATCCTACTACTCGGACTCCTGCTTATACGAGAAGTCGAAGAGGCACCTGGATGAAAATGAACAGGCTCGAACTGAGACGGTCTCAGGATTAGAAGAACCTCTGACGATCCACCTTCAAGCTCGCAAACCTGGCAAATTTGCACCCCTTACGGCCGCTCTGCGTAAGGATGCAATCAGCCTTGCGGCACAAGAGGAGCAAATGATAATCCGGCTGCCAAGGTCCGGCCAAGTGCCGAGACCCACGACGGAGCCACTGACAATCAGGCTACCAAGAGTCAGCCAACCACAAGCAGGGAAGCTCGACCCCTCTGATAGGCCACTGACGATACGCCTTCCCAAGAAGGGTCGTCATCCCGATGCGAGGTCTGACACTTCTAGCAAATCGGCCACTCCTCGCTCCACATCGAGTACCAAACTGGGGGTCGCTAGTCTGCCAATGACTCCACGCTCTGCCCCATCAACTGAACCACTAACAATCAAACTTCCCAGGTCGTCCTCTCAGTCTTCGTTCACACAGGGGGTAGCCGAAGAGGAACCGGAGCTAGCCAAGTATGTGGCTGCCCACACTGATGTCCCCTCCGCTGATGATATAATCCCCCAAAAAAGATACCTTACTTCATCAATAAAGGATTATCTTTGAACTACACCGAGCTCAATAAGCTATGTACAATGTACGCTATGGAACACGGTATAGGCACTCACCTACACACACAAGTGACAAATGTGTACACCGCGATCCGACTTACTCCAGTAGAAGACGCTTACCGAATAATCGAGGAAGGAGATCATCCGATCATCTTCGGCCGGACGAACAACCCGCATCCCCTCACCATAGAAGAAGCCGACCTTGGGTCAGATGCCGGGAGACTGCCACTGTATCTCGATATCCATCAATCCAAATATCTCATGCAGAAACAGGGGTATGATCTGGAGACGACGCCAGGATTGAACTACGGCACTGGGCGACGATTACCTTTGAAGCCGCCAGTCCCGGCGGGCAAACCACGGAACTACTATAACAAAACTCGATGCGGGTTAGGGTATGTAACGCCTACTACGACCCCTGAAAGTTCAGATGAAGAATGCGACTGGCAGTCACGTTCAACCGGATCACCAACTTTCGACTCGGATACCAGCATCGGAGATGTATTCAGACAAGTCATGTCAGTCAACATGGCATTTGTCGACGCTTACGAGGAAGACGAAGACATCCTCGAGATCCTCGAGCTAGAGCCGTAGGCCCAGCAATTAGACGCACAATGGGAAAAGCGGTTCGAACTAAGAGAACCTCCTACTGAAGATGAGGTCATACAAGTAGATCTCAGCAGTGAATCTTCTCCAAAATCGATTTTCATCAGTAAAAGCCTAACTGACGAAGAACGGGAGTCGCTGTTAGAACTTGTCAGAGAGTACATTGATGTGTTCGCCTGGAGCTATGAAGACATGCCAGGGTTAAATCCCGACATCGCTCTTCACAAACTCAACATTCGACCAGTTGCGAAGCCAGTCAAGCAACAACAGCGACGCTTCCGTCCAGGCATCATGGACGCGATCGAAGCCGAAGTCAACAAACTGATAGCCAGCGACTTCATTCGTGAAGAGCAACATCCAGACTGGGTCGCCAACATAGTACCCATCCTCAAGAAGAATGGGAAGATTCGAATCTGTATCGACTTCCGCAACCTGAACGAGGCATGCCCCAAAGATGAATTCTCCCTTCCTATCACAGACATCATGATCGACAATACCTGCGGCTTCGAACGCATGTCATTCATGGATGGCCTCTCGAGGTACAACCAAATCAAAATGTCTCCTGACGACGAAAAGCATACATCATTCCGAACACTGATTGGCACGTACTGCTACACAGTCATGCCTTTCGGTTTAAAGAATGCTGGCGCCACATATCAAAAAGCCATGAGCATCATCTTCAGAGACCACTTACGCAAGACGGTGGAGTGCTATGTTGACGATATAGCCGTTAAGAGCCGTAGCAAGGGAGACCATCTGCAGGATCTAAGGACGGTATTCGACCTAATGCGAGCGCACAATTTGAAAATGAACCCTACGAAGTCCTTTCTGGGTGTATCCAGCAGGAAGTTCTTGGGCTTCATCATCACCGCACAGGGTATCCATGTAGATCCTGAGAAGACGAAAGCAATCATGGAGATGGGTCCCCCGAAAAATCTCTGCGAACTCAGAGGCCTTCAAGGGAGGCTAGCTTACATCAGAAGGTTCATTTCCAACTTCTCCGGGCGATGCCGACCATTCACGCACCTCATGAAGAAAGGAGTCTCATTCGTATGGGACGAAGAATGCCAGCGTGCTTTCGACAACATCAAAGAATATTTGTCAAATCCTCCAGTTTTGGTAGCCCCGGTTCCTGGAAAACCATTCCTGCTCTATGTACGAGCAATGGAACACTCCCTCAGGGCTTTGCTGGCACAAAACAACGACGCAGGCCACGAGCAAGCCATATATTACCTCAGCCGAATGATGATTGGGCCAGAGCACCGATACACCGCTGTAGAGAAGGAATGCCTCGCCCTGGTGTTCGCCATTCAGAAAATACGGCACTATGTTACTGGACAAACGATACATGTGATCTCACGAGCCAACCCTCTCAGAGTCCTCATGACTAAACTAGAGGCACTTAGCTCTCGACTCGCTACATGGACAATATTGCTGTCCCCTTATCAGATGATCTTTGTCCCACAAAAGGTAGTCAAAGGTCAAGTCCTGGCGGACTTTTTAGCGGCCCACCCAGTCTCGGAGTCCTCCAGAATAAATGAAGAGATCCCAGACGAGGTCGCCGACTCGCACGCAACCTCTCACGAGGCTATATGGCGAATGTTCTTTGACGGTGCTTCAAGGACCGAACCTAAAGGCAATATAGTCGTCGGGGTCGGGGTAGTGCTGATCTCCCCTTCCGGATTGGTGATTAACCGCACTTATTCCCTCACCGAGCCCTGCTCTAATAATGTGGCCGAGTACAATGCTCTGGTCATTGGCCTCCAACTTGTAAGAGAGCTGGGGGTAGAATACCTTGAAGCATACGGCGATTCCCAACTAATCGTCAATCAGATCCGGGGCTCGTACGAAGTCCGCCACGAAGACATGATCCCTTATCACCAAATAGCGATCGATATCATCTCGTCATTTGAGGGGTTCTTCATCGAGCACATCCCCAGACTCCGAAATATTAAAGCTGATGCCCTAGCTGGTCTTGTCGCTTCCCTAGCAGTTCCGAATTATGATCGCCAATCAGTAGATGTGATAGGCCACGAACTGGTCTGTCCCAAAAATAATGTGCAATTCGTGGCAAGTTATTCCGCACAGACGATCGATGATGCCCCAGATTGGAGACAACCATTCATCGACTTCGTCGTCTACGATATCCTGCCCGAGAATCCAAAGGAAGCCACTTCCATCAGAAGGCGTTCTCTCAGATTCTTCTACGATACAGAGACGAAGATGCTGTATCGCCGCTCCTACGACGGATTACTGCTTCGATGTCTGTCAAACGTAGAAGCCAAAGAAGTAGTACGAGAAGCTCATGACGGTGTCTGCGGGGCCCACCAGCCCGGCCCAAAACTACAAGATCGCCTTCGCCGAATGGGCTACTATTGGCCCACGATGGTGGCAGATGCGATAGATTATGCTAGAAAATACAAAGCTTGCCAAGTCCACGCGGACTTCATTCACCAACCATCCGAATTTCTACATCCGACAGTGGCGTCCTGGCCATTCGAAGCATGGGGAATGGATATCATTGGTCCAATCACCCCACCTTCCTCCCGAGGACATCGCTTCATACTTGCGATCACTGATTACTTCTCCAAATGGGCGAAAGCTGTCCTACTCGCAGAAGTCAAGACTTCAAATGTGATTAGCTTCCTTAAGCATCATGTCATCTACCGCTTTGGACTGCCCCGAAGGATCATCCATGATAATGGTCCGCAGTTTGCAAGCCACGCATTCTATCGGTTTTACGATAAATATCGTATTCAGAATATCGCTTCGAAGCCGTACAACCCGGCAGCAAACGGGTTAGCAGAGGCGTTCAACAAAACAATCATCAAACTTCTCAAGAAGTTTGTCTCCTCCAACAAATGCGACTGGAACGAGAAACTCGGCGAATGCTTATGGGCTTATCGCACCACAGTTCGAACAGCCACTGGAAATACGCCATTCTCCCTAGTGTACGGGAGTGAGGCAGTTCTCCCATTAGAGACTCAAATACCCTCACTCCACGTCGCCCTCACTTATCAATTGACAACGGATGACAACTACCGACGTCGACTGCAAGAGTTAGAGGCCTTAGATGAAAAGCGCCTCCTAGCTTAGCAAAGGATCGAGCTATACCAAGCACGCATCTCATGAGCCTTCAACAAGAAGGTCAAAATCAGAACATTCCAAGTGGGCGATCTTGTTCTGGCAGTTTGGAGGCCAATAGTCATGACTCACAAGACCGCCGACAAGTTCCAGCCAAAATGGGAAGGCCCATTTATCATAGAGACAATATTCTCTAACGGTGCTTACCGCCTCGCTAAGCAAAATGGAGACTTTCTCATGTTGCCCATCAACGGCAAGTTCCTGAAGAAATATTATATCTAAACAACATCCTAGATTATTGAGTCACGTACCCGCTGGTACCACTGAACTCACCCCATAAATTCCTAGATTATTGAGTCACGTACCCGCTGGTACCACTGAACTCACCCCATAAATTTCTAGATTTTTGAGTCATGTACCCGCTGATACCACTGAACTCACCCTCATAGTTTGTCAGAATTTTGAGTCATGTATCCGTTGATACCACTGAACTCACCCTCATAGTTTGTCAGATTTTTGAGTCATGTACCCGCTGGTACCGCTGAATTCACGCTCACCATTCTCCAGAATCTCGAGTTATGTACCCGACGGTGCCTCTGAACTCACATCCCGGTCACTCTTTCAGATAGAAAGTTATTTATGATCATACCTCTGAACTCTCTTCTTGAAGGAGATCCTCCCTCATGATCTAATACCCGCACTCCCAGTGCACAAAAAGGGTAATCGATCCACGAATTTCCAAAACGGCCATGTCCTCATTACCTCTGAGTCGTTCCACTTCCGCCAAAAACAAATCACCCCTCACATAGAACTTTCATGTCCTCATTACCTCTGAGTCGGTCTATGTGCCCTCCTTCATTGAGCCCACTCCTGTCATGTCCTCATTACCTCTGAATGGGAAGGCTCCGTCGAAGAAACCTTCATACTTGCCATGTCCTTATTACCTCTGAGTAAGTATGATGATTCCCTTTTGACCTATTATCTGTACCTACAACTGGAGTACGCCAAGGGTAATAGGTCCACAAATGTCCTCTGTTGACCATCAATATCCTCCGTCGAGTTCACTCCTGCCATGTTCTCATTACCTCTGAGTAGGAAGACTCTACGTTTAAAAAACCTTCCCACTTGCCATATCCTCGTTACCTCTGAGCAAGTATGTCGGTTCCCCTTCATCCTATTATCCGTATCCTAAACCAGGGTACGCCAAGGATAATAGGCCCACAAATATCCTCAGCTAAATTTCTCAGCATAAACCTATCACCTCATCAGACCCCAGGAGCCCAGCTGCTCTACGGCATTCCTTTTCTCAATACCAAGAGTACCCATGACCACGTCGCTATGGCTGCTTCAGGTACCCTGACCAAAACTGGGTAACAGGTCCACAGATATATCCCCTATGCGGGGGAAAACATCACCATAATATCACAGGCGCAGCAAGCAATACAAATAAAGGGTAGAATTGAAAGTACTCTTTATTTGAAGGAAGAAAAAGCATTAAATATTTCAGGATTATGTCCCCTTCAGAAAGAAAGAAAACAGAAACAAAACAAGAAGAAAAAGCCGACTACATTTCAGCATTACTCAATTCTAGGAGGCGGTTTCTTACTGAGGTGGTCCCCCGTTCAATCCGTTGCCGAGCGCGACGCTCGGCCTCCTGGAATAAATGCTCCTCATTATCCAAGCCCAAGAACGCTTGACAGTCATCTTCCAATTTCTTCAAGGCAGTCTCCAGGTCAGTCGAAGCTTGAGTAACCCTGTCAGCCTCCTGAACAATTAGTCCTCTGTCATTGCGGGTAGTCTCGAGTTCAGACTCTAAGAAAGTCAACTTCTTCTGAAGCGCAAGGATCTGCTCCCGCGTCTCAGTAATCTCACGAGAAACAGATTCCTTCCGAGCCGTGACATTTTCATTCGCGTAACTCAGTTGATCATACCGGCCAGATAAGTCGCTGAGATCCTTCAGTATGGCCGGTCTGGTCCTATCCCGAGCAGCTCTAGTCCTCTCTATAACAGCGATAAGAGAATCCTGCTCCTCGTTTATAACAGCAGATAGATCAGCCTGCCGTAATACTCGAAGCTCGGCCACCAGCTGATCAGCCTCCAACAATTTTGCCTCCAGAAGTGAAGCCACCCCTGCATCACCAGGAAGATCCCTAAGGATATTTACTTGACCCTGGGCGCATTGGCGGGCCAAGTTGAAAGAGGTTCCCCTTTCCACAGCAACCTCGATTCCCCTACTCAAATGACGATAAAAACTGGCAACCACGTCCTGTAATGCGTCGTCCAAAACTTCAGCAGAGGATGGCGTCAGGGGAAGTAGGGACGGCAACGTCGAAGGAGTAACACTAGAGCTCGCTACCGGAGGAACGGAGTCTGAGTAGAACGATACATGAATAGCGGCCAACTCATCTTCTGCCGCCCAGAAAGCTTGGATACTCGGTAGGGCAGAAAGGTCGATTCTCGAAGCCACCGAAGCAGAGGATGACACAAGGACCATCGTTCCCTGCCCCGACTGCCCCGATGACTGACCCGCTAAACTCGAGCCCCCAGAAGGCCCATCAAGACAAGCCAGACGGTGAAAAGGTACACCCTTCTCCACCAATGCCCCTTCGGTTGGGGTGGTCCCAACAACGTCCGTCCTTGGCACCGGAGGGGTAGGACCTGTATATCCAGAATAACAATCAATCGACGTAACCCGAAGGACGTAATGATAGAGCAGATAGGCTTCCTCACAGGTCAAGACTCGGCTAATCTTATCAGGGAAAGGGCATGAAGGCTGCAGCTCATCCACAACTGGCATGGTCCCCTCACCCACGATCCCCGAGTTAAACCCAGTCACGTCCTCTGTCCCCGTCACCTTGAAGGAGGATACAGACTGATCTGCCTCATCTTAAAAAGGAACAGGCTCGCGGGAGTCCCCGTCGTCCTGGGTCACCGCCTCGACATCTTGAAGTTCTTCTTCTTCTCCTGAAACCTAAAAGAGAGAACGAAGACGGTTAGAATCGAAGCTCGAAGGAAAGAAGGAAGAAGGAATCGAGAACAGTTTTTGTTACCTCTGACGCAGGGTTAACTTCTTGTCCACTTTCTCTTATGGCGAGCGGGCGATGTCTAGTCGCAACCAGCTTCCGGGATCGAGTAACACCGCCAACAGGAGAAACTTGCCTGCTACGTTTCGGAGTAGGACCAGGCACAACGAGGGACTGATCCCCCAACGTCTCATCTGACGAAACAGGCGGTCGACCCACTTCTGCATCGACCACTGGAAGGATAGAGTCATCTTTATCATGCTCGTTGCCTTCGTCACCCTCAGCAGCGGAGCCCAAATCTGGTACCTCGGCTCTAGTCTTTCTTTTCTTGGCCCCTTGAGAGCCTTCCTCTAGACCGGTACCAACAATAAAACTGGTACCTAGGTTAAAACCGATCGGGGGTTTGTTCGCCATGACATGATACAAAGCCGCCATATACAAGATCTCCACTGACTCCTTAATAGCAGGGACCGAGAAAATGGTACGAGTATGGAACGAATCATAATACTGCCAAGCTCTGATACCATCAAGAAGGTTGCCTTCATGACCCAGACAAGAACTGGGGCTGTCCTGACAAAGTTGGCTGTATCCAAACTACCGGGCAAACCTGCTAGGCAGATAAGGCTCCAAAAAGACAATATTGCGATTATGATATACCAGATGTGCGGGACGAATGTTACGCAGCTATAGGAGCATCTGGCCATCCAGAAGCTGAGGGGGCACGATACCGTCAATATGTACAGCCTCTATGTCCCTGGCAGTAAAGCGAGGGACGGATACGAAGATATGATACTTATCTCCCTCGCCAATGCCATCCGGCAAGCCCACATGGTTTCACATTCCCAAGGCTCGTCACGATAGCGGAAGATAAATGCGTCATCATCAGTCACACCGTCTTCAGAGCCCGGCCTCATCAAAGACGGATAATGTATCAGCAGCCACCCCATCAAATAGTGATAGGACAACTCAGTTCGTTCAAAATCCTTGGTCACATCGCGAGTAATGACTTTGGATGTGAAGGTACAAAGGCCACAGTGTATGCTGTACACCATGGCGGGAAGGAGAGCTAGCCTGATTCGTAAAACTAACTTCACAGCCGGAAGAATGAAGTTACGACTAATTCTCTCAATAGAACCGGGTCCTCCCGAGACTACACAATTTCGTAGCCAGATCATCAAAAACCCCGCCAGAAGCGCTTTCTTGGATAACTCTTGAGTATCCTGGTAAAAGTAACCGAAAGTGTCAGTCTTGCTCCCTAATCCATCACTGGTAGTGGCCATTCTCTTAGCCGACAACACCAAGTCCTTAACCGCTTCCCGAGATCGAGGGCGACGAGAGGTGACTCGACCTGAGGCATCTGCCGAGAAGAGATAGTGCACCCAATCCTTGGTATAGGGATCATTCCCTTCTGAGTTACCAGCCTTTCGGGTTATTTGATGGCATGTGTTATAATGGCACAATATCTCCTGGTAAAGAGCCACGAAGCCAGGATACCGTCGTTCCGAATCCTCGAGTTCTTCATTAGTAGGAGTATACGCTTCAAACGCTTCGTCCCCCCAAGGAAGCTTGGAGACTGCGTGTATCTCGTGGAGCACGAATCCCATCTCCCCTACAGGTGTGTAAAAGGTCCCCGTACGGCAATTATACATTTCCAGTAGAGACATGAACAGCTTCTTGTTTATGGACAAGCCATGACTGGTACCTCAGATAGCGTGGTAAAGGCCAATCTCGCACAAAAAGACCTCATACTTCTGCAAGATCCAAGTAGACAAATTGATCCACGGGGGAATATTGTGTACCCAACCAGGAAACGTCAATCGACCAACGGGATAGGAGCCTTTCCGAGCAAGCTGATTTATAAAAGTATCGGCAGTAGAGAATGTGAAGTTAGGGCCTGCCACATTCAAGAAAGAACCTGGGACCAACCCCATCACAGAACAACTAGTATGCACTTTGCCGGCAGTCACGGACTTCAGATTGTTATTATAATGTATGTTCCCCACAAACATCCTACTTCTAGTAGGGGTTAAGGTCTCTCCCATCTTCCGGTCCAACGGGAGCATATTGAACCAAGATAATGGGAAGTATCGCTCCATCTGGGGGATGTGGATCGCTACCCCATTAGAAACAAAACTCCAATCCTCCGACACCTCCAGAACATGATCGTTCTCTACGGTCAAGGCGTCTCCAAAAAAGAATGCAGGCTTCAAATACTTCCCTTCAAATTTCCCGAAGTTCATCATAGCATTAAGAAAATGGAAAGACTGATTCTTGATGGCATTCAATCTAGCCATAGGCTCATCGTTCGAAAACTGGTCCGTCATATGCTGAACAATATGGTCGTACCTATAGCCAAGAGCAGCTTGTGCACTACCCACCAAGAGTTCTCTAGCAGCGTTAACCGGCAGACTCACTGAAGAACAGACAGAGAAAAGTAAGTTAAATGGAGGGATAAAAAAGAGCTGATTGGGTGCTTTCAAACCCCAAACGGCTCAAGAAAACATCCATGTGGCCCCATGAAGCTCTCATAAGTCTTATGCGGCTCCAAAAAGCCTCATGCGGCTCAAGCCCAGAGGAACGCTTATGCGGCTCCGCACAATAAAAGTCCATGCGGTTTCGCGTCACTTATGCGGCTTTGCCGACAAGGCGCGTACACAGACACGGAGGTTTTCTTATGCGGCCCGCAGCTCAGCCGTAGGGCGAACATGCGATTTACAAAGGCTCGTGCATAAAGTATGCGACGTAGCCATGGCAGTTGGGATTCTTTAACTCACACATTGTCCTTACCAGTAATGGGAGGGCGAACGTCAGGATGAACATCAGGTACGACAACCTGCGGAGTATCAGCCGCAACCGAGGCGGAAGTGGAGGCCGCCTTCTTGCCCTTTGCTGCCACGGTCTTCTTGGGAGCCATTAATTATCGAAAAAAGGAAGGGCAATCAAAATAGGGAAGGTCTAAGGAAGAAGAAAGAAAATAAAGAAGCCTTCTCTCTCTTCAAAACTCCTCCTATTTATAGGAAGATGGGAGAAGGAGGACACGTGGGCCAATGACCGACTCATGAAAAATGAAACCGACTCCTTGGGTTTCGTCTCCAAGATTCACCTAAGGCGTCAAATTCGAAAGATTTAATGAGCTGACCCTTGGGATTCCCCCTACAAAGACGGCGCTGAAACGAATTTGAGGCAATTAAAGACCCGCACACGTGGCGAGAAGCTATACGGCCGAACAATCCAGGCGACCAGGACTTACCTGTGGTCAGGACTTTATATGCGGCCGGAAGAACACAGCCATGCTTCTTATTCAAAGTATTTCAATTTTACAAATTGAAAACTTTGAAGGGTGTCTTGTAGAAGCATGGAAAATACTAAAGAAAATGACTCATACGGCCAGAAAAGATCCATGCGGCTCAGAAAACTCATACGGCTCAGGGAGTCATGCGGCATAAGGAGCTATGCGGCCCGAGGCATTCCATGCGGCTCAGAAGACACGTGGCCTGACAGTGCTCCCCTTCGACCCATGCTGCATTAATTGCTTTGACGGCTGACCCCTCTAAAAAGTTGACAGCCCTGACACAAAAGCAGGTAATTATGACTCTGTCATAATGATGAATCTCTAGGGAAGAGAAAAGAGATCTCTGACACAAATCCCCCGAGAGCCATGAAAATACCACGTGGCCTTACCACGTGGGCGTTCGTATGCGGCTCACTTCTCATGAATCCTATGCGGCTCAAGCCAAGAAAGCCACATGCGGCTCGAGCGAGGACTTCTCATGCGGTTCAAGAGGATCATGTCCATGCGGCTCAGGCGGATATGTACCTATGCGGCCCACAAGGATTACTCTCCTGTGGTTCGAGGGCTCAAGTGAGGGTCACTGCCCAGGCAGCCCTGACACATGGGCTTAACCATATACGGCTCAAATTCATATGCGACTCACTCGTCATGCGGTCCAGATCCCCCCAGCAGCTCCTAGGACACGTGTCCTAAACCAATTAATTCCTCAGATTTGCTGCCATTAAAGATTGGGTCAAATCCCAATAATCTGGGACACGTGGCAGAGGAATAGATCTAATTTATTCGCAGATATTAGAAGATCATTATAAGGAAGATTTATTCCAATCAGCATTAATTGCTAATGGGATTTGGTGTAATCTACACCTAATGGCTCGGATTCGTCACGATAAAAAACGAACGGCCTGGATTGACCAATCCCCAGGCCGCCGCCATCTCCAAGAGCTAATCATTGGCAACCCTAATGATCACATCCCACTATTATAAATAGCAAGGTGCCATGCCCTTGTAAGATATACATTATCAGAGAGAAATACGTATATACAGAGAGGCTACTCCCCAGTAGTCAGAGAAAAAATACACAGAGAGAGAGAGAAGCCAGAAGAGCAACAGAGGAGCAAGACGAGCATTTCTTCATCAACGCCAACCATCTTTTCACAAAGGAGCCAAGGCTGCATACCGATCGTCCAAGGAGTAAGGCAGGGCTGCCGTCGCCTTCCCGAGCCTCTATCGTCACCCCCCAGAATCTAAAATAAACAATTGTACTTAGACTGCTGTACCTAGGTTTTTGTCCCTAGGCTTTCTTTGTACAAGCGAGTTTGTAACGTGAAGTAAAAGTCCGGTCCTCCGATAATTGTTCTGTTCTTTTATATTTCATGGCAAACAATCAAGTACTGCTTTATGTCTTCAAATGCTTGCTGGCATTCTTCAGTCCAAATGAAAGACACACCTTTCTTCATCAATTGAGTGAATAGTCTGCAACATCCAGATAGATTCGAAATAAATCTCCTAATGTAAGCAAGTCAACCCTGGAATCCTCGTAGCTCTTTTAGGTTGCGCAGAGGATGCATCTCTTGAATGGTTTTGTTCTTCTCGGGATCAACGTAAATACCTTTAGAGGTAATGACGAATCCGAGTAATTTTCTACTAGAGACTCCCAGAAATGACTTTGTGGGATTCATCTTGAGTTGATGCTGGCGTATAAGATCGAAGATAGTTCTTAAGTCTTGGATGTGGTCTTCCTTTAGACGACTTTTGACAGCAATATCGTCGATATAACATTCAACTGTCTTCCGTAAATGATTACAAAATATCATACTCATAGCCCGCTGATAGGTTGTACCAGCATTGTTATGACCGAACGGCATGACGGTGTAACAATAAACTCCCAAAGGAGTATGAAAAGATGTATGTTTCTCATCTTCAGGGTGCATTCGGATTTGATTGTAACCAGAAAACCCGCCTATGAAAGACATTCATTCAAATTCGCAAGTGTTATCGAACATGACATCAGTGATAGGAAGAGAAAACTCATCCTTATGACACGTATCATTGAGGTCTCTGAAGTCAATGCAGACTCTGACCTTTTCTATTTTCTTCATAACCGGGATAACATTGGTGACCCAATCAGGAATTTGTTCTTCTCTAACAAAACAACAAGCTATAAGTTTTCTAACTTTAGTCTTTATGGCATTCGTTTGAATCGACATTGTTATTGTTTTCTGGCTTTGCATTAGACCGAATGTGGAGTCTGTAGGTAGCGATCTGAGGATCCAATCCTGGCATATCTTCAAACACTTGTCGAAGACGTCAATGTATTCTCGAATAAGCTGAATTAATTCTTGTTTATCCGCTTCTGGAAGACTTTTGCTGATAAAGATCGGTCATGGTGGGTCTTATTCTCCAATATCGACCTGAATTAATTGATCTTCAGTAGATGGTTCTCGTTGTTCGAAACGAAGTTCCCACTGGGTATCTATCATTTTTGCCTATGGATCTACTTTAGGAGCTTCAAAAAAGTCATCCTTTGAGAACTCGTCAGACACAATATTAGAAGATAATGTCACTCGGTGGACATGCCCGACGCTAGTGTCAGAATCCACGACATAGAACCAGAAGAATTAGATCGCTCTTTTTTATTAGACTCGGAGGCTTCTGGAGTTACAACCGACAAAGTACAACCCAACCCATGTTTTGTTTGCCATAATATTGCAATGACTTTCATTTTGGAGCAGGGGTACGAATGGGAGTTCGTATTCATCTTCCTCCATTAAGACCAGTTTTAAAATTATAACCAATATTTTAAATGATTTCTTTTGATTGTTGACTATAACGACGTAGCTATAGTCTTCCATTATCGACATTTTCATCCTCGCTATCGAGCGTGGTCGCTTGCTCTGTTCCTTTACTAAAAAATATAGGAAGTTCATCCTTCTTTTTTGGAAGGAACTAGGAAGAAGTAATCTTGCACTATTTTGACCAATACCTCATTTTAGAGAGGTTGAATGCTCCATTGTAGGTGGTTTAAAATTATCTAGCATTTCTAAATAACATCGAGTATAATAAAAGACATCAGTATACTGCAAAGAAGATGCTATTTCATTAATTTGTACATCATTATTTACAACAGGATTTTTGGCCTTCGCAGAAGGCTTAATCAGATTGATAATTAAAGAATGAGAAGAAGAACAAGAAGGAGGAGGAGGCTTGTTACGACGAAGGTCGATAATAAGTGGCTAAGAAAATGTGAGCTCCCTTTGTTCCCCCTTTCCAGCAGGAGACTACTTCTTATGAGAGAAAAGATTAATGGTTAACGTCTGAGAAGACTGAGGATGAGAAGTACGTCCTTTGACTGGAATCACAAAGACGTTATTTGAGTTGCCTTTCTAATCTTCATTAGTGTCCATGGCCAGTACTACTTTTATAAATTCCTCCTTGTACATCCGGGAATCATTATAGTATGCTTCGACGTCCCTGAAAGGATTTAGATCCGCTATTTCCTTCTAGACTTCTCGATTGACATCCACATACTTGAAGCATTAGTAGAGAGTAGATGGTACAATGTTATGCTCATGCAGGAATGGTCTTCCTAACGAAGCATTATAGGAACCATGATTGTCGATCACATAAAAAGTCACCTTTGTACGAAGATTGCCAATTTGAAGTTTTAGGCGAATCTCCCCAGGGGTTTACTTCTGTCGAAATTAAATTCCAGGATCGTCATGATAGTCGTGGACAAATTATGCACAGGGATCTTCAGAGTATCTAGTAGAGACTTTGGCTTGATACTAAGTGCAGACCCTGGATCGATCAAGATGCGATCCACTTTCACGGTATCGACATATCCCGTGAAGTAGAAAGGACGATCATGACGATTGTCTTCTAACATCATATCATCCTGTATAAAGGTGATGTTGGACATCAGCTCTAGCACGCCATGACAATGCAAGCATGTGACAGGCTCTTCTTCCGTCTTTTTAAGGAGGGCCAGACAAGTATCAGCTTGCATCAAAGCTTCACTCAATGCTTTTCGAGTATCCCTTGAGAGGCGTAAGAGTTCAAAGATTGATAATCTTGCTGGAGTATTAGCCAGTTGTGCTAATATATCAAAGTTATATGGCTTCTCTAATCCGAGAGGTGGAGTCTTATTCAACACTTTATCGAATCAGACTGGTTGTTTTCCCTTGTCTGCTGTTGCCGGTTTGGGAGGAATCTGCTCTAGTGAAGGGGAAGAAACAGATGGAACATTCACAGCTGGAAAAGAAGATGCAGGAATAGCCTCCGAATTCAGAACAGGGTTCCTTTGACCTTCTGAGTAATCTCGTAAGTAAAGTCTCCTAGATCTGGTACCAGTTAAGTCTTCTTCTTCGGATACAGGTTCGAATGACACCATATTACAATTCTTTGTGCGGCTCTTATTTTTAGAATGTTTCTTCTGATGGGATAAAGAGTCCGTCCAGAAACCTAAACCGACACGAGATTGGTTATGTGGAAGGCATAGGGAAAGAGGTATTGGCGATCCCTTTCCATGATTCAAATTGTGGGCCTTTTGCAGATCATATCCCGTTTTCGTCATTAGTTCATGAGATTGTGGACTATACAGATGGAAAGCTGGTTGATATTTGGCCTCTGGCTTTGACATTGATGTTTTAGAAGGGTAAGAAGAAGAATCTGCAGTCGAGATAAAGGTAGCAGTTAAAGGTGGAAGATAATGTTCACCCAATGAAGTCATATGACATTACTTGTACTTTGTCGTCTTCTTAGACTTTGTGGAAGAAGAAGGTGCTTCAAACTCAGCTACTAAATCAAGATGGATCCACATGATTTCTCCCTTATCAGTAGATAGAGGAACAAGACCATTATTTTGTGCTGGTGTGTAACCTCCGTGAACCAAATTCTTGAATTTTTGAATTTTGTATTTTTTTAAAATCTCTCAATTTTTTGAATCTCGAAAAACGTGCAAATTCTAATTTTAAGAAAAATAATTTTTGACCGTGATTGCTATCGGTCCTTGTTGGTTTTGGTCTACTATTTCATGCGATTTTATCCTATTGGAATTTTTCTGTCCATTCCTTAAATCAATAAGTTTTAATTATTATTCTATACGGAGAAACGTTTATTGAATTTCAAAATTTCAAAATATTTTTTTTACTAATAAATTGTTGTTAAATATATATATAAATATAATTAGTGAATAAATTAGTATTATCTAAGTCATTAGAAATATTGGCTAAATTGTAATTAGCCATTTGTTAAATTAGTGTAAACTAGTAATTAATTTATTAAATTATAGCTAATATTTATTTAATACTAATTAATCAACAGATGGATAATGTTAGGATTAGCAGTTAGTGGTTAGTATGTTAGTTTTCCACTATTTATTCCTAATTTCTATTACATTTTACAATTATTTAGGTTGTTTCCCACTCCCCTATAAATAGACACACATCCCCAAAACCCTAAATCCCTACACACATCCCTAGAAATTGTCACAGCCGCCACCACCCTTGCTGCCATCACCTTCACCTTCCCTCGGCCATAGTCGGCCAGCGAGCACCACCTCCACCGTGTGCTCCCTATACTTCCTCACCCTGGCATAACATCTCCGACCACCACGGCTAGCCAGTGGCCGTCCCCACATCACAGACCTCCTCCATCGTCGTCATCCCGACCATTCCCAGCCCGGCCATACTGGATCGGCCACCCCAACATCCCACTGCCACCACCATTCACCACCACCACCACCGCCACCCTGTGGCCGACATCCCCAGCCCACCATAACACCCAAGGCCACCACCGCCACCGAGAAACCTCCGCCACCACCATCACAAACCATAAACCACATCCACCCTGCCCGACCAAACCACCCCAGTCGCCCCTGCCATCAAACCACCGCCGCCACCGTTGCCCAAAATCACCATCCAGAAAGAATAGAGAGTGAGAGATCTACCTCCGCCCAGGTCAGCGCGTGTGAGCCCTCCATCCGCCGTCGCACGAGCTCTCCATTCGTCGACCCAGAGCCGCTGGAGCCCCTCCGTCTGCGCAACCCATCGCCGCCCAGCCGCGTTCCGCCGACCCGCTAGAAAGCCGCCCAACGCTGCTCCTCCGGAGTCAACACCGCCCCTGGCGCCTTGCTCGCCACTGGACGTCTCCGCCGGCGCTGCTCCGCCCCGGAACCCCTCCGCCGCCACTGTGAGCCGGCCACTTCTCGTCTCCTTCTCTCTTCAGTAAAGACATTAATTAAGGAACAGAGGCCCCCTTTCTATTATAATGTATATATTAAGTAATAGTTTATTATTAGTTATATAATAGTTTATTTATTAGTTATATAATAGTTTATTTATTAGTTATATAATAGTTTATATATTAATTTATATATAGTATATAATGGTGGTAATAATGATGGTATTTTTTATTATTATTATTATTATTATTATTTAAAGTATTATTTGTAATATTGTTACTAGTATTATTATATTATTGATTAATTTATTAATTTATAGTTAGAAAATTTTAGTTAATTAGTTGCTATCAATATAAATATTGACATACTTATGTGTAAAGTATATAATTTGATCTCATTATTATTTTTATTGGTATTATTATATTAACGTAATTACTTGGAAAATTATATAAAAATATATAATAATATTTCTAAAATATTAATAGTAAGTTTTGACCTAAATTATTAGTTTAATTATTTATTTAGTGATATTTTCCCGAAGAGTAAGTTTTACTATTATAATTATAAATGTATTGGTACTAGAATATTTTCCCTTATTATTAACTAATTTCAAAATATCTCGATTAATATAATATCTATTTTTCTTAAATTATTATAAATAATTTTTGGATAATTTTGTATAGTTAATCTTTTTCCCTAAATTCATATTTGACAAAATAGGAATATTCGTACAGAAATAATTTTCTGGGTTTTGAAATATTATATAAAATATGTTGATTAATACAAATATAGTTTTTAGCATTGTAAAGGATTTCCAAAAATTTATTATATTTATTTAATTATATTTTCTCTCTGAAATCATCAATCGCGACTATTAATGTCGTTTCATATTTTTTGATTTGATTATCGTACCCAACCCTGATTTTAGACTATTATATACCAAACTAGGCTATTTGGACTATTTTGGACTCATGGGGACTGCCCGTGTCGTCGTTTGGGACCCTCTGTGGAGCATAGCATTGTACCTACCTCGTATCGACACGTTCGTGTCGCACACGTCGACTCCAACCAATCGAGGTGAGTACATTTTTCGATCATTTCATAACTTGTTTAGGATTATATTTTCTGCTTAAGATTACTTTACTTGATGCTGACACGTTGGTAAGACGGATTGGTACTATATGGATCCCTTCATGAGATGTTATCCCTCGGGAGCATCGGATACTCGTGTTTTGTGTGTTTCACTACATCATGTATCTCATGCTTCTATTATCATAAATCTTCGGGAATCAGCTAGTGACTCATGTACTCTCATGATCACCGAGCCTTCACGAATCAATTCATGAATCACCCTATACGGGTCAAGTAGTTTAGTCATGAATCTTAACATAACTTGAATGGATCCTTGTGTATTGATTGGGGTACGGGGGAGTATGAATGGTCATGTGAATAATATCCAAAGTAGTATAGTCATGACTCACTCTTAGTGTAGTCATGAATCAGTCCTAAGCCATTCACATGCCTAGCTTGTACTCTGATCCACTAGTCACTGCTAGTTCTCTACAATTGTAGATATTTACTTACAGACTCTCTCTCTTTTATATACCATGTTATTCTTTCAGTTCATATATCTTACTCTCTAGCATGATTATATTTCCTATCCTGTTATAATTTGTTGAGATGTACTGTGCTCGCTCCCGTCCTGACTGGACCTGTTGATAAACTTTACAAATAGCTTGGAGGTTACTTGCTAGCCTAGAGGAGACACAGTAGAGGTTGGAGTATATAGCTAGAGTTTTCTTATTTTATTTTTAGTTTTCTTGAGTTGTATTTACTTTATGGATTACTGTATTTGAGATTTGAGATGTTTTTTGGATTTATGATATCTTAGACACTTAGACTTCTATCTGCTGTATCTCTTTGTGGATTTCAGTTTTATCTATCTGTCTTTATCGTATTCTACCTTAGATGTGATTGAGACTGTATTAGTTATTTCACCTCCATTCGGAGTGCATATACTGTACAGGTACCTTATATTGTTAGATGATTGACCTAGGACAGCGTTCTATTGCCGACACTGTGGCGTAGGCTGGAGTATCCACTTCTCGTGCCTTACTCTAGGGTGCGGGCCGTGACAAGTTTTTAGTGGTGGCCCATGCAGGTCGAGTTGTGTAGTGGTATTCGAACTAGAGTATCACTACAGCCTGCAGTAGGATTAGGATGTAGTTTTGAAGGTACTCAATCACAGTTAGAATTCCTTGAGATATTTCTGGGATGACCCTTGAGAATCTCATTATAAAATATCTCAAAATTTTGATTCTAACAATTTATATTTACCCTTGTTTTTTTCGGTTAGTTAATGAATTTGATTTTTCGTATCCATTGTTGATTTAATTTTGTCAAGATGAAATTATATGGGCTAGGTCATCTCAGTTATGGAATCTAGTCTTCTACAGTCACATTAGCCAGCATGGTGAGGACATATAGTCTGATTTTGGGTATATTTCTCGGGTGTAGGAATTCAAAGTTTTCGCAGCCAAGCTAGCGGCATCGCAAAAATTTTAAATACCATGATCCTAGAGGTATGTGCCTTAGTCGAGGACTCTATGATTATCGTAGCCTTGCTTACTAGTATGACGAGGATTTAGAGTACCATGATTTTGGATAGACGCATATGATTATCAGATTGTACCTTAAATGCTTTTGAACATGTTTTCTCTACTTTTGTTCCATTCTTTCAAAAAAAAATTAATTATTGTTTGTTTTATTTGGTTTTGCTTCTCATTATTTAACTTAGGAGTAGGAGTAGGAGTAGCTTTAGCTGTTATTATGAACCATTGTGTAACTTCTTGCTATGAATTTCTTCATAATACAATGAATCAATGATTTTTGCTAGAACTTATTTTGGATTTGATATTATAGTTCTGGTTTCAAAATGGTTCCTTCTTTTAAACAAATAAGCAGAACAGATTCTTTTATCATTTCTTTTCCTGCCAATATTTTATTACCATCATTCTTTGTCTTATATAACTGTCCTGATTACATCAATTCCTTGTCTCGTATCTAATTCTGTCAGCTATACTTTAAACCTTGAATCTTCATATCATTTTACCTGAGAAATGTTGAGGAAGTGACGTAAATCATCTAGTTCGAAAATGACGTAATTGGTTATTATATGATGATTTTGTAGGAATCAAAATGTTGGATGTCAAATATAAAAAGTTTGAGATGAAGATGTGGTAAAGGTTTAGAATGAAATCGAGAGATAAATGTTATCAATTTAGAAACAATCAAAGAATATTTTGGGTATGAATAATTCATAGATGTATTTCAAAAACTAATGAGGATATTCAAGGTCAACCTAGTTTTGAGAACTTAGAAAATCTTGGTTATTGATTCTTTGGAACTTTTACTCTGAGGCTATGTAGAAATTTAGTAATGGAAAAGAGATTTAATTGTATTCCATGATTATACGAAATTGAACTAGCTATTGTAAGATGGTGACTAGAGACAGTGAGAGCACAAGGATTTTAAGTTATAGGAATTATTTTTAGATGATTGGAGGAAAATTGTAGAATTCAAAAGGATAATATTTGAAGGTGAACGTTGAAAAAAATATGAAGGTTGATTTATAAATAAGAATAAATTTTGTATGACATAGTCGTATTAGAGTTGAGTAAATACGAGACTTGATTTAAACAAGTTCAAGGATTTTATAAACTGGATTTAGAGGTTTCAGATCTAATTTAGGACGAGGCGGAAGAATTTAGAAATTTGATTAAATGAATAAGTATTGATTCCTAAATAAGAGGGGTATGCTTCATGAGAAATGTTTTAGAAATTTGGAATTTGTCTATGGTGATCATGGTAAAGGCTTAGATGACTGAAGGTTATAAAATCTTGGTGGTAGGCATATAAAGGTTGAATTTTCATATCAAAGCTTGTGAGATAAAGATGCGATTGGCAAATTATGACCAGATGAACTTAATAAAATCAGAGACAGATGATTAACTTGAGTTCCCTACGAAATCTTGTCTCTTGTTTTCCTATCAAAAGGAGAAATTTGACTTATTCCACATATTTGAATCACCCTTTAAAGGTTTTCAATATCATTGAATCCTAGCTCCCTTAATCACGACCAATCAACTTTGACCATCTTTCTTATCACATTAATATCTTGGGTCGTACTCAATTGAATTAAATTGTGACCTGAATCTCCATCCTTTATGCTCGTGCCCAGACTTCGATGACCTTGTCCTCCATATTGCCAAATCTTGATTTCCCAGAATTGATCAACTTAGATCGTATCGAGACTAAATATTCTTAATATATATTGTGATTGGATTTTAATGCTATTGACATTCGTTCTTAAATTTTTGATTTTGATTTTTCTTTGAGTAGTACCCTTATCGTACCAATAGTCTTGACCCTTGACCGTACTCAATTTATTTCAATTCCATCGTGACCAGGATCTCTATCAATATGTTGCTCGTGCTCAAAAATCTCGTTTTCAAAATTTTTGAACCTAAATTCAAATATTGTTTAGCCATATTCTTCATCGTGTCAATATTTTAACATAATCAAACTTCGATACCAATATCACTTGTGCGTAAACTCCGATTATTCTGGAAAACGACTAAGTTCTATTCCAATCCCGATTAAGCTTCATACTATCCTTGATTATACCGAATTTCATGTTTGATCGTGCCTAGGCTACTACCATACTCTTCATCATATCTAAATACTATTTGACTAAGGTTAAACTGACTTTATCTTCGATCGTGTCGAACTAACGATTATGATCATGTTCGAATTTTAACACTGGTACTCAAACTCTTTTCTGACCATGATTTACTTCCTGATTATATCTGAACTCCTTGTGATTATTCATGCCTAGATGACCTGGCATGACTAGACGACTATGAATCCCATGGTCGTGATTTTAACAACCTTGACTATTGTACCGATTTTGCCTCTGAATCGTGCTTGAAATTTTTGTCCTTGATCATGACTACCCGATTGACTATGAACTTGTCATGAATTGAGTAATCATATCAGAAATAATTTTTCCTTTGTGTCTAAAATCTTGATCTTCGATTACGATTATATATGAACTTAGTCGTGTCCGAATTTGATTTTGATCATGTCTGAACAAATTTTCTATTAATAACTAGATTTCAACCCCACAACTGCTCGTGCTTGTAACGCCCCAGTCCCAAAATACGTAGGACTAGGAACGTAGACATGCCAGCTGTATACATACGAAGTACACTCCAATATATAGAAACCTCGTATGAATACATAAGCTGTAAAATGCAGTAGAACCATAACTAATCTCATCCACACAAAATAAATAAATAAAAGATATCATAAAATGATAATGAATTGTCTTGGTACAATATGTTGGGCGAAGACAAATCCACTACCAACAAGTAAAGGAAAAATACATAAGAAAAGAAATAAATTTGGCGAGCGAAGCGAAGACGATTCAAGCGCAATCATCCTCGAAGAAGAAGCAATGATCACGACTAAAGCAAGAATACCTGCGAAAGACAATAGCACACACACCTAGTGAGATAACCAAGTCCTCAGAGGGACGTAACAAGACACATATTATCATGCCATATAAACTGAATAATTATTGCTCAAATAAATAAGTCAATTGAATTATAACATGGTCCAATACACACCTATTGAACTAGCTTACCATCCCCCAACCAAACAAGGACAGGAGATGGTAAACAAATTCACGGTGACGTATCTTTCCATGCTATGAATCCAATATGGTATCCGGACCCCAACAAGGTTCAATACCTTCTCATCAAAGTAGTAAGTCACACCTACAACCAAACAAGGACAAGATGTGATGAACTAATCCGCGACAAGTTATTATTCCAAGCCACGGTCAGATACAAGTACCCAAACCAAGAGTAACGGATAAGGGCGCCTAACCAAATGTAAGTGAATACAGTTTTAAGAACAGTTCATGGTCGCATGACTATTGGGTCAAGTCAAGAAAATACCAATGCAGTACCTCAGTAGCGAGTCACAACACCACATACTATTCCTCAGTATCGAGCGAGTCTATAGCATATAGTCTACCTATCGTTCCTCAGTAGCGAGCGAGTCTACGATAGATAGGGTGGTAGCCAACTTCCAATCATGTTCTCCCCGCCCAATGCCAACTCATAACTGCTAAGTCTTCTAGCATGCAATTCTATTAGTAGTTATTTCCTAACGCACGGCTTATACGTACTGGTGGCTAGCCAATCACGCATGTCCGAGTCCTATATGACTCACAACAATGTGGTATAAATGTGTCAAGGCCTATGAATGCAACACACAAAGGTGGTCCCTTAACTCTAAGTTTAATGTGTAAGAAAAATAATACATAGAAGGAAATATAACTGAACGGTTAGATTATACCATGTATCACAGTTTATTTTGCATAAAGAAAATAATGAATAATGCATAAGATATGAGCTAAAATAAATAAACAACAAATGGCAAGGTGTCTTGCCTGAGGGTGGTACGAGATGTAGCAAAATCCAACAGTCAGAATCGTCAACACGAAAGTCAAAATCCACAAGGAGCTCCGGATGCTGAAACAAACATCATGAATGAGTTTGGAATAAAAGATATGCCTAGGAAACGACTGTCCAAAAGTTAAATTCTGGAACAGGGGCAAAATCATAATTTTGGATCAAAATAATGTCCGTCGTTGGACCCGTTTTGTACCGAAGTACGTGCCAGTACCTATGGTCTCTAAAGTCATCAAACTATATGTCTATGGGTCCGGTTTGAGGAGACAAACTCAACGGTTGTCTAGTTTTGGATTCCGATGAGCCGTGCACAAATTCGCCCGTTAGAGCGGGTCGCAGGCCCGCCAAATAGGCGTTCCATTCGACCTTCTTAGAATCGGACCAAACTTGGCATACAGGACCAGAAAAACGATACGGTCCTGTTGGTGCAAGTTTCGTCTCGATACGACGAACGTACACGAAGTTATGGCAAAGTTTTTAAAAGGTCCATACGGGGGTATCTCGACGGATACGCACTGATTTCGTCGCGCACACGCAACGTAATCGAGTTTCGTCAGTTCAACGTCAGCAACACCCATACGTGCCTTTCGATGCGTATAGTGCACGACCAAGTCGCCCGGTTTATCGGGGCGTACGCCGTATCGGGAAGGTTTTTCTATTTTTTGCAGTTTTCAAAACAAGTTTTTCTCCAATTTTAGGTTCAAATATTTCTACACACAGGAATTGAAACTATAAACTAAATAATGGGATTTAAAGTGCTATATGGGGTCTAAATAATTGTTTGAAAAGTTTTTCGAAAAGACTACTGTTTTGATGGGAAAAAGCCCTTAAACAGGGGTACATGTAACAGTTTCAAACTGTTGAAAAGTCAGTTTTTGGTGATTAATTGAGTCGATTTTTCGACTCGATGGTCCAACACTGAAGGGATCTAACTGTTGGGTCGTCTAGAGGGTTATGTAGGCTAACCATAGGAGTTTACGACTTTGAAATCCATCGAGCATGAAGGGAGAAAATTCTGCGTGAAGGAGAGTACCTCAACAACTAACTGAACAGAGTCTTGCTCTGTTCTGGACGGGTCGGCGCCTCCTCGGCAGTGCGGCAGCCGTCGTCGTCCGTGTGCAGGCATATTATGGGGTACGCCTAGGGTCGTCGGGCTAGGGGGCGGCCTATCACGCGATCACGAGAGAGTTTACGAGGAATAATCTCTTCGGATAGGTTGGTTTCTATACCGTGAAACCAACCGTGGTTTAAATGAAGATTTAAGTCAATGTTTATTTCGATTTAAAACGAAGATTGGATATTCTAGGAAGAATTGTAAAAGAATTAAGGAGGAGGAGATTTGGATGAAGGTGTTAAAATTTTGGATTTAAAAGATTGAAGAAAATATCGGGTTATCCCTGTTTGCTGCCTGAGGCTACCAGGTCGGGTATTTTTGGTTTCATTTTCTCACGAGATATTCATATCTCGGGAGATAATGAAATCTCTTTTCTTTTTCTTTTTTTTTTCTTTTTTTTTTCTTTTTTTCTCTTTTCCTAATGGTTTTCACACAGTGGAAACTGTATGGCAACGCCCAGCTCGGGCTGACGGAGGCAGTGTTCATTGGAACAGTACTGATGTCAGCATGACGTCAGCAATCCTTTTTTTCCTTATTCCTATTCTAATTGATATATATATATATATATATTTTTTTATATATATATATATATATATATTTATTTATTTATTTATAATATCTAGCTAAATTATAAGATAAATCTCTAAAATCTCTATAAAAAATATTTAAAAATATTTAAATACTTATTTGGTAAAATCTTACCTTGTATGTCTACAACAAGATTACGAACCCAATTATTAATCCAAACACCAACCCTTAAATACTGCAAATTATTAAATAGCTAAATAAATAATAATATAATAAAATCCTACAGTATTTCTAATATAGTTTAGTAAAGGTTTTGTACCCAAAAAATGATAATACATATGTACTATCATATAGAATAGCAGTCTCTGTCACGCCCCAGAACCAGAATACTGGAGAGCGGGGGCAGACATAGCCAGCTACGTATATGAAATGGGATCCATCTCGCTATACGGTCACGGCTGCCTAGATACATGAGGGTTTAACAAGCCAGCAGTCTCTTAAGGTCATGAACAAGCCTATTGTCTCAATCACAAGCAAGTAAGTAAAAGTTACAAGATGTATGATCATTAAATATACAATAGTAAGGCGTCCCAAACATTACATATTCAGCTGATCATGAAGCTAGTCGTTACAAAATGTCAGGACTAGCAAGAGTTTAGTCATACATGATCAACCCTAGGATCTGTCAATCATGTTACAGCCCATAGGCAGACAGTAAGTAAGTACAATCGAGCTAAACAGGTGCTCGTCGGCTAAATGCCTCAAAAGAATATTTTTACAATAGAGTGGGAGAGCCAAAAATAATCCACTCGTTGCCAGGGTTCCGTCTAGTGGCCACCATCTGGCTGGAAGGTCGGTAGATCCTCTGGAGCTGCTCCGAAATCTGGCCACACAAAACCAGCTGGGTCAGACCCCAGAAAGAGCAAGTGCCACAAAGGAAGCTTCACTTAGGAACTAAAACCAGCAATCAGCACAAGATATAAATAAAAGTAAGAACTGGAAATAAAGAAAATACATCAGGTTGATATACGACGAGATAACCATGGAACTATTCAGATAACCAGGTTACAACCCGTAAACCAAACAAGGACCGGGGTTGTAACCCTTTGTCTGAACAGAACTTGGAATTCTCACCATTTATCAGTAAAATAAATACAAGCATTCTGGTCATACAGTAGTCTGAAACAGGATCAGGACAAGGCTAGACAGGTTAGACTCCATTCAATCATATCACGGCCAAGCAAGAATTATGGCTTGATACTTTAACTAACTAGGGTTATCACAAGCCTAATTACTAACAAGATGCAGTGAGAATCTTCCACAACCACAAGCCCTGCAGTCCATCCAGGTTACCCGGGTTAAAAGAATTAGAGTTGAATTCAGGTGGGTACATCGTCCAGGAAACGAATGTACCCTTAGGTAGCTTGAAGGGTGCAACACATGACAGTGTGCTGGAAATGTGCCCTACTCGACGGCAGGCTACAGATCCCAAAGCGTGCCCAGGTAACGGAATTGCCTGTAGCTGGGAGATCTCTTTATGACTAGTGTATTAATCTAGTTATTAGCCTTAGTCCATTTCAATAGGTACTCCTGACCGTGGTACTCAGGAGTCCCCTCCTAGACATGATGTAAGACAGGACTGGATTATTTGTACAAGCACAATCGCCCACGGTGTCAAAGATTAATTATAAAGGTCATGTCATATCAGGTAGCCGTCGCAACAGCTATTCGAGATGATCATGTCAGGTGTACTTGTCAGGAGTACGCCACGACGGGCCACTATCAGGTCATGTCAGGAGTGCACCACTGCGGCCAGGGTCACTGGATCATATGTGGCCAAGACAAGGGGGCGCATGCGGCTGGAAGTGCAAGGGCGCATGCGGTCAGGAAATAAAGGATGCATATGCGGTCAGAAAATAAATCAAACTCATGCGGCCCAGGCTAAGAAGTCCATGCGGCTGAATTGATATGGGGTCATGCGGCTCAAAATTCGAGTTCATGCGGCTCGGATAAATCGGTCTCAAGATAATGCGGGCGCACAGCGTATGCGGCTGCAGGAGCTTATGCGGCCAAGAATGGAGAGGGTCTCATGCGGCTAGAAGGGGATCAGGGTCTATGCGGCTCG
The DNA here is from genome assembly GCA_029216955.1 of Iris pallida. Lineage (NCBI taxonomy): Eukaryota > Viridiplantae > Streptophyta > Magnoliopsida > Asparagales > Iridaceae > Iris > Iris pallida. Next base: position 1,216,917 of record JANAVB010016597.1, read on the forward strand.
AGGATCCAGTCAGTCATGCGGCTGAGAGGAACTGAGGACTTATGCGATCAGGTTCAATTCGTATTCATGCGGCCAAGGATGAAAGCAGGCTTATGCGGCTAGGACGCAAGGGCCTCATGCGGTTTAGGAATGAGACTCAGCCCATGCGGCTGAAAGTCTCATGCGGCTGAATCACTTGCCGCATGAATTGCCATGCGGTCAAGTCAAGCACTATTCTTCTTCTCCAAATTTCAGAGAAGAAGAACACCATGAACCCAAGCTTCCAAGCTCCATAAAACCTTCATCCAGAGCCCAAATCCGAACTTTTATAGGTCAAAATGGGGTAGAACGAAATTCTCTACAATATGGAACCATCAAAACTCAGAGATAACAGGATTAAGTAGATCAAAACCCAAAAATTCGAAAATAAAGTAAATATAGATCTACAAGAATCTAGCCATGGAAAGTGAAAATGCCAAGTTCTAAAGTGCTTTAGAATGTAGTAAAGAAGAGAATGTAGCAATAAAAATCAGAGTTCCTCCATGAAGCAAGTTGCACTTGCCTAGACCTCTCTCTCCCTCTCTCTAGTAGGTAAGGAAGTAAATGAGGAAGAAGAAGATGATAAATGAAGAGAGAGAATGAAGAGGGCTAATAAATACAAATGGTGGTGGTAGATAGGGGGTTTATCCAAGGGTTCATCATGAACCCAAGCAAAACCAAGCCAGGCCGAACCAACCCAAGGATAAACCAAGCCAAGCCAAGAAGGGATTAAGCAAGGAAATTATGCAATACAAGAATAAATGCGTACACGTATCCCAGAAATACGTAATACGAACCACAGGCATTACAGTCTCTTGCTATATCTTGATATCCACCACTCATAAAACTAAATTAAAAAGGCTATTTAATAATTTAGAGCAAAATACTATAAATCTAAAATAATTTAATAAAAAATTCATAAAATTTTTAGGGGGATTACAGTGCTATGAGTTCATTCCTAAATCATGCCTAGATTTTAAATTGGGTAACCTTATCCTTGATCGTGCCTAAGTGATTTAAATCATTTTCAAATCTTTAATCACGTCTGAACCCTAATTCATGACTTAATTAATCTTGCCCATCAGATTTTGATCGTGCTTGTGCGATTTTAACTTTGATCTTATCGAGCGTAGATTCTGCTGATCGTACTATACTCGAATTTGATCCTATCTTGATCATAACCAAAACAACAATTGATTATATTAGTCGTGACTCGAGTCGTGCCTAAGATACTGAATCTTCGTTCTAAATCGTTCCTAGTTGATTCGACCATACTTCGACCTTATTTTGATTGCGCTAAAACATGTCATTCTCCATGATTGTGCCTAAGGTTTTGACTATACTTTCCAACATATTTGAATCTTTGATTGGCCTGTCAATCTTAAATTTTGAGGACGAAATTTCTTAAGGAGGGTAGATTTGTAACCACCGTTAACCAATGTCTTGAATATTTGAATTTTGTATTTTTTTAAAACTCTCAATTTTCTGAATCTCGAAAAACGTACAAATTCTAATTTTGAGAAAAATAATTTTTGACCGTGATTGTTATCAGTCCTTGTTGGTTTTGGTCTACTATTTCATGCGATTTTATCCTATTGGAATTTTTCTGTCCATTCCTTAAATCAATAAGTTTTAATTATTATTCTATACGGAGAAACGTTTATTGAATTTCGAAATTTCAAAATATATATTTTTACTAATAAATTGTTGTTAAATATATATATAAATATAATTAGTGAATAAATTAGTATTATCTAAGTCATTAGAAATACTGGCTAAATTATAATTAGCCATTTGTTAAATTAGTGTTAACTAGTAATTAATTTATTAAATTATAGCTAATATTTATTTAGTACTAATTAAACAACAGATGGATAATGTTAGGATTAGCAGTTAGTGGTTAGTATGTTAGTTTTCCACTATTTATTCCTAATTTCTATTACATTTTACAATTGGTTAGGTTTTTCCCCACTCCCCTATAAATAGACACACATCCCAAAAACCCTAAATCCCTACACACATCCCTAAAAAAAGTCACAGCCGCCACCACCCTTGCTGCCATCACCTTCACCTTCCCTCGGCCATAGCCGGCCAGCCAGTACCACATCTACCATGTGCTTCCCATACTTCCTCACCCCAGCATAACATCTCCAACCACCACGGCTAGCCAGTGGTCGTCCCGATATCACAGACCTCCGCCACCGTCGTCATCCCGACCATTCCCCGCCCGGCCATACTGGATTGGCTCCCCCAACATCCCACTGCCACCACCATTCACCACTACCACCACCACCCGGTGGCCGACATCCCCAGCCCACCATAACCCCAAGGCCACCACCGCCACCGAGAAACCTTCGCCACCACCATCACAAACCATACACCACATCCACCCTGCCCGACCAAACCACCCCGGCCGCCCCTGCCATTAAACCACCGCCGCCACCACCGCCGCCACCACTGCCCAAAATCACCATCCAGAGATCTACCTCCGCCCAAGTCAGCGCGTGCGAGCCCTCCATCCGCCGCCCCGCGAGCTCTCGATCCGCCGACCCAGAGCCGTCGGAGCCCCTCCGCCAGCGCAACCCATCGCCGCCCAGCCGCTTTCTGCCAGATCCGCTGGACAACCGCCCAGCGCTGCTCCTCCGGAGTCATCACCGCCCCTAGCGCCTTGCTCGCCGTCGGACGTCTCCGTCGGCGCTGCTCCGCGCCGGAACCCCTCCGTCGCTACTGTGAGCCGTCCACTTCTCGTCCCCTTCTCTCTTCAGTAAAGATTTTAATTTGGGAACAGAGGCCCCCTTTCCGTTATAATGTATATATTAAGTAATATTTTATTATTAGTTATATAATAGTTTATTTATTAGTTATATAATAGTTTATTTATTAGTTATATAATAGTTTATATATTAATTTATATATAGTATATAATAGGTGGTAATAATAATGGTATTTATTGTTATTATTATTATTATTATTATTATCATTATTATTAAAAGTATTATTTTTAATATTGTTACTAGTATTATTATATTATTGATTAATTTATTAATTTATAGTTAGAAAATTTTAGTTAATTAGTTGCTATCAATATAAATATTGACATACTTATGTGTAAAGTATATAATTTGGTCTCATTATTATTTTTATTGGTATTATTATATTAACGTAATTACTTGGAAAATTATATAAAAATATATAATAATATTTCAAAAATATTAATAGTAAGTTTTGACCTAAATTATTAGTTCAATTATTATTTAGTGATATTTGCCCGAAGAGTAAGTTTTACTATTATAATTATAAATGCATTGGTACTAGAATATTTTCCTTATTATTAACTAATATCAAAATATCTCGATTAATATAATATCTATTTTTTCTAAATTATTATAAACAACTTTTGGATAATTTTGTATAGTTAATCTTTTTCCCTAAATTCATATTTGACAAAATAGGAATATTCGTACAGAAATGATTTTCTGGGTTTTGAAATATTATCTAAAATATGTTGATTAATACAGATAGTTTTTAGCATTATAAAGGATTTCCAAAAATTTATTATATTTATTTAATTATATTTTTCCACTGAAATTATTAATCGCGACTATTAAAGTTGTTTCATATTTCTTGATTTGATTATCGTACCCAACCCTGATTTTAGACTGTTATATATCAAACTAGGCTATTTGGACGATTCTGGACTCATTGGGACTGATCATGTCGTCGTTTGGGACCCTCTGTGGAGCATAGCATTGTACCTACCTCGTGTCGATACGTTCGAGTTACACAGGTCGACTCCAACCAATCGAGGCAAGTATATTCTCTGATCATTTCATAACTTGTTTAGGATTATATTTTTGCTTTAGATTACTTTACTTGATGCTGATACGTTGGTAATACAGATTGGTACTATATGGATCCTCATGGGATGTTATCCTTCGGGAGCATCGAATACTCGTGTTTCGTGTGTTTCACTACATCATGTATCTCATGCTTCTATTATCATGAATCTTCGGGAATCAGCTAGTGACTCATGTACTCTCATGATCACCGAGCCTTCATGAATCAATTCATGAATCACCCTATACGGGTCAAGTAGTTTAGTCATGAATCTTAACATAACTTGAATGGATCCTTGTGTATTGATTGGGGTACGGGAGAGTATGAATGGTCATATGAATAATATCCAAAGTAGTATAGTCATGAATCACTCTTAGTGTAGTCATGAATCAGTCCTAAGCCATTCACATGCCTAGCTTGTACTCTGATCCACTAGTCACTGATAGTTCTCTACTATTGTAGATATTTACTTACAAGTCTCTCTCTCTCTTTTATATACCATGTTATTCTCTCAGTTCATGTATCTTACTCTTTAGCATGATTATATTTTCTATCCTGTTATGATTTGTTGAGATGTACTATGCTCGCTCCCAGTCCTGACTGGACCTGTTGATAAATTTTATAGATAACTTGGAGGTACTTGCTTGCCTAGAGGAGACATAGTAGAGGTTGGAGTAGATAGCTAGAGTTTTCTTATTTTATTTTCAGTTGTCTTGAGTTGTTTACTTTATGGATTACTGTATTTGAGATTTGAGATATTTTCTGGATTTGTAATATCTTAGACACTTAGACTTCTATCTGCTGTATCTCTTTGTAGATTTCAGTTTTATCTATATGTCTTTTATCGTATTCTACCTTAGATGTGATTGAGACTGTATTAGTTATGTCACCTCCATTCGGAGTGTATATACTATACAGGTACCTTATATTATTAAATGATTGACCTAGGACAGCGTTCTATCGCTGACACTGCGGCGTAGGCTGGACGTACCCACTTCTCGTGCCCTTACTCTAGGGTGCGGGTCATGACATGGTGGAAGATTAACAAACTCCAGAGTGGTTCTCGGGATAGGAACGATGTCGTCCTGTACAATTAAGCAGGAAATTGCCAAACTGTAGGGCAACAACATTTGTAGTGACGATCTTTTCGTCCTGCTGGAGAGTGATCGCACCTGACTTGACCATTTCTTGGATCTTTACTTTGAGTAGATAGCATTCTTAGGTCGGATGTCCAATAAACCTATGGTAGACACAATATTTAGGGTGGTCAGTTTTACCTACTTCATCTGGCCGCTTTGCATCTGACGGTTGATGCTTATTGCTCTGGATCAGACAATCGAAGATGCTCACAACATCATCTTCATCGATGGAATATTCTTCCTTTGGGCGTGGTGCTCTCTGAGGTGTTACCGTTGGAGTAAGTATTGATTGACCTATATTGACGGCTAGAGATTCTTTGTCTTTGACATTGATAGCCAAAGTCTCCTTGCCCTTGCGGTTGTTCTGACAGCTACCGCTATTGGATGCAGCATGTTCATCTCTATCAAGATTAGGCATCTGAATACCTAATTGTTTGAATTTATTAGCACTTTTTTCTGCTGCTTTGGCATTCACTATAAAGAAAGGCCAATCCTGAAACTGGATCGATCCAATCCACATGCTGATTATAGGAAACAAGTTTGATTTGCATGTGTCTATAGTCAAAGCATCTGGAGTTCCGAGAGGCATTTTGAGTGCCTCACGGCAGAATCGTTTAATGAAACGTTCGGTGATTTCATTATGTCTCTATTTAATTTTGATGAGGGCAGACATAGTCATATCGTTTGTTTCCTCATAAAATTGTTCGAAAAACATTTGTTTGAATCCAGAGAAAGAAGTTATGCAACCGTCTGGCAAACTGCGATACCAGTCGTATGCTGCACCAGCTAAGCAACCAACAAATACCCTAGTTAGTAGAGCATCATTTGGCTGAAGTTGATCAGTTGTTACCTCAAAGTGATTGAGGCACTGGCTTGGAGATGTGCTGCCATCGAACAATATTATAGTAGGAGGTTTGTACTTGGGTGGACACTGAACTTCTTTACACTCAATAGGGTAGGGCTGCTTGATCCCTAGCTTTTGTAGGCCTCCTTTAGGTTTAAAAGCTTCAAACTGAGTACGCAAAAGTTTTACGACCTCATTAGCATCTCCCGATGGTTGCAGAGTATTAGATTGATTTGGAGTGTTGGAAGGAGGGACTGCATGATAAGCACCACCCCCAGCACCAGACTGACTAAGAGTAGTCTGAACAAGTACTGAAGTGGTGTGAGGAGACTGTATCTCCAATCCAGTGTTGATGGGAACAGATGTTGTTATAGGTTCTTGGGTTAGAATTGGGTTCGCAACTGGCAAAACTGTGTGTTGTACCATAATTATAGCATGCGTGCCCGTCATCATTTTAGCTATGCTTTTCAACCCAGCCTCCAAGACAGCAATTCTTTGCTTTTGACTGTTGGTGCTAGATATATCATGTTCCTCGTTGATGACATATGTTGTCACCTCTCTAGCTATTGAAGATGAGATGGTCTGCTCGGAACTTTCACTGTCGGCATCAAAATCATATAAAAACTACCACCAGGACAAGGGAGGGGAAAATTCTTTTGACTTAAGGAATTTTGGTCAAAGTCAGAAAGGTTCCTTTTACCGATTGTAGCTTGGCTCCTTGATCTGGTGTGTCGATAAACCCGTCAAATGAGCGACGGGTTCGAACCGAGGGTCTATGATCACGGGTTCGAGATGACATACACCTTGGGCAACCCTAGCATCGCGAGAGTGATGCATCGTCATATTGACAGAGGCATATATTGATTTGTCTTCATCCTCTGAAGATACCTCAACAGGACGGGTCAGAATAAGACGATCAAAATTGACCATTTTGCTGCTTTGCAACAATATTTTATTACGATCTCATATGTGTTGCAATGGTGCACTGTAGGTTGAAATGGAGATACGATCTTCCGTTTCTGAGAAATCAGATCACGGAGGTCAATTTCATGTGCAGAGGAAGAGGGGAAGTATGACATGTTCTTAATTTTGTTGGTCCCTTGCAGGTATAAAGAAGCCCCTAATTCAGCAGCATAGGTGATGGGATTCTTGTTTTTAGCATTCATCTTTGGGCGCTTTACGACAATAGGTGCCACCACTTGAACATAGCCTACATTGGTAGATTGAAATTTTGGGCGCTCGAAACATATAGGTGCCATTGCTTGTTTAGTAATGGGGCACATATTTTGATTAAGCTTGGCCCGACGCTTATTAAGAAGGGTACGCATATCAGTGTCAATCATCATTTTAGTCTGTTGCACTTGAAGTTTTTCTCGTGCACAGCGATTTATATGCATAGTAGAAAGCTCCTCATTCATACAAGGGGTAGAAAGTGTCCCCTTCTGTTGTGCACGCAATTTCTCAGAGCGTCTAATACGGTGCCTTTGAGCAGCCATAGTGCCTTTGCTAAAAAATTTAGAATTTGGCACATTACCTATTGTTGCTGAAGTAGCAAAAATAGATTTGAGGGAATGGGCGCCCTCAAGCGGGCGCCTATCTCTATGTAATGCGTCTCCCGAAGGAGTAGGCATCACAGGAGAATCAGGAACAGAAAATTTGAGAGAATGGGCGCCCTCAAGCGGGCGCCTATCTCTATGTGATGCGCCTCCCAAGGAGTAGGCATCATAGGAGAACTAGAATGAGTAGTTTGGAGAGAATGGGTGCCCTCAAGTGGGCCCCTATCTCTACGTAATGTGCCTCTCGAAGGAGTGGGCATCACAGGAGAAACAGAAATAGCAGATTTTGGCACCCATTTGAGGCGCGCCTTCAGAGCATTACTATTCACTTTTGCAGTTCGCTCAGTCTGGTTCACAGCAGCAGTTTTACGTGCCTTGTTTGCAGAAATAGAAGCACGTTTAGCACCAAGAGCGCTTAGCTCTTCGAACATTGTTTGGTTAAATTTAACCACCAGCGTTTCTTTCTTAGTACCAAACAATGATGAATCACCTTGACTTGTCACCTTCTCGTTGGAGGAGAAGGTAGTCGCCAGCCGAGTCGCCATTTTGTTTGCAAAAAAAATTCAATTGAAAACTTTAAAGAATCGTACAAGAGTACAATAAATGCTGGGAAAGTAAAACTGTAGGAGTCTGGTCGGAATGACGACTACTTTATTCCTTTGACGAGGCAATTGCGGAAGAAAGCAAGCTTATCGTCGTGTCTCAGAGCTTCTATTGACGAGGAATTTTCTGTATGGCTCAGCCGTGTAGAAGTATCGGCAGAACTTTAGCTTCGATTAACGGTTGGAAACTTGCTCTTTTAAACGATTGATTGCAAATGAGAACAAGAATACTGAGATAAATGCTTCAACTATACCCCTCCTCTCTGTCTATGTACGTTTGGAGAATGGGACTCTATTTTTAGAGCCAATGAAAAACTAACATGTAGTTATTCAAAGCAGGCGCCCCTTCATGGAAAGGCAACCGAACCACTGTACGCCACTTTAAGAAGAGGTGTCTATTGACATGTGGCAACCTATGCTGAATCGGCACATGATCATGGCCAGATGATGTGTACGTCTTTCGAGAAATTTGGAGTAGTGCACCACGTTTAGTATGGATGACAGCTTATCACGCCACGTGGATTTGCATGCATCATTTAGACATTTCATCATTTAGGCGCACTTAAGAAAATTGGGCACTTAAGAGAACTAGGCGCCTAAGAAATTGGGCACCTAAGAGAGCTGGGCGCTTAAGAAAATTGGGCGCCTAAGAAAGCTGGGAAATTTGGGCGCCTACAATATAGCCTAAAGCATCCAGAAGACAACTCATTGTAAATGAAACATCGAGATCTGTCGCAGCTAACATCATCCTGTAGTCCAACAATGTGGGGCATAACAATTCCTAAAATTTGTCAACATATCCAGTCCGGATTGGAACGAGCATATCTCCAATAACAGTTCTAGTTAAATGATAAAGAATATGTAGCAGTAAATAGAGAGAATATACAAGGTAAAGTGATATGTACATGAACATGGTAAGACATATCAAGATTGTAAATGAGTGTAAGAGCAAGAGAACAGTGTATATCATGTACATGAAATAAGAAACTACTATCTATGTGAGTTAGCACTATTTCAACATGTGATTGGCTTAGAAAATTGATACAAGAGTTTATGGCCTGGTTAATCATACGTGCGGTGTATGATTAACATTGTTCAAGGTTCAAGACTTGATACAATGAGGGTATTGATCACATATCTATGCTAATACTCCCCGCTCCCGACTGGTATAGTGGATCCAACCATGACGTGTTATGACACAAAATTCTCTAAGAAGGTAGGCTTGCACAATATATCCTAAGGTAATCAAGGAATAACATTTCATGACGGGATCTAGACAATACCAAGGTAATAATAAGGAGGCTTGCACAAGATATCCCAAGGTACAAGAACAACAAGGAGGCTTCCATAAGATATCCCAAGGTAATCAAGGAATAACATCTCATGACGGGATACATAAAATAACAATAAGTGTGAACAATGTGTCAAGAGAACAAAGATATCTACATTAAATACAAGAAACATAGAGGATATCATAAAACAGAAAAATTATCTGATAATGTACTCGTCTCAATTTAGTTGAAAGTTGACGTGCACGACACGAACATGTCGACACGGAATAGGTACCGATGTTATGCTCCACAAGATGGTCCTAGATATTGACACGGCCAGTTCCATTGAGTCCAAAATAGTCCAAAAAGCCTAGTTTGATATATAATGGTCCAGAATCAGGATTTGACATGATAATCAAAATGAGAAATAGGAAACAACTATAATGGTCGTGACTTACGATTTAAGGGAAAAGAAAAACTATATATACATATCTATCAAAAATCATTTATAATATTTAGAAAATATAATTTCTATTCACCAAATATTTTTAGGTAATACTAGAAACCCACAAATCATTTAGAGTTTAACAAAACCATATATATATATATATATATATATATATATATATATATATATTGCAAGTTGTAGATTATTAAAATATCAAGTTGCACCTCGTTATTCTTATATCGAAACCTACGATACGTAAATCGAGACAAGACGATCAACCGTAAGGTTAATAATCTTATCATAGCGATCCACATGGTCATCTTGTCAATTTCAGCGCTATGAGATCACTGGAATCGACTGATCTCAGTTTCATTGCACGAATTTCGAAATACGAACATAATAAGGATTAATTATAACTAATGGTGATACATAAAGAAATATCTACAGACATTGTCGGATGATGAAACAAACATCACCAATATGTCCAAAATGGTCAAATTAGCAAGGCTAGCCTACGCATAAGTCCAATTTGGACACAGGGGAAAAAAGAAAATTTTGGGTCAAAATAGTATCCGCCGTTGGACCCGCTTTACACTAAAAAATGTGCCAGGATACAAGTTCACTAAACCTAACAAATATATGTCCATGAATCCAGAATGACGATACGAGCACAACGGTATATACGGAATGGTATTCCGATAACCCGATCTCAAAATGGTCCGTTGACTCGGACATCGGAATCTGGTTTGCACGAAAATACGTGCCAGAGCCAAATTCAATTAAATCTAGCAAAATATATGTCAACGAGTCCAGAATGATGATACAAATTCATCAATATATCCAGAATCGAATTCCGATGAGTCGATCTCAAAATGACACAATGACTCGGATTGTGGGTCCGCTTTGCACCAAAATGCGTGTCAGGGCCCACATCCTTCAAATATAGAAAAATTTATTTAAATTCATGCCAGAACGATGCCATGAGTCTATTGGTGGTGTCAAAACTGGAATCTAGAGTCTCGGTTTCAAAATTAGAAATTTACAAGTTGGAAATGATGAATTCGAACGACCAACTTTGGCATCGAATTCTACCAATCAAACGACCTCACAATAAAACGAAACTTGAGGGACAAGAAGATGGTTATACCAGATGTGCACAACAACTGGTGGCACATCAAACGGAGCTGTAATGGCAGAGATACGAGTCCACGAAATTGGATCCACAAAACTGTCCAAAAATAAACACATCAGCAACTTGGCGGTCAATTTTGATCTATCAAATGATCGAATTAATGGTTGAAACTTGAGAGGAGCGAAGGGATATATACCAAGATTATGATGGAGGAAAGAGTTCATCGATCCAAGGGTCGGATTGTCTAGAAAATGCACGCAAAGTCGCTGTTCTGAGGCGCGAATTCTGACTTCTGCATTTGCACGTCACGATGGGATTTCATCCAAAATGCATGAATCGTATATGTCGCACGTCGGGGAAGTCGAGGACAGCGTAGGGGAGTTCGTAGGAGTCGCACGCCTATGGGAGGGTGGTCGGGGCCACCATGCGGCAAAAGGTGGTCGGTCGGGGCCTCGCTGGCGAGCGTGGCCGCTTTACACGCACGGCTTACTGTACAGCAGCGACAACTGCGTATGTGCTGCTGTCGGCAACCTTCGACTACGAGGGGGGTTGCCTCTGGTCATCGGGGTGAAGGAGGCGGTGGCTGGCCATGTGGCTCATGACGGCGGCCTGGAACGTAGTAGCAGCAGCAACAGCAACTCGAGAGGAGGAGGATATAAAGTTGACGATGATGATGACAATAACGATGGTGAAGGGATGATGGTTGGGGTCGAGATGATGAGAATGATGTCGTCTGTGATGGGTTTGGGGCTGTCGGCTATTGCTATGGGGAGTGGTCGACTGGATGGAGAAGGAGGTGATAGGATGATGGTGATGAGGTGATGGTGATGGAGAAGATGATAAAGTTGATGAGGAGGAGGGGAGTTTAATAATGGAGTGTAAAAAATAGAGAAGGAGAAGAAGAAAAAAGAAGAAGTTGGGACTGTAGGCCATGGAAGAAATAAGCTGTTGTTGGGAAAAGAGAGAGAGAGTAAATGTGATATATTATGAAGAAAGATAGGGGATTGGTTGTGTGTAAAAGAAGGTTGGGAGAGAGAGAGTGTTTGGCATCTTTCAAAAAGTAAGTTTTATGGTGTTGAATTGTGCTTGGCCTAGAGGTTATGGGTGTCGTGGGAATATTTTCCCAAGGATATCTTTGTGTGGCCAGATGAGGCTAATTGTCATGAAGGGGGTTTGAATGAGATTAATTAGGAATTCTCCCCCTAATTTATGATTAGGAGTTGGTCATTTGGATTAGGATGAATAGTGCTAGGGTGTTTGGTGTTTGTAGGGATGGGATGGTATTATGTGTAGGTATTAATGTGATGAAGAACATGGAGCATGGGTTGAGTCTAGTTGGGTCGAGTCGGGTCGGGTCACAATTGGTCTTCGTGCAATAAATAGCTTAATTTAGTCATTTATGATCATAGGTAAATAAGTAGCATACGGGGGCTCAATTGAATGGGGCACAAGTATCACACGTGCAGTATGCTTAATGTGGGCTGTGTCTATATTTTGGGTCGACAGATTTGGGGCAAAATGATGTCCCCAATTCAAGTCAGAAATAAATGTGACTCTGTGGGATGAATCAAAATTAGGTCTTGTGTCAAGAAAGTTGTGCAAAAATAAAGCACAAGATGGTGTGTATGAGTGGGACACGAAGGTCATGGGTGTAGGGTGTCTTGACTAGATCATGCATGTGAAGTTGGTTTTGAGAAAACAACTAGTCTTGCGCTCCTAAATTAAAAGCCATGGCAAAGTGCATATGATAATCATAAATAAAAGTGGCAATGGTCAAATGGCCTAAGTTGATCCAAAAGTTGTGCGATACAAAAAGAATACAAGGGAACAAGTTTGAGTGGGATATCATATACAAAAATGAAGGTAATCTTGTCTACTATAAAACTTATAAATGAAGTTTTGAGAGATTGACATCTCTGATGCTCCAGAAATCAAAGTCATAGAAAAGAACATTTATTGATCAAAAATAATTAAATAAAAATATTTATTAAAAATAATTCATTTAAAATTTTTAAAATAAACCCTAAATTTCAGAGGGCTCACATCCTACCCACCTTACAAGAATTTCGTCCTCGAAATTAAAAATCATCCAATAGGTTAAGCTATAGCATATAGCTGCTACGGCTATAGTACTCAATCTGCTACCCTTGTGATCATCTATTATGTTCCTCTCTACAATTATTTTGGTTCAGGTTCAACAAGATTCTTCCCTTATAAACTATGTAGTTTTACCCTGTAGAATCTTTCTTAATGGTTTCTAAGTCTACTATAGTCAGTCACTCGTACCTGCCCTAAAAGTTTAACCTAATAAATCCCCCAGGAAAATGTACTCATCACAATCACACAACATATTATAGTTATACTTTGGAATCCATTAACGAGGTTGTCTACTAAATAGAAGGTAACAGGGCCTAAGACTGGATTGATCAATCCATAAGACATTCCAACAGTTATCGAGATGGACCAAAAGAATTATCCAAGAGGTTGACGAAGAAGAGTTTAGTCAAATCATAGGAAAGATGAAACACAAAAGCAATTTTGTAGAGAAAAGATAATATGAACGCAATCATGTTGGAGAGTTCTAAAGAATCTATAATTCTAGTTGTGGATATAGATAGGACAGAGTTAATTAAGACGAAGAAATAATGGTAAGGCAAGGAAATAATGGTAAGACGAAAAATAAAGATAAAATTGTTTTTGCTCAACTGGTCATAATGAAGTGAAACGATTTAAGATATGATCTGATAACCATATACGTCTTCCTGAAATCATATTGCCAAAATTTCGGCCACGCCAACAAGCATAGCTACAATAAACGATAGAGCCCATAACTAAGGTATACACCCTAAAATTATGTTATCTAGAATTCTCACCACGCCAACCGGTGTGGCTGCAAGACATTCTAAATTCCATAACTAGGATAAGTATATCCAAAATCATGCTCTATGTCCTTATCATGCTAGCTAGTATGACTGCGATAAAGTCTAAACTCCATAAATAAGGTAGACATTTACCTCCCTCACTGTCATCATCAAATATGTTATCAAGATATACTTTAATTCAATCCATAAAAAAATTATAAATACAAAAATCAAAGTCAAAAACAAACACCAAGATTCCAAATTCAACAACGAATCAAGTATATGTAAATAAAAACAAGCATAAACAGATTTTGAGGTAGGATTTAGAGAGAGATTCTCAAGGGTTGTCCCAAAGATATCATCTAGGTCAAAATTCAAAATTCCTGAAATACATTCTAAAACAAATCTCAACCTAAATGGTATATAAATTCAACTTCTCTTTCTAGCTCTTTCTAGGGTCCATAAAACTTATCTTCATGCAAGAATAGGGTTCGACAACGCAAGTGTTTCGAAAATCATGAAAAGCAAAAACGAATAAAAAAAATAGACTCAATATAGTTTCGAAGTAAGATTCTCAGGGGCCATCCCTGGAATCTATCAAAAGATCCTAATATATGATTAAGTACCAAAATCCTAAAATTTTCTATGATTCAAATCCAAATCCTAGGCCAGGCTCGTAGTAGCACGGCTAAGCCTAGGTACTACCACGACTTCACAATAGTTGCGAAGACTGACATGCATGGGCCACCACAAAAATGTGTCACGAATCACACCTGGATATTCGGACATGAGTATGTGGGCCACGTCCAGCCTACAATGCAGTACCGGCGGTAGAACGCTGTCAATTGGTACCCAGCAAAATATCTAAACAGTTTTACGATCCACTAAAATATCACGTAAACAAATCGCATACAGCTATGGAAGAAATGAAAGGAAGACAACAATGGAATCTAATAAATGATCAAACATAACAGAAAATGTATCGGAGACATATCAGATGAACAGGACATAAATCTTAAAAATAATATAGCTTAGAGCTTCCAGAAGACAACTCACTGTAAATGGAACATCGAGATCTGTCTCAGCTAAGATCATCCTGTAGTCCAATAATGTGGGGCATAATAATTCCTAAAATTTGTAAATGTATCCAGTCAGGATTGGAACGAGCACATCTCCAATAACAGTTCTAGTTAAATGATAAAGAATATATAGCATTTAATAGAGAGAATATACAAGGTAAATAATACGTACATGAATATGGTAAGACATATCAAGACTGTAAATGAGTGTAAGAGCAAGAGAACAGTATATATCATGAACAGGAATTAAGAAACTACTATCTATGTGAGTTAGCACTAGTTTCAACATGTGATCTGCTTAGGAACTTGATACAAGAGTCTATGGCCTAGTTAATCATACGTGCTGTATATGATTAACACTATTCAAGATTCAAGACTTGATACAAGAAAGGTATTGATCACATATCTACGCTAATACTCCCCGCCCCCGACTAGTATAGTGGATCCAACCATGACGCATTATGACACGGGATTCTCTGAGAAGGTATGTAGCCTTCGCAGGAATCAGTGTCTATACAATGTACAAGAACAACAAGAAGGTTTGCACAAGATATTCCAAGGTAATCAAGAAATAACATCTCATGACGGGATCCAGACAATACCAATCCGTGTGAATAATGTTCAAGAGAACAAAGATATCTATACTAAATACAAGAAACATAGAGGATATCATAAAACAAAAAAATTATCAGATAATATACTCACCTCAATTTAGTTGGAAGTCGACGTACATGACCCGAACGTGTCGACACGGAATAGGTACCGATGCTATGCTCCACAAGGTGGTCCCAGATATTGACACGACCAGTTCCATTGAGTCTAAAATAGTCCAAAAAGCCTAGTTTGATATACAAAAGTCCAGAATCAGGATTTGGCACGATAATCGAGATGAGAAATAGGAAACGACTATAATGGTCGTGACTTACAATTTAAGGGAAAAGAATAACTATATATATATATATCTATCAAAAATCATTTATAATATTTAGAAACTATAATTTCTATTCACCAAATATTTTTAGGTAATACTAAAAACCCACAAATCATTTAGAGTTTAACAAAACCATATATATGGTTTTGTTAAACTCTAAATGATTTGTGGGTTTTTAGTATTACCTAAAAATATTTGGTGAATAGAAATTATAGTTTCTAAATATTATAAATGATTTTTGATAGATATGTATATATAGTTATTCTTTTCCCTTAAATCGTAAGTCACGACCATTATAGTCGTTTCCTATTTCTCAGTTTAACTAAACCATATATATATATATATATATATATATATATATATATATATATATATATATATATATATATATATATATATATATATATAAAATATATTTATATATATATATATATATATATATATATATATATATATATATAAGCTAATAATAAAAATATATATATAAAAAAAAGCTAATAATATGAATTGCAAGTTGTAGATTATTAAAATATCAAGTTGTACCTCGTTATTCGTACATCGAAACCTACGACACGTAAATCGAGACAAGACGATCAACCGTAAGGTTAAAAATCTTATCATAGCGATCCACATTGTTATCTTGTCAATTTTAGCGATGTGAGATCACTGGAATCGACTGATCTCAGTTTCGTTGCACGAATTCCAAAATACGAACATAATAAGGATTAATTATAACTAATGGTGATACATAAAGAAATTTCTACAGACATTGTCGGATGATGAAACAAACATCACCAACATGTTCAAAATGGTCAAATTATCTAGGATAGTCTATCCATAAGTCCAATTTGGACAAGGGCAAAAAAGAAATTTTGTGTCAAAACGGTGTCCGTCGTTGGACCCGCTTTGCACCAAAAAATAGGCCAGGGTCCACTAAATAGTCATCCTAATCACATGGTTAGGTCCCCGCGGTCAAGGTTAGTCTCTAGGTTATGTAGTCTCTAGGGTTACACTAGGAAAACATCAAAATCACAAGTCATTGATTGAAATAGTTTTAAATTGATTAAATATCACCAAAAATTATTACATGGTTTAAATATCATTATTAAATGATTACAATTACAAAATTTCAAAATTACCCTCATTTTAGAAAATTGGATGTTACAAGTCTACCCTCTTTAGAGAAATTTTGTCCTCGAAATTAAGATGGTAGTACTCCTTCTAAGTCAACACCCCAACAATCAAAGTCTCAAAACCACACAGTTCGATAATCATATGCGTCTGTACAAAATCATGATACTCAGAATATTCGTCATGCTAGTAAGCAAGGCTACGATAATCACAGAGTCCTCTACTAAGGTATATATCTCTAGAATCATGGTATGTAACATTTTTGCATTGTCGCATGCTTGGTCGCAAAAACCTTAAATTCTCACACCCGAGAAATACGTCCAAAACCAGACTATATGTCCTCACTATGCCAGCTATCATGACTATAGAGGACTCTAGATCCCATAACTGAGGCGACCTAGCCCATACGACTTATCTCAGAAGAAAATTAAATCACAATGAAACACCAGATCAAAACTTATCAACAACAAGGAACAGATGGAATCGAGTTTCAAGACAGTTATAAGGAGGCAAATATGAAAATGGAATCGAGAAGAATGGAACCTGCAATAAGCTCTCCAACTGCCCGAGCATACTCAACTGTCATGGCGTAAGCTCGCCCCTGCTGGCCTCCTCTGGCCTGCTGTTGGGCCACCGGAGCCTTAGGTCCTGCTCCCTGAGCTGTCCGTCGTGCAGACTTGGGATACTCTCTCAACTAAAGATCTGATGCTCCGCAAAGTAGGCACTTGCCTAGCCTCATCCGGCATTCGTCCCAATCGTGCCCTGGTTTCTTACAGAAAGGACAAAGGATAATATGCTGCTGTCTAGGGGCCTGCTGTTATCTCTGCTGCTGTTGTACCTACTGAAAAGGTGCACGGCCCTGAAACTGATGCTGAAAGTAGACCCTCGGCTGATGATACTGCTGCTAAATCTGTATATGTGAGGCTGCTTGGCCGGGCCTCCGCTGCTGCTGGCTCCATGAGCGTCTCGTCGCCTCTTGAGCTTCAGCTCAAGATCATCCTCTGCTACTAGGGAACCCACCAGTATCTTCTCAAAAGTGGCACCCCGGTTACTCTTGGTCAAGGACTTGACTTCCTTGACTAATCCTTTTCCTTCGCTGTCTCACTGAGTCCCTCAACAAATCTGCCCATATGGCAGAACTTCCCTGCGTACTCCTCGACAGTCTGATTGCCCTGAACTAAGCCCTAAAACTGTGACTCTAGAGCACCAAAAGCCGTATCAGGGAAAAAATTCTCCTTTAACAGCTTCTTGAAGGCTGTCCAAGTTTGTCCCTCTATATCGACCCTCGGGTCCGTCTGGTACCATGTGCGAGACGGATCCTGCATCTGACTACCTGCCGCCTCAATCTGCAGTCGAACTGGTATCTCCGCCAGCCGAAAGATCTCCTCGTTGTGCTCTATCCAGTCATCCGCATACATAATCCCCTCTATGTGGCGAAAGTCTCGCGGACGCATCTTCTGGAACTCTTGGATCCCTGGTGTCTTCGGCTGATACTGCTAAATTTGGCCTGCTTGGGGCTGCACAATAACTCTCTCTACCGTCGTCAGGGCAAGCTGATGGTCATTCTCTATGCCCTGCTGAAAATGAGCGGACTGCTGTCGCTGGGCCTCCACCATCCTCTAAAAGAAGTTGAACAACTACGCTGCGTCAACCGATCCTGATGGCGACGACTGCTGCTGCTGAAAGAAATCAGGAATGACGGGGGAAGATCTCAGAACAGGCGGAGGTGCACCCCCGAATGCGGCAAAAATTCTAATATAAGAAGGTAACATGGGAAAGCCTGACCGGGCTGAGCCGGACGAGAGGTGGCAGACCTCTCAGTAGTATCCCTCTGGCCGGAGCGATGGGATCGTATTTGCACCATCCTAGAGACAGATCAAACAAGAAGGCAATTACTGAGAATGAATCGATAATGTCAAAGGAGGACAGTTTATTTCAAAGGAAGACAATAAAGCAGCAAGAATTTTGATGATGGAATCAGTTAAGAGTTTTTTTTAGGTGTGACTGAGTACCCTCAAAACTTATATCCTATATCCTACTGCAGGCTGTAGTGATACTCTAGTTCGAATACCACTACATAACACTCGACCTGTATAGGAGCCACCACTAAAACCATTCACAACCCGCACCCAGTGTAGGGACACGAGAAGTGGGTACGTCCAGCCTACGCCGCAGTATCGACGGTAGAACGTTGTTCTAAGTCATGATCTCAACTAACCACAATATGATATACTCTCCAAACGGAGGCCAATCACAGAAGGTACAACTCAATCACAAGTCTAAAGATAGAAAATAGCACGATATGATAGATAATGAAATCCTCAAACTGATGTACAAATAGAAGAGAAATAAATCCAAGTTAATAACCACAAGTCTCAACTTCTCAAATATAATACAACTCTAAAACCATAAACAAAAATGACATAAAGAAAGGAAATAATAGTCTAACTATCTACTCTAGGCAATGGTAGGATCCTCAGCAGCTGCCTGAACCTCCTGGGGGTCCAGGTTGCAAATGTCATCTAAGCCTGCTCCGTAGTAGGTAGGGTAGAACTCCTCCTTATCCTCTGTAATATTTTCAATAGGTCCAGTCAGGATAGGAACGAGTATAATACATCTCACACAGTTCATATCATGGCAGGAAATATAAAGCAAGCAATAGAGTAAGATACATGACACATTGTAAGAAGATGTATATGGAAACAGGAGAGATATTTGATAACTGAAATATATACATGATAAGTAAGAACTGTAAGTGACTAGTGATTTAGAGTACGAGATGGCATGTAATTAGCTTGGGTTGAACATGATATAACATGGGTGTACATGAGGGACACTAGCCAAGAAGGCTATGTTGTACATGATAACACATAAAAAGTAATAGAGTGAACATGATGGCTAAACCACATGACCATTTATACTCACCCCTACCCACAATCAATACACAAGGATCTAGTCAAGTTACATTACGAACATGATGTTTTGGTTACACACAAAGCGCATAAGAAAACATGAACGTACATAAGAGCACATGAAAGTACATGAGCGTACATGAAAGCACATGAGAGAACATGAGAGTACATAAATAACGCAAGTGCAAGGAATACATCATGTACATGAAATACATGACATAAAATATCTGATGCGCCTGCTAAGGGGGATAACATCCCATGAAAAGATCCATATAGTACCAATCCGTGATGATAATGTGACAACATCAAGTAAAGTAATCTAGAGCAAGAATATAAATCCTAACAAGTATGAAATGGTCAAAAAATGTACTCGCCTGCGATCTGAATGTCTGTGAGAATATACTGTCCGAATTGAGGTATCTGACTCCTATTTAGAGCAAGACAAGTCAAGATGTATACAAGGGATGATAAATGAAGTGTACAATACATCTACATGATTTCTAGGTCAATCTAGACCTAAGTCAACACTTGGTCAACTCTAGTCAACTACACTAGTCAAACTAGGTCAATTAGGCCAATCCTAGTCCAATCAAGTCTTACTAAGCCTAACCAAGCCTATACTAGCACACCAAATATAATCACAACACAACTGTCAATAGATTCACACAAAGGTATATATAGATACTATATGCATGTCAACATCACATCATTATATACATTATCATATACCTATATTCATATAGAGGTGAGTTATACATAGTGTTACATATATACCTTTATATAGGCATACATACACACTATCACAACACTATAATACATTGTATCATGCATCACTATATTGCTATATAACTTGCATACATTTGCATCTTACACATTCACTCTTACATGCTTGTGCATTATATTGAAACACATATGCACTCATACATATATATTTCATACCAACTTACCTACATACATATTAGGATACATACATGTATTGCACATTCATTCATCATGGCATTTATGCACTCATGCCTACATATATTAATCTCTGAAAATTTAGTTCAACTAAAAATGATCTCATGTTTAGAGTTAGAATAACTCAGGAATTTATTTAACTAAACTTAGTTTAAACATCAACCTATCTCAGTTTTAACATGAAACTCAGCTAACATGCATTCATTCCCAGATTTCCTTTCAGTTTTAACATGGTATCATTCTCAGGCTTCAAAGTGTACACTTAGTTTCCATGTACAGACAACCTATATACATCAAGCTAACCTATCAACGAACCAAACCAAGTTGAAGCTTAATGTTCAGTTCCACATCAATTTTAGGTATTTCACAAACAAAATTCAGGTTACATATGTAAACTCGGATTCAATTACCAATGTGTAAACTCAAAACCAATATGTGTCTCAGGTTGCAACATCATCTCAGGTTTTCAAAATACAAAATGAAATCCTAATTTCAGTTAGCACATATACAATAATGCATAAAAACAAATCCCCAAAATCAGTTCCATTCGAAACCAATCTCAGTTTTAAAGCAATCTCATGTTTACATACTCAATCCCAGTATAACATACATCATCAGTTTAAAGTCTACACTAAAACTTCATATTAAAATTCCTAAAACTCATAACCATGTCAATACACAAAATTTGGGACAAACCAACATATAAAATATACCAAAATCTCACAATTTATCAAATTCTAATCACATTTCAATAAAACTGGAAAAATATTGTGTATATGTTAAACCCAAAAATTAAAATCCAATTTCTAACCAAAAATCGAAATCATTAATGAAATAGGTGTACAGAGGTGAGAGGCATATAATACGTGTCATGGGGGATGCATTCGTGTCCACACAAGTGGACACGAAGTTTCCAATTCAGAAAATACGAAGTATCAGAAAACAAAGTATTCCTCGTACACGCGTGTCGTAGCCTCCTGCACGTGTCACACGACACACGAGGATCTGTGCTTGTGTCCCAGTATTCGCCCAGGATAGGGCTATGTGTCCACCACCCTGAATTGGGTCCAAGTGTCGTCGTGTCCGCAAACAAGGAGCGTATTAGAGCTCAATGTTTGCGAGAACACAGCCAGTGTGTGACCAGTGCGCACACGATTTCATGTCAGACACGACATAAAATCCTGCCAAACTCGAGGTGGGTCCTGACAGAGGTTGTCCTTGCTTCTGTGCCAAGTGGCACGTGTCCACGTGGCAAAACAAGAGAGAAAACAGGGGGTGATAGCAGGGGAGCTACGACAGTCCTCGTACACGGGTTCGTGTCCAATTTTGGACACGAACGGGACACAAAAATGTGCTCAGTCCAAGGGGAATTCAAAGCACACATATAGGGCTACACAATCATGGAATTAGTTTTAAAATTCATTAACAAAAAGTTCATTGAGGCATTTCATCGAACACAGGTTTATAGGGACTGATACGTGTCCGATACGGACACGAAATAGATACTATTTTGCACCAAACTCACTCTACAGCTAGGGTATACCTATATGCATGAAACTATGGAAAGAAAACTAAAATTTAAATAGGTTTTATGGAAATTACCTATTGAGAGAAAATCTCAATGAAAAATGAACAAGAGAAGGTGTTCTTCTCTAAATGCAATGGTCAATTCACTTCAAATCCTTGCTAGCTAGCCTCCCTTAGCATCCTCTACTATTGGGGATGATGATGCAATTGATTTGACTCAATTTGGGATCAGTTTGGATAAAGGAAGAGAAATTTGGGGAAGAACAAGTTAGGATTTCTTAGTAGGTTTTAAAAGAGGCAAGAACAACATAGGAGCATACTTATAGGGGGGATACTATGTTGTGGCTGCCAAACTAAGGGAATTAGGGTTAGGTTTAGATGTAGATGAGTGGCTAAGGCTTCTCCACCCAATTTCAAGTCCTCTTATTGGTTCAATTAGTCCTAAGACTTTCTTTTTTACAAATATCCTAAGGAGAAAATATCCTACTTAGAAATATCTATATATTGCTAATCTTGGCACTTAGTAGGAAGGTTCTAATCATCATCTAATCCTCATGCCTAATCTAGATTAGGCTAAACTTCTAGGTCAAGTCTCAAATAATTAACTAGCACATATTTAATTAATATAATTTATAATTTCACAAAATTATCAAAATGACCAAAATACCCTTAGGCTAAAAAGTTGTAATTAGTCATCCTAATCACATGGTTAGGTCCCCGTGGTCAAGGTTAGTCTCTAGGTCATGCAGTCTCCAGGGTTACACTAGTAAAACACCAAAATCACATGTCATTGATTTAAATAGTTTTAAATTAATAAAAAATCACCAAAAATTATAACATAGTTTAAATATCATTATTAAATGATCATAATTATAAAATTTTAAAATTACCTATATTTTAGAAAAGTGGGTGTTACAGAGGGATCTGATGGGGCCGCATGGCTTGGGCACGCTGCGGAGGATTACACACCGGCAGTGATGGAGGTATATGGTGGTGGGATTTTGTGTTTTGTTTATGGTGATGGGTGGTCTTTTGTTGTCGGTGGTGGTCGATGGGGTTTTGGCCGGAGGTTGGGTGTTTGCGCGGCTGGGGAGGCTATGTTGGTGAAGGTATTGGCGGTGGGATGGTACTAGGGATTTAGTCGGAGGTGGTGTCGGTGGTGTGTTGATCAGCGGAGGTTGGGGGTGACGCGGGTTGGTCTGTGGAGGAGTAGGTGGCGGCTGTTGTGAGGGCGATAGTCGTTGGGTGCACGGGCTAAGTGCGGCGGATGATCGAATGGGGATAGGCTGGAGTTGGTCGGGGAATTGGTTATTTTGGTAGTGACGGAGGTGCCGGGGTTGATGACTGCAAGGGTATATCAAAGAGGAGGCGGCCAAGTCGGGTCTGTGGTGGCGGTGGTAATTCAGGAGGTCAGAGTTGGGATCACCAGGAAGGAGGTCACCAGTGGTAGAGCTGGTGACAGGAGGCGATGGGGGATTGCCGGAAGGGATAGAAGTCAGTGGTGGTAGATGCGGTGGTGCTAACATTGGGTTTGTGGAGGTTGTATGCGATGGTGACTGTCGGGGTAGACGAGGTCGAGCGCCGGAGAAGGCGGTGACGGGGATGGCAGGGGGCTCGGTTAGGTTTAGGGATTGATTGATTTTCTTTAGTGATGTCGCCGTGTCCGGGGTATCGGACACGGGAAGAAGAATAGTGTATATGTAAAAAATAATTTTATTGGAAGGACACCCGGGGTCAGACCTCGAGGCCAACACGGGCTGACACGGAAAAAATTGGACACCGACACGATGCACTCACATTTGTGGTAGAAATTTGGACTATAAAATTTATGGAAAAAGGACAAAGGAGCTCTCCTTATATTGGAGGTGGACTCCTAGATTGATATGGACTAGGAAATTCAAATCCCCTTTAGATAATTCAGTATTTAAATTAAATTACTTTAAAATCACTTTCATCAAATCCAATCCAAAATCCAATATAGATAAATCAAATCCAAAATTAACTATAGATAAGTCCTATCTTATTTAAATTAATCAAATAAAATCTAATCACCATTTAAATTGCCACAAATAAATTCAAGATACCTTTTTATAAATAATATTAATTAATTTCAAAAATTCACAATAAATATTTAAACATTAATATGAAATAACTTCAAAAATATCTTTTTAATAAATTAAGATAAAATAATTTTTAAAATGCAATATATATACATGAATTAAATTTCATGTACTCGCATGTAAATAAAATTTTACATAAAAAATATTTTTCTAAATTATTACTTATAATTAGATAATTAAAAGTAGTCATTTTAAAAATAACTACGATATGATTTTTTTTGTGCTCAAGCACGATAAATATTTACCTTATATAATTTAGAAAAATATACTTACTTTCTATATGAAAAAAAATCTATACTATAAAACCTTTATATATAAAAAAAATATATTACCTCGCATATACGTACTCGCACGCGACGTACAAATACGAAAAAAAATCAATACCAAAAATTTATATAAAAAAATCATAGTAAAAATTTAGGGGGTTTACACTTCATCCCGAGTCAGTGCATAGACTCGGCTTTGCGCCCCTTGGCAATTTTGTGGGTTCAGTGGCACTGCTTTTGCGTTGGTGGCAAGAGGTACCCTATCTTGGTTTTGGAAGTTCCTTGGAGGATGTAGGTTTGGAACGTTCCTCAGGGGATGTTGATTCGCCCCCAACTTCGGATATTATGAAACCTTGTGGCCCAATTCGCCATACTTGAAGCACCCCACCGTTTGACAATAGAATGCTCGATTCCCTCATCTTGTCGCACTTCTCGCACCGTACTGCAGAATTGGGTCCCCAGTTCTCGAACGTATTCTGGCGCTTTGGCACACCAGATCCTTCCGTGTCGTGAGGACGCTTGTTGAAGTTGTTGCGGACGATTGGCATCGCACTCAGAGATGTGGGATAGAAGATTCGCTCGCTATCGAGCACCACATCGTATGTTCTCTAGAGGTCTGACATTTTTGGTTCATGACATCCCTACGAAGATCGTCATTCAGGCCATGTTGGAAGCGCTCGTACCATGCTTCCTTGTTAGGCAGAAAGGCCCCGATAAACTTCACAAGTTTTGCGAACTTCACGTCGTAATCATCGACTGACATGTTTCCTTGCTTCAAGGACATAAATTTATCCTCTTTCTATCAATTAACAGTACAAGGGATGTATTATTCCAAGAAGGCCAATCTGAACGTCTCCTACGAGATCATGATGTTGGGGTTGGCTTTGTAGAGCTCCTGTTTCTTTGCCTCCTACCAGTCGTAGGCCTTCAAGTTTAGCTGCAAGACTACACACCCAACTCTCTTGGACCCCTTGATGTTGAGGAGATTGAACAGGCCCTCAATCTTTGCTAGCCATCCCATAAACTCATCGGGTTTAGCACGACCATTGCAATGAGACAGGTTCATTTTCTTGAACTCGGTTGCCTTGAACAAGAAAGAGGAAGATAGAGGCTTCAACATTACTGGTTGTACTTCTTCTTCTTCTCCTTTTGATGCGACAGTGGCCGAATTCGGCTGGGTTGCCATATTGCTCACGATCCGGGCCAGTGCATCCATCTGTTTCTGTTAGTCACTGATTTGGGACTGGATCTACGCTTGCAGTTGTTGTTGCTGTATCTATTTCTAGCACTGTTGGACTTCCATGAGGCACATCAATCGCTCCATGTTAGATTCGCTAGAAGCCGCCTCCTTGGTGCTATCTGTGCTAATCAGCGTGGCATTGACAGCGGGGACACCTATTCTCTTCGTCATTTCTATAAAATTGAGCAAACTCGTTAGTATTATCAAAAATATCTACGGGCTTATTTGTAGGAATGACTATTTCATGTCGGATATGTCAAAAAGCATAAATTTTGAAAATTCGCAACAACATCTAAAAGAAAATGTTTTCGAATGGTCCGAGATGTAAACCGTGCTCTGATACCAACTTGTCATGCCCTGACTCGCCAAATCGGTCGTCCTTGCCTTGACTCGAGATAAATCGATCGTCTAAGCCGGGGCATGATGTCGTACAAGTCTATATTGGACTTGTACAAGAAAAGAACGTGAGTTGGATTATTCTTTTGAGACGACGAGTTGAAATTTAACAGTGCAGAGAATTGCAGACGCAAAATAGGAAAAAATTAGATTTTCATTCATAAAACTAGCAAAATATGTGCAAGTGTAGAAGCATAGAATTTCAGGCACATCTCAGGCCAGAATTCCTATGCGCCCTAACTCTCATGCGCCCCCAAAATTAACATGCGCCAGGAAACTCAATAGAACACTTGGCACAACAAAAAATGGCAAAGAAGTAGAGACATATAAATGGGGCTTTTATTTCTTATAAAAGTTTATTACATGTCTGTTACAAAGAAGAATTCTTTTACAAAAGAGAAAGAAAATCCTAAAAAGCTACAGTTAGGCGCAGTGCTACAGCCAGGCACGTCAAATTAACATACAACCAGGCGCATCACTCAAGTGCTACAGCCAGGCATATTATACCAGCATCTCAGTGTATGCGCATCCCCATGCATGGTCAGAGCGAATCACTTTCTCGTCAGCATGTGGGCACTCTAGCAGGAGGAGTGGCTCTTCTAGCCTAACCAAATCGAGGCATGATAGCCCCGACCTGTGGCTCTTCCAGCATAACAAAAATTGGGACATGACCGCCCCGATCTTTGGATACAACAGGCACCTTCAGCCTGTGTCGGGACACGACGATCTTGATATTTGGATGCAACAGGCACTTTCACAGGGCCGATGGTGAAAAAACCAACTCGGCATATCTTCGTCTTCGAAAAGCGTTCATCGTCAACTTGCCAAGGCAGGGGACCGATCGAGTTCGTCTCCATGAAGGAAAGCTAAGTGAAATGAGAAACAAAACTTTTCACAAAGCTATTTTTAGGCCGGGAAAACCCTCGCCCATGCGCCAAGTGGCAGTCTTCTCGTATTCTATGCAATGAATTTGCATTTATGATAATGAATCTGCCTCTTCATATTTAATCAAGTCAAAATAGCCATTAACGCCTCGAAGAACTCCACAAACGGGCCAATAAGGATGCGCCATGCTACAGATGCACCGTCCGTCCCATGTGCTCCATATCGATGCGCCCAATGGGACATAAACCTATGCGCCTAGTAGGACATAAACTGATGCACCCACTTCAACTCGTCATCCATCAAACATTTAATGTTATGTGACATAGTCGGCAGCACGCTTCCCGAAGACTGAACAGTTGACATCTTTTTACAAAAAATGAAGAGCCGCCAGCGTCATCTTCATCATTACATTTTGTCGGCTGCAGCTGTCCTTGCCACATGGCCGACCGATCACTTGCATGTGCCACCACAGCCATGCGCCCAGAAATCTGTATGCGCCTCAAAAGCCATGCGCCCACAACTTACTTCCGATCCCAAAAGACAGAAGCTAAGTCTCTGCATGCGCTTCCACAGCCATGCACCCAAAAGCTCTGCATGTGCCTCATAAGCCATGCACCCAGACTTGTCTGTGACCACTAAAAGTCATAGATCGAGTTGCTCCATGTACCAGATCCTAGGCGCATCCTAACAGATCATTTCCTCCACAAAATCTAAGATCTTTGAGCCATAGACATGCGCCAGATGTCTTTTGACTCAGTTTTGCTCAAGAATGGGTACTAACCACCCAAGATCTCAGCAACAGACGAATCTTCACGACTACTATGTGTCAGCTCCATCGCAACCCAACAGAGCAGTTCAGCAGATTCAGTTCTGACTTAGCATGCATCGTCCATGCTCCTCACAGCATCAGCGACATAGCGTTCCCATGTACAGGCGCATCCTACATATGCATACATGAGCTGACCAGTCTGCTGCCTATAAATGGAAGGACCATTCCTTCATCCACACAGGCATAGAGAAAAAACAGAAGATCATATCTACAGAAAGAAACGAGAAGAGAGACACTTAATGCCTCCTTCTCCTCAAAATGCTCCGACATCCAGAGCAACCCAGACCTTCAAAAAGTCCAAGATCGTCGTCATATCGTCAACGGAGTCAACGTATTACCACTCGCTCCACCAATACAGTTCCCAGATAAAAACAAAAGTGTACTCCTAGGACTACGTCTAAGTCCTATATTGTATACTGTTCTGATTGTAATTAAAATACCAAGGTTTATCAATCAAAAAGACCTTGTCATATTTTTGACGGCGAACAAGCTGGCGACTCTGCTGGAGATGTCTTTCTCTTCTGACGAGAAAGTTGTGTTACAATCCGACGACATCAAGCTTCGCTCCTCCCATAAGACACTCGTGGTACACCTCAATCAACAGGCGTATAAGGAGTTCACCTCTGAAGGCAGTACAAGTCCTTCGAAGAGGCTGCCAAAGTCGAAGAACATTTGCCAAGTCTAGGTGTGCAAAGAAAATATGCCGAGCACCACTACTGAAGGGGATGCACCAACACAGCCCACCCTTCCTACTGACGTTCTCAGCAAGCAAGATTTGTCTGCCAGTGTAGCACATCTGCAAGGGAAATACAGTGTTGACTGCATTCCCCAGTTGTCATCTTCTCAGTCTAAGAAGATGCGCCTGCGATTGTAGGAATGAGTTTTAAAGCGCAATACTCTAGAGGGGGTGAATAGAGCAAGCAGCAGAAATTAACTATTTAAAAATGTTAGTAACAAGATCACAGATAATATATCACAGATATATAAATAAAAAGTAGAGAGTAGAGAGAAAACACAAAAATAAGGATGTATACTGGTTTTCCTCTTGTGAGGACTAGTCCAGTCGGAAGAACTCTAGCTTCCAGTTGAATGTACTATTAGAAAATACCATAAGTTTTCATCCGAAGTTCTTGCAACTTCTACAACACGAGCTTTGATCCGAAGTACTCGACCAACTTCAATTACGAAGTGTCTATCTTCAATCAAGCCTCTGATTACAATCGCTCTAAAACTTCTAGACCGTACCGTACTGGTAAATCGACTAGAGGATTGTAACTGGCTTAGGATTTGAAAATGAATAGCTCAGAACACTTTGGAAGAAGTAGTAGGCTTATAGAGAAGAGATATGAAAGTGAATTGGTGTATTGAAATGATCAAAATTCTTTTCTATTTATAGTTTTTCCAAAGGCATAATTCTTACAGAATTAGGACAGAATTTGGGCAGAACTCTATGAGAAAATCTTGTTGGGATTCGTAACTGCAGGAAGACCAAGTTCAAAAAGCAACGTTCACTAACCGAACTCTGGCCGAACTCTGGCCGAATTCTGTTGGAGTTCTGTCAGGGTTTATACAAAATAGTTTTGGGCATTTTGAAAAGATCAAGCAGTTAGGAAGCAGTTTGGGCTTTTGTAAGTGGGCTTGTTTTCAAAACGAAAGGAAATTTTGAAAATGTTTTTTGGATAGCCTATTTGTCACTACGAAGCAGTTTACATCGTATTCCTAGACTCAGTAAATATGAAAAATACATTGATCAAATAGGAAAACCAATAGACCTTTGCTGTCGCCTTTCTTCAGATATTTGAGCAAACATAAAGACGTCTTTTTTACTTGACGACAGTCGTCCAAAGATAAATAGATCTGGAAATCTGAATGCCTTTCGGGAGCTTCTCTCCCGAACACCCACGGGGGGCACTGCTCCCTCGACCCTCGTCTGCTGACCGAGCAGCGGAACCCCCGATGCGAGGCCCCGGATAGGTCATTAGGCGGTTCAGAGAAATCTTCTTGTATAACGCCGTCTTTGGCCCATCAATATTACTATATTGCACATGTCCTGGTTTGACAAAGCTTAATCATGCTTACTGCATGTCTATAAGAAACATGTTAGACGAACAAAATAATATGATACAAGCAAAGCAATATGATATAGAATATTTATGACAATGCTAAATTTAAGTAGCAACATGATAGTGATTACATGAATATTAGTGATGTTATTATGTTAAACTCAATTGTTAGCCATATATTCAAAAACATGATAAAATCATTGGGCTAACAGCATCGACGAAATAAAGGCGAATCCAACTTCCCCCGTATGTACTCTGGTGCACAGGAGAGGACCTCTATTTTTGATAGAATCACTCACTGTCGTGGCGAGGATGAGTTGGATTCTGAGTACTAAGCACCTTCGTGGGCTGGTACAAAGAAATCTAAGATAGCACGGGCCATGCGCCCGAAATATGCTATGCCTATAATGAATCGAAGATGCGCGCTCAAAATCATGCACACTGTCGATGGTAAACTGTACAGAGTCGACTCGGGTGCGTTTGTACTGGATACGAGCCAACTCTCAAACTCCTCATTTCGCTTGGGCGCATCTTCTGCGCTTGAAACCAAGTCGTGCGAGACAAAACTTGTATCTTTGAACCTATGTGCCTATGTTGGTTGTGTACATGAAGTAGGTTCAAGTCGCAATACATGTTGCTCCCCCACCAACGATCTGGGCATATCTCATGCGCTAGAACTGGATCAGGGGGTGCAGCATTCACATGACCACCCCGGCACTTGGCCTCGCTATATGCCTGAAGGGGGTATAAAAGTAAAACTTTTCCCTCATGATTTGTATAATATGATCACTCACAAATGCAGATCAAGAGAGCTAACCATTAACCATGATGCGCCCCTCATGGGGCACACTTGTGCCATGGTCACCATCAACTACTGCCATTGCAAAACAATGACTCCATCATCCAGGCAGTCTGTGTTCCAACGACTGCAATCTGTTGCACCCATCCGACGTCGTCTCGGAAAGAAGGTGCCAGTTGAAGATGAGTCAAAGTCCAAGGTCGCTTCTTGCCATGTTGTCTCCAGCTCCATTCATCAAGGAGAAAGACAACCACCAATCCTTCGAGCTCAGCAGCATCGTCCAAGAGCCAACCGAGGACAAGTAAAACGATGGTCCCGTCCTCAGGGGTGTTTGAGAGTGTTAGCCTAATGATTATATCATGTTTTTAATATGTATAATCAATAAACTTTAATATAACAATGTTACTAATATTCATGTCATCACTATCATGTTCCTACTTAAACTTAGAATTGTCCTAAATGTTCTATATCATATTTCTATATTTGTATCATAATACATCATACTATTTTGTTTGCCTAACATTGATTTGTATACATACAATAAGCATGATCAAACGTGATCAAACCAGGACATATGCAATGAAGAATTATTAATGGTCCAAAGACGTCATTATACAAGGAGATTTCTCTGAACCGTCCAACGACCTATCAGGGACCTCGCATCGGGGGTTCCGTTGTCCGGTCAGCGGACAGGGGTCGAGGGGGCAGTGTCACCTGTGGGAGTTCGGGGGCAAAGCCACCAAAAGGTATTCATATTTCCATATCTGTTTACTTTTGGATGACTGTCGTCAAAGAAAAGTATATCTTCAGGTCTGTTCAAATATCTAAAGAAATACGTCATCAAAGTGCTCATGGTTTTCCTATTTTATTAATGTATTTTTTATATTTATTGAGTCTAGGAATATGATTTAAACTGTATCATATTGGTAAATAGGCTATCCAAGAAATATTTTCAAAATATCCTTTCATTTTGAAAATAAGCCCACTTACAAAAGCTCAAACTACTTCCTAATTGCTTGATTTTTTCAAAAAGCCCAAAACTAATTTGCAAAAACCCTGACAGAACTCCAACAGAATTTGGCCCCAGTTCGGCACGAATTCGGCCGAAGTTCGGTTAATGGACGTGGAATTTTGAACTTGGTCTCCCTGCAGTTACGGATCTTGCCGAGATTTTCTCATAGAGTTCTGCCCGAATTCTGTCAGAATTTTTTCTTTAGAAAAACTATAAATAGAGAAGGATTTCGATCATTTCAACACACCAATTCACTTTTATATCTCTTCTCTATAAGCCTACTACTTCTTCCAAAGTGTTCTGAGCTATTCATTGACAAATCCTAAGCCAGTTACAATCCTCTAGTCAATTTGCCAGTGCGGTACGGTCTAGAAGTTTCAGAGTGATTGTAATCAGAGGCCCGAATAAAGATAGAAACTTCATAATTGAAGTTGGTCAAGTACTTCGGATCAAAGCTCGCGTTGTAGAAGTTGCAAGAACTTCGGATGAAAACTTGCGGTAATTTTTTATAGTAGATTCAACTGAAAGTTAGAGTTCTTCCGACTGGACTAGTCCTCACAAGGAGAAAACCAGTATACATCGCTGTGTTTACGTTTGCTCTCTGCTCTCTATTTTTCATTTACATATTTGTGATATATATTCTGCGATCTTGCTACTAATATTTTTAATTAGCTAAATTTTGATGCCTACTCCATTCCCCCCTCCCCCCTCCCGCTAGAGTATTGTGATTTACTATTCGTTCCTACAATTGGTATCAAAGCAGATTATACAGGTAATGCGAGGTAACACTGCTGTTATATTCTTATTTATTACAGTTGTTACATAGATCACAGTATCACATATGGCAAGTATGTACTTCACAACTGAAGAAAATACACAAATAGACTCCTACTATTTGATGGAACAAACTATAGTTATTGGAAGACACGAATAAGATTCTACCTGAAGTCTCTAGATTTTGACTTATGGTCAATTGTTGTTAATGGCTACAAAAAGTCTACTATTACTTCTATTCTCACATCCTCTATCATCAACAAGCCTTATTATAGTTACATGGAGGAAGAGAAGAAGTTAGCTAGCCTTGATGCAAAAGCTATGCATACCCTTTATTGTGCTGTAGTCATAAATGTATTCAATCTTATTACTACTTGCAATATCTCATAAAATTTAAAAAGTTCTTGAAGCTACTTATGAGTGCAGGTATAAAAACTAAGCTAGCAACTCCAGAGAGAATGATAGTCTTCATAATGATACAAATATATGCATGATGGAATTAGGATTTAAGGTACGACACAATCCCTTATATGAAGAAGAGCTTGTATATGACAATTACAAGAAGATAGGCCACACCTAAGAAGATTGTACTACTGCTAGAAAGGAGAGTCACTACAAACGATCAAATAAAGAAAGATTATCGTCTTACAAGTACGCTAGCACGAGCATATGGTATGAAAATAAAGCAAGAGATTCTGAAAAAGAAGAAGAGAGACCTCATCAAGCTACAAATTTATGCTCAATGGCATTATCAAATGAGGTACAAAACAATTCTTTTGAAGCGAGTGAATCTTCTTATGATGAGTTATATGATGCTTTCAATGATCTATTAGAAGAACACAAGAAAGTATTAGATAAGTATAAGCAAGCTAGAAAGGATATTCTATCCTATAAGCGTGAGAATGAAAAAATTACTTGCTTATTAAATGATGCTAGAAATACTTCTCCTTCTGATAATCCTACTGAGATTGCCACACTTAAGTTTAGATTGCATGAGGCACTTGATTGCATTGAGAAAAGCACTCAAAAAAATGCTAAATTTAAGGAGGAACTAGAATCTGAAAAGAAGAAGTATTTTATTGCTTCATATAGAATTGATGCACTTTCTGCTAAATATGATGAGATCTGTGCTAACTCTAAAAAGTTAGAGATTAGACTGGAAAAGCAGATAGTACAACCTATGACTCAGTCTAACACAAGACACTTAGCACATCATAAAGTCACACATGTCAGATCTTTTACAGAGGAAGCAAGCAAAGCTAAATCTTTACACAACCATGCTTTATATTACAAGTATCCATGCACATCATGTCACCCTACTGCACGTTCTCATACTACTGCATATAGCACTATTAATACTTTCTGTCATTATTATGGTTTGAATGGACACGTTTCTAAACATTTTCAGATTAGAAAACTAGTTGATATAAACTTGTGCAAATGGGTTCCCAAAGCTAACAAATGTGGATCCAAGTATTGGATACCAAAGTCTTTACCTAATATTGCAGGTAAAGCTTCTCATATTAAATAGAACCATGGAATATGTTGGTGATTGCAAAACTACGAAGGTCATCTTTCACGCAATTGCACCAACAGAAGTGTGGTCACTAGAACCACTTCAGTAACATGCTTCCTAAATAGTTTTTAATATCTAGCATGTTCTTACTGATGTCTTGCTATTAGCTTTCATTGATATCTTTTAAATTGTTTATTGTTTGAATCAATGTGAGACATAATCCTAGCTTGACTAGCTGTTTAGCTTAAATGATTAGTTCACACTATATAGTATTTTATTTTCTATTAGTGTGACACATTTGTCTATGTATGCTCTTTACTTTTAATCTTTATTCTTGAAGCATGCATAGGAGCTTTTTTTAAATATGTTTTTGACTCTCCGTCTTCAATATTTTTTAATGGTCACTTCTTCCCGATTTGTCTTTATCATGTCGTATTTACTTCTATCAGTATTTTGTAAGTATGTATGTTTAGCACAAGTCTTCTATTTACTTGAAAAGTATATACATATACTTTTATGTTAACATTGTGCTTGCATAATATATTTACTATTGATTCTCATATTTTATTTTGATTAACTTCTTATGAATCAGTTACATCTTTGTCTAATATATGAGTTAAGTTCAAGTTCTATTTTCAAACTTGTGCTTATCTCATACTTAAGCTATTGATTTTTTTTTGAACAATTTATGTTCTTATCTTTATTAGCTTCATCCTCAAAGCCTTTTTTCTTGGCTTTTTTGTTGACATTTTGGATACATGATATTTTTAATATCTTGATCTTGATAAACCATTCTTTGGGTATTTACTTCTTTTATATTTAGGAATTCTGGATTCCGATGTTGTTCGATAATACTGCATATATTCCTTTGAATCTAAGTTCTTAAGAGTATAGAT
Source organism: Iris pallida (assembly GCA_029216955.1). Classification (NCBI taxonomy): domain Eukaryota; kingdom Viridiplantae; phylum Streptophyta; class Magnoliopsida; order Asparagales; family Iridaceae; genus Iris; species Iris pallida. Next base: position 1,251,958 of record JANAVB010016597.1, read on the forward strand.
TATTTTGGGAACAAGCCGAAAGGGTCCTTCTGTCATACAGGTGTAAATAGCCTGAAGCGACATGGTGTACTAGTCTTCGGACTACCGCTAGCTGGAAACCGGCCTCTACAGCTAACTCGAAGTGATCAATACTTAATATACTTATGATTTATTAAGGTCTACTTGCAACTATCGTCTAGTTCTGGATCTAAGGTACTGAACTCAGTCCCCTAGGTTCCATAATACATTAACTTATTTAGGTCCTATATTTTGATTTATAAATGCTTTATATTTTATTGTTACCCAATATTTTTGTAGCACATATGGATAAATATAATTCTTACATCTTATATCGTATGCTACATTGTTCTAAAAAAAAATTTAAGTCCATATAATATAATTTTCATATTGCACAAATTCTTCTTAAATCCTCGGTTATTAAAGAAGAGATTTGTTTTAGGTACAAGCTTACAAAGGGTCTGTCTGTCACCACGGCTACGGCTAAAGCGAAACGGTATTTAAGTGTTCCCCGGTAAACTCCCGTTAGCTGAGACAGTACCACTACAGTTAATCCAAGATTGATCAACGCTTTATAAACTAAAGATTTATTGAGATCTAGTTGCAATTGTTATCTGATAGATTTTAGATTTGATGGATAATATTATTTAATGATTTAATTTTACAAAAGTTAACATACATTGATCTTCCATAGGTTAATGTTTGTTATCTTTTGATATATTCATTTTTCTGTCAGACTATTCGATATTCAGGCTTGATGATCTTGTGACTACTCATTGAATATTATGGTCTTGTGATTTTGTCTTTAACATGTGTAATATTTACATTTTTAACCCTTTTATTATATTATTTTTATTCAAGTTATTTACTGTCTAAAACAGTAACTCTTTGCGGGGGAGAAGTCAGACAAACTGAATCTCTTTCTCAAAGCGTTTTATCTCTTTAACCCTACGGTTATCTGATAACACCGTACAACGACTTTAAAAAGGAAGAAATGAACCTTGATAAACCTAATATTTTTGGATTAGTATTCTACTTCTGGAAATATCTCTCTGAATTTATTTTAAATTTTTCAGTACTATTATTTTGGATATAACCATGTAAAGGTGGAGTAATTAATTATTTCAAGTCAATTATCCCCTTGACATGCCATATATCTAGAATACACTTTTCTTTGGACATTTATCTAGTTATGTTTATTTGTTCAAATAGATTTATTTATGATTTATGGATTCTTTTATTGAAATTTTTTCCTGATTCGAATCACCAGCTTTCAGTCTGAGGACTAAATGGACGCATTCGAATATTTATTAAGACATTTTTTCGTAATAAATTTCACATTTTTTAAAAATCTTTTTGATTTATTTTTTTATTTATTGAATCTGTCCGGTACTCAAATGTTATTATTAAAGACAGTTTTCAAAATCTTTTGATGTCTTGAATATTAAGTATATATATATATATATATATATATATATATATATATATATATATATATATATATATATAAAATATATATATATATATATATATATATATATATATATATATATATATATATATATATATCTTCACTATATATATTTATATATATATATATATATATATATAATATATTATATATATATATATATATATATATATATATATATAGATATATATATAATATATTATATATATATATATCTTCACTATATCTATATATATATATATATATATATATTTTTTTTTTTTTTTTTTTTTTTTTTAAAAAAAAAAAAAAAAAAAAAATATATATATATATATATATATTATATATATATATATATATATAGAGATAGATATATATATATATATATATTATATTATATATATATATATCTTCACTATATATATATATATATATATCTATATATATATATATATATACTATATATATATATCTATATGATATACGTGAAGATTATAGTATATATATATATATATATATAATATATATATATATATATTATATATATATATATATGTCCACTATAGATAATATATATTATATATATAGTATAATATATATATATATTATATATATATATATATATATTAAAAATATATATATATATATATATATAATATATATATATATATATATATATATATATATATATATATATATTATATATAGTGAAATATATATATATATATATATATATATATATATATATATAATATATATATTTATATATATATATATATATATATATATATATATATATATATAGTGAAGATATATTTTATTTGTTCATCTTTAATCATTTATTCATTGGATATTTTTTTATTTTCCTAAAGATGATATTTGTATTAAGTTTGGGACTTTATATGCATATGATCAAAGGAAAGAAATATGCATATCTTGGATATTCCTTAGATCTTGTGATTATTTATTTTATCTATCCTTGCATATAATTTTCTTCGGAACTAGATACTCATATTTTAAGGGGGTACAAAATTAATTGTTTCAATTTTTATGCCCTTAATATGTGGTATAGCTAGTTCATCATGGACATATATTCTTTTACCTAACATATCTTGTTGATTTGTTCATTATTATTATTTTGGGAGAATATATAATTACAATTATTATTTACTTATTTTTAATTCTTCCATTTTATTCAAGTTTCTACAAATTTATTTTGCCAAATATATTTAATTATCTTCATTGATAATTATTTTGAGTTTAAATTAATTTTGGCATTTCTTATTGAGATTTTATCTCAAAGTTCATGGTTATCTATATTTAGATTGATCATACTTTGTGGGAGGAGCATTCAAGTCGACTGAATTTCTCCTTCTCAAGTATTTTGTCTTCATTACCTTCATGTTTATCTAATAGATATTCATATATCATGTTAAGGTAATTGAATTCAAATGCATGAACTTTGGTATAGATTTTGAATAGAATCTAGTATATTTATTTTGATTTCTTTTTCAATGATTATACTCTTTATGGAATTGATTCACTAATTTGTATGGGCAAATTATGAATCATAATTTTTTTTTTTGTGATCATTGTTAAAAGTCTTATTATATTCTTGATTTTTTTGTATATACTAGATTTGTGAATTTCTCATGAATTATTTATGACCAATGATTGATTTCTACTATGTTGATATCTATTTTTTTATTAACATCCTTTATTGGTCAATTTCAAAACTACAGTTATATTTATACATCATATTGTGTTTTGACATATTTTTCCATTTTATACATTTTTCAGAACTTGTCATTACACTGTTCTCATAATCCTTGATCATGATTATTTTTGCTTTCCTCCTTTACTTATGCTTGAGTTCATTTTAGCTCTAATTACTGAGGAGCTTATTTTTTATCATATCAAAAGGGGAGAAATAAGTTTAAGTTAATATTATGTGTTTATTAGTGATACATGCATCTATTGTATATATCTTAAACTTAACTGATTTGCCATAATAAAAAAGGGGGAGATTGTTAGCCCAATGATTATATCATGTTATTTAATATGGCTAATCAATTAAGTTTAATATAATAACGTCACTAATATTTATGTCATCACTATCATGTTGCTACTTAAACTTAGCATTGTCCTAAATATTCTATATCATATTTCTATGTTTGTATCATAATACATCATACTGTTTTGTTTGCCTAACATTGATTTGCAGACATACAGTAAGCATGATCAAACATGATCAAACCAGGACATATGTAATGGAGAATTATTAACGGGACAAAGATGGCGTTATAAAAGGAGATTTCTCTGAACCTCCCAACGACCTATCCGGGGCCTCGCATCGGGGGTTTCGCTGTCCGGTCAGCGGACAGGGTTCAAGGGGGCAGTACCACCCATGGGGGTTCGGGGGCGAAGCCACCGAAAGGTATTCAGAGTTCCAGATCTATTTATCTTTGGACGACTGCCATCAAGAAAAAAGGCATCTTCAGGTCTGCACAATTATCTGAAGAAATGCGTCATCAAAGGGCTCTTGATTTTCCTATTTTATCAATATATTTTTCATATTTATTGAGTCTAGGAATACCATGTAAACTACATCGTACTGGTAAATAGGCTATCCAAGAAACGTTTTTAAAATACCCTTTCATTTTGAAAATAAGCCCACTTACAAAAGCCCAAACTACTTCCTAACTGCTTGATCTTTTCAAAAAGCCCAAAACCAATTTGCAAAAATCCCTGACAGAACTCCAACAGAATTCGGCCTGAATTCGGCCAGAGTTCGGTTAGTGGAGGTTGAATTTTGAACTTGGTCTCCCTGTAGTTACGGATCTTGCCGAGATTTTGTCATAGAGTTCTGCCCGAATTCTGCCCGAATTCTGTCAGAATTCTGCCTTTGGAAAAACTATAAATATAGAAGGATTTTGATCATTTCAATACACCAATTCAATTTCATATCTCTTCTCTATAAGCCTACTACTTCTTCCAAAGTGTTCTGAGCTATTCATTTTAAAATCCCAAGCCAGTTACAATCCTCTAGTCGATTTGCCAATGTGGTACGGTCTAGAAGTTTTAGAGTGATTGTAATCAGAGGCTTGATTGAAGATAGACACTTCACAATTGAAGTTGGTCAAGTATTTTGGATCAAAGCTCACGTTGTAGAAGTTGCAAGAACTTCGGATGAAAACTTGCGATGATTTTCCATAGTGGATTCAATTGGAAGATAGAGTTCTTCCGACTGGACTAGTTCTCACAAGAGGAAAACTAGTATACATCGCCGTATTTGCGTTTGCTCTCTGCTTTTTATTTTTTTATTTACATATCTATTATATATATTTTGTGATCGTGCTGCTAACATTTTTAGTTAGCCAAATTCCGATGCCTACTCTATTCACCCCCTCTAGAGTATTGTGCTTTATAATTCGTTCCTACAAAGAGCACCCGGTCAAAGAAGAAGTTTTAGCAGAAGCACCAGCTGGGAGTGATCAAACTCCTGCTATCCATGACAACCCTCCGCTTGAAGATGAGGACGTTCTCTAAGGAACCGACCCCGAGGTAGCTGGGGGTAGCCAATGCGAAGGTCTCAGAAGGGGAAGTTCTTCTACAGGAAAGTAAGATCGAAAGCGAAGCTTCAACTGATCCATCCACTTCCACCCATGTTATGCCAGTTTACATAGCTGGGGGTGGTGATGAAGGAGAGTCAGACACTCCGGCTCTGGACATCGTGAAGAGCATGGACACCCTGGAAGGGAGCCTCAAAACCTTCTCTGCCACCATGCAATCCTTGACTCAAATGGTATTTGTAAAACCCCTTATAATTTAAAGAAATATTTAAATTATTTTTGGATTTTATTTAATTCTAATTTATTTTTTTATCTTATTTATATTACATAAAAGGACTATAGCCATGGTTGAGTTTGAATATGCAAGGCGACTAGAAAGTATGGCATGCCTAGCGTAGTCGGGTGCTTTAACTAGTATGCTAGCCATGTTAGGAATGCCATGGTCATATTGTAATATCTTGTATGTTAACCATTCAAATTATGGCACAAGTTATATTTTTATTTAATTAATTAGTTAAGAAAGCCTTTATGACTTTTTAGGAGACCCGGTTGCACCAAACCTTTCCAAACCTCTTCCAAGCCAAATCCAACCCTATGTAGGCATGTTGGGCATTAATAAATATTAATAATTACATTTATTTGTATTTAATTCAGATTTTGTAGTGTAATTACATAGATATAATTAAATAGTTCTATATTAGGAAACCCCTTTTTAAATCCTCAATCCAATCAACTTGCCAACTCACCAAACAACCAAATCATGCCAAGTGGACCCCACCATGATAATTTTGGCCAAGCAACCCCCCATGGCTGAATGCATCAAATTAAATAGAATTTAAATCCTAGATTGCTTAAAATTCATTTAAGGATACGTTTAAATATACCACTTATCCCAAATCTTAACCAAATCCTAATCTTTCTCTCCCTTACCTTTGGCTGACCAAAACCCTCTCCCTCTCCATAATTTTGGCAGCAACAAACTCCCCATAGCCTCCATACATCATCTCCTCCATTGCACATCTCTCCATCCTTCACAAAAACTCATCTCCTCCATTATACATCCCTGAAACCCCTCAAAACAAACCCTAAAAACTCCATCTCTCCCATCCAATCCTCTATAGCCATTATAAACTCTTCCATACTCACCAAGATAGGATTAGCAAGTGATGATAGCGGAAAAGATTGGAGCTTTGGTGAAGAGAAGTCATCATCACTCTTTCTAGCAAGAATCTTTGGTAAGAACCCTAATCTTTTCTTCTAAAAATCCATGCTAAAATTCTGTAGAAAATATGTTATTAATTCTGTAAAAATTATATTTTGATAGCTTTTGTTAGGTATAATCATTCATAAAGATTTCATAAAATATAGGCATAATATTCATGTGTCGGTAGGATCAAAATTAACCCCATTTTAAAAGAACTATGAGTTATTGGTGCCTATTTTTAAAACTGAATTTTATCTATGTTCATATACATAAATTAGGATTTTTAAGTATTTTTCCACGATTTTAGCAACTCAAATATGGTCGAAAAAATTGTAGGTCAAAACTAGCTAATTTCGGGTAACCGGCTGACCTAGAATGTCCCAAACTTGTAGTATAACTCAACCCTTCTATCTTTGATATTATTCTATAAAACAAATTATTTTATTTATGTTTAAAATATATTTTTGTTATTTTAGCAATTTTGAGTCATTAACTATGTTCCGGGCGAGTTTCGGGTAGACTAGCTGACTTATTAATCAACTAGTCATAAATATCTTTAGAAATATTAATTCTGGAATTTCAGAGATAAATCTGTAGAAAATTAGTTTAAATATTAATTTTATGATTTTTATATAATTTTTAAGTATGTTATTGAAGTAGGGGCATAACCGACTAATTAAAAGTTAGAAACCCTAAAACTGTGTTTCGATGTCTCATGGAACCTGTGTGTGATTGTATGGATCTAAATGGTTCCATGAGAGATTGAATATAATTTTAACACATTACTTCGACTAATTAAGTCGTATCGTAAGTTTCATGAGTAGTGACTTAATTTAGTTAATTAATTATCTAGAAGTGTCGGGTTCCGGAGACGTGGACGCGGGAGCGGTGTTTCATATTTATAGCATAAAATCAGGCAAGATACCTTTCCATTATACTGTTTATATTCAGTCTGCATTTATTTATATATCACTGTTCATTATTTTAGTTATTACAGTTCTTGATTTACTACATGCTCAGTGATTATTAGTTTACTTTGTTACTATCCTTTGGTTGCACATGAACCTAGAGTTAAGGGACTACCGTCTGTAGTGTATCGCATATACCTTGACACAGTTGTAACACGAGAATGTGTGGGATGAGTAGCATGTAGAGGTTCTTGCGTGTGGGTTGATCTCCCATGCGCATACGTTAGGGCTAACTGCTAATAGAGGCATGTTAGGAGACTTAGCAGTTAGTAGAGGTACATGGTCGTGGATGCGACTTGACAGGTACATTGGGTGGGGAGAACAATACCTGACGTATAGGCTTCTTTGCACTTCCCTGCTTACCTGTGCGCTCCTCCGGAGACGCAGGCTCCAGGTGCCCTCTAACATTTTCCAGAGCGTTATGGACGTACCCCCTTGCACATGATGCCCTCTGACGATCTTCGGACGTTACGGACGTAGGCCCCTGGTGCCCTATATGGGAACTATGCCGATCCCATTTACAGCCAGGGCTCATGCGTCGAAGGATTGTTTCTCAACTGCATGATCACTTTAGTACGGTTAGGTTACCTTATTTATGTCTTGTCACTTTCTTTAACTGTGGCATAATTTATATTCAGTATTTATATGGCCTGTTTATTGTATCTTGTTACGTCCCTCTGAGGACCTGGTTATCTCGCCAGGTGTGTGCTTTGTGACTTTTTGCAGGTGTCCTAGCCAAGGCCGTGATCTTCTCCATTCCTTCGAAGATGATTGTCCTTGGTTCGTCTTGTCATTTTTAGATATCATTTCCTTGTATATTTCTTTCTTTTAAAATAGTTGGTAGTGGATTTGACTCCACCCAACTACATATATAAATGACAAATTCTTGAGTTGATTATAATATTATTCTTTATTGTTGTGGATGAGATTTAGTTATTATGGTTTTACTACATTTTACAGCTTATGTATACATACGGGGATCCATACACTGGAGTTTACTTCGTATGTATACAGCTGGCATGGATACGTACCTAGCCCTAAGTATTTTGGGACTGGGGCGTTACAGTATTTAAGATTCGGACCACTCTGGCATCTCAACCATTAGCAAGGGCACCTGTCTTCACCAGTCCCGATCCAGGGGCCAATGGAGAATCAAGTATACCCCCTCAACGGGTATCTTCATGTGGAGATCATCACACTACACCTCGGATGTCGGCTCCTTCAAATGTCGAGCTTCACACCATACCGCCCTCATCGGCTCCCAGTTCTACAGAAGAGTTGGTGGATATGATCTGAGATTTACGCTAGCGCTTTAAAGCACGAAACAAGCAGGAAGAATGTCAGAAGATGGGAATCCTGCAACCTTACCCTCTCGAATAGAATAAAGTGGTTTACCCTTCCAAGTATAAACCACAAACATTGACGCCATATGATGGGAAGGATTCTCCTCGCCGGTATCTGACCTACTTACAGTCTCAAACTGGACATCTCCCAAACGAAGATGCCCTACTCACCAGCCTATTAATTTGTCGGGGCATTGAAGGGAGTCGCTTACGACTGGTACTGCAGTCTCCTGACCACTCCATATCATTCTTCGATGACTTGACACGCCTCTTTCTCGACCAATTCTACGACGGTGGAAAGGATATAACCATGTCATCTCTTATAGAAGTGCGCCAGACAGAGAAGGAGACTGTTCGAGCCTTCATCGAACATTTTCGACAAGGACCACTAACAGAGGTAAAAAGCTCAAAGGTGATCAGCTTCATCAAGCATCACGCCATCTACAGTTTCGGGGTACCCTAGAGGATCATCTACGACAATGATCCACAATTCATCAGCCATGCGTTCAGCAGATTCTGCGACAAGAATCACATTCAGAATGTGGCATCAACCACCTACAATCCAACAGCAAACGATTGGCTGAAGCTTTTAATAAAACCATCGTCAACCTACTCAAAAAGGTCGTGTCATCCAACAAACGCAACTGGGATGAGAAGCTCGATGAATGCCTTTAGGCCTATCGTACGATGGTATGGACTCCGACGGGTAACACACCATTCTCGTTGGTATATGGAAGCGAAGCAGTACTGTCTCTAGAGATCCAGATAAACTTACTCCGAGTGGCGATCATGAACCAGTTGACGAAAGAAGACAATCAACGTCGCCGTCTACAAGAGTTGGAAGCGCTCGATGAAAAATGCCTCTTAGCAAAATAGCGCATCGAACTTTATCAAGCCCGCATTTCACAGGCTTTCAACAGAAGAGTCAAACAGAGAACTTTCCAAGTAGGCGACCTGGTTCTGGCAGTCAGGAGACCATTGGTGATGACTCACAAGACACCGGGAAAGTTTGAACCCAAATGGGAAGGACCCTTCATCATAGAGACGGTATACTCAAACGGTGCTTACCAACTCGCTCAACTTAATGGGAACTTGTTCATGATGCCCATCAACGACAAGTTCCTAAAGAAGTACTACTTATAACATCCTTCAGAATGTACTTCCCTCTCCCCAGTGAGAAAATTTATGAACTTGACAAACCAAGTTCATGCCCCTCCTTTGACAATCACATGCTCCTGGAACCCAGTTGTTCTGCTGCATCCCCAGTAGGAGAACAACCATGTCCATATCACCTCTGAGTTGCTTCTCTACACCCAACAAAGCAAAATTCTATATTGCGTAGGATCATGCTCATTACTATGTTTACCATGTCCAAATTACCTATGAGTAAACATCCCTATACAACAATCGCCGTCTTGTTGCACGTCAATCACAGAACATCCATATCCACATCACCTCTGAGTTGTTCTATACATCCCTACAGAGTTCACTCCTACTACGTCCATATTACCTCTGAGTAGGAAAGCTCTACCATTAACCCGTATTTACCACGTCCATACTACCTCTGAGTAAATATGTCGGTTTCCCCCATTCTCAACTTATTATCTGTACCTAGAAACTAAGGTGCGTAAAAGATAATAGGTCCACCAAAAGATCACAAAATTCATCACAAGAATAAACAAAGCAAAAGGTTCTTCATTTCTTCATTTAACCAGGAAGTAAAGGATTACATCGACATCAAAAAGAAGCAAAAACTACATCTTTGGATCTCTAAAAAAAAGGAACACTAAGACAAAATAGGGACATTGACTTTATTTATATTCTCGGAAACGATGATTACAAGGCAACCTACGAATCCTCACAGCCAGGGATCATAGTTGCGTTGAGGCACGTACCACTCCCTCAGCCACTTTGCATATGAAGGCTCAATCTAGTTGAGGTCTTCTATAGGGACAGGAGGGTCAGTCCCGATGTTACTACTCTCTGATGGTGGCTCCTCCTTAACTCTAACCCTGAGAACAATCTCTTTCCTGATGGTCATTGGTTCATCCTTGACCTCAACCTTTGGTAACACCTCCTCCTTAACGGTCACCGGCTCTTGTTTGAAGAGAGGAGGCAGTATCTCTTCCTTCACGAGAGCCTCCGCCTTCGATATGGATACTGCAACAAATCAAAGAAAAGTTAGCAAAAATACTTAAAAGCTCAAAACAAGCATCTGAGGCGCATCAACTGGGTCGAAACCCATGCGCACAGATAGAACCTCATTAAAGGTGCACACACATGACCGTGGTCTGGACGCATTTGAAGTGAAGCTTCAACGCATCATCAGGACTTAAGTCCATGCGCGTCAGCAAAAGGGAGCTTCGACGCATCATCAGGACCTAAGTCCATGCACGTCGGCAAATGGAGCTTCGACGCATCATCAGGACCTAGGTCCATGCGTGTCAGCAGAAGGAGCTTTGTCACATCATCAGGACAAAGTACATACACGTCAACAATGGGAAGCCAAGGCGTGTGAATGGGGATGCGACTCATTTTAGTCACACCCACATCCCCAACAGTATTGCAATAAAGTGAAGGATCACCCACCGATCACCGTCGGTCGAACGTCGACGTGCGTTGCTGCGATGACGGAAGTGTCCTCCACATCGACCTCTACAGGCTCCTTGTCCTTGCCCCTTCCTCGGCCAGCACCGCCACGGAGAGTCTTGTGAGCCATCTCTCTAAAGAAGCTAGGGTTTTTGAAAGACTCTAGAGGAAAAAGGAGAATACGCCTATTTATAGGCACGAGCCACGCACGTGAACCGATGAGGCATGACGTCAGTAGCAGCTGCTTCGGGTCTCATAAAACTGACGGCTGCATATCTTCCAAAAGTATCATTAATTTTTTAAAAATTTGAGGCATTATCTTCTTGCATTAAAACAGAGAAGAGCATGCGCCCCACAGCAATACGCAGAGCGGTCATGCGCCCAGCGGAACCATGCTCCCAGACGAGGACATGCGCCCAGAACAACTACTACCCATGCTTCTTGTTCAAAGTATTCCAAAACTTGGCAGAACGTTTTGAAAACTTTGAAGGGGGTCTTGTAGAAGCATAGAATTTCAGGCACATCTCAGGCCAGAATTTCTATGCGCCCTAACTCTCATGCGCCCCCAAAATTAACATGTGCCAGGAAACTCAATAGAACACTTGGCACAGCAAAAAATAGCAAAGAAGTAGAGACATATAAATGGGGCTTTTATTTCTTATAAAAGTTTATTACATGTCTGTTACAAAGAAGAATTCTTTTACAAAAGAGAAAGAAAATCCTAAAAAGCTACAGTTAGGCGCAGTGCTACAGCTAGGCATATCAATTTAACATACAACCAGGCGCATCACTCAAGTGCTACAGCCAGGCGTATTATTCCAACATCTCAGCGTATGCGCATCCTCATGCATGGTCAGAGCGAATCACTTCCTCGTCAGCATGTGGGCACTCTAGCAGGAGGAGTGGCTCTTCTAGCCTAACCAAATCGAGGCATAATAGCCCCGACCTGTGGCTCTTCCAGCATAACAAAAATTGGGACATGACTGCCCCGATCTTTGGATACAACAGGCACCTTCAGCCTGTGACGGGACACGACGATCTTGATATTTGGATGCAACAGGCACTTTCACAGGGCCGATGGTGAAAAAACCAACTCGACATATCTTCGTCTTTGGAAAGCGTTCATCGTCAACTCGCCAAGGCAGGGGACCGATCGAGTTCGTCTCCATAAAGGAAAGCTAAGTGAAATGAGAAACAAAACTTTTCACAAAGCTATTTATAGGCCGGGAAAACCCTCGCCCATGCGCCAAGTGGCAGTCTTCTCGTATTCTATGCAATGAATTTGCATTTATGACAATGAATCTGCCTCTTTATATTTAACCAAGTCAAAATAGCCATTAACGCCTCGAAGAACTCCACAAACGGGCCAATAAGGATGCGCCATGCTACAGATGCACCGTCCGTACCATGCGCTCCATACTGATGCGCCCAATGGGACATAAACCCATGCGCCTAGTGGGACATAAACTGATGCACCCACTTCAACTCGTCATCCATCAAACATTTAATGCTATGTGACATAGTCGGCAGCACGCTTTCCGAAGACTGAACAGTTGACAGCTTTTTATAGAAAATGAAGAGCCGCCAACGTCATCTTCATCATTACATTTTGTCGGCTATAACTATCCTTGTCACATGGCCGATCGATCACTTGCATGCGCCTCCACAGCCATACGTCCAAAAATCGGCATGCGCCTCAAAAGCCATGCGCCCCCGACTTACTCCTGATCCCAAAAGACAGAAGCTAAGTCTCTACATGCGCAAGCCATGCACCCAGACTTGTCTATGACCATTAAAAGTCATAGATCGAGTTGCTCCATGTGCCAGATCCTAGGCGCATCGTGACAAATCATTCCTCCCACAAAAGACAAGATCTTTGAGCCACAGACATGCGCCACATGACATTTGACTCAGTTCTGCTCAAGGATGGGTGCTAACCATCCAAGATCTCTGCAACAAACGAATCTTCGCGACTGTCATGTGTCAGCTCCACCGTAGCCCAATATAGCAGTTCAGCAGATTCAGCTCTGACTCAGGGCGCATCGTCCATGCGCCCTACGGCATCAGCCATGTGGCATTTCTACGTACAGTCGCATCCTATATATGCACGCATGAGCAGACCAGTCTGCTGCCTATAAATAGAAGGACTATTCCTTCATCCACACAGGCACAGAGAAAAAATAGAAGATCATATCTACAGACAGAAACGAGAAGGGAGACACTTAACGTCTCCTTCTCCTCAAAATGCTCCGGCATCCAGAGCAACCCAGACCTTCAGAGAGTCCAAGATCGTCGTCAACAGAGTCAACGTATTACCACTCGCTCCACTGATACAGTTCCTAGATAAAAATAAAAGTGTACTCCTAGGACTACGTCTAAGTCATATATTGTATAGTATTCTGTTTGTAATTAAAATACCAAGGTTTATCAATCAAAAAGACCTTGTCGTATTTTCGATGGTGAACAGCAAGGTCATTTTTACATTTCATATGCCGTTGTGGCTACATCTTTGAAACACAAAAGAAAAAGTCTTGACAAGCTGCCATAAAATAATCATTATCGTTCTATACATTCATGCACCTTTATACATTTGAACAAAAGCTACGATCTGAATTGGGCTTCAAAATATTTCAAAATAGGAGAGCTTCGAGCCACCTCCCATTCTTAAGCTTCAGTCTAGTCTCGAGCTCCTGCAGCACGCTCGGCACCTGGGAAGTTGGGGGTTAGCGCACTTGCTAGTGGACGGGACGAACCCACTCATCTAAACCGACATTTCTTGTTAAGGATTTAACATACAAAGTGATCTTGCTATTTAAAACTATATGATTTGCATTTCGTATCGAAGGTACATTTTAAGCAGTAAACAACATAACCAATTTCAACTTATCTTACCACCCACGGTCGTGCTCCTTCCTGCATAAAATAGATATACTACTTACCACCTGCACAAAACAATATGTGAGCATGCAATCTATCTTATATGCGGTCATTGGTGTTACGACACCATGAGGGACAATTCTCAACGGCATTGCGAAGCACCTTGTTTGTCCGGGTTGCAAGCCCAACTGGAGGTCTCTCAATGCCTCGCACCGAAGTACGACTTACGAATTCCCCCTAGGTCAATTCGATCTCGATGCCCCGGGTACCTTTTCAAGGAAAACAATACCTTGTGCACAAGTTCTCCATGACCATGCCCATGCCCATGCATGACAATTAATATGTATGAAACAAAATGCATATCACGGACAATATTAAGCAGCATAATCATTTCTGCTCATGTGAGAGTTTATTTTCTCAAAGATGTACGTTCTGATTTAGCATCCCGTAGGTACCAAATTTCCCGAGGCACCATATGTCGTAACCGACTTTTCATTTTATTTTATTTTGCAGATCATAAAATAATTCCCTCTTTTTCTAGAACCTTATATTTTCTCTTTTTGTTGTGAAACTTATATTTTCTGAGTAAATTACTCTAAATTGATACAGTTATCCTGAGTTCTTTGATCTTAGTGTCATAGCATACATTCAATTTGCATCATCGATTTGAACATTGAACTTTAAGAATTTATTGGCGAAAAGGAGTAGAAAATTAACACCCACCTAAAGAGATTGTGCCGAAAGTACAGGAGATCGCTTCCCGACGTACAAGCGTCAGTTACACGAACTCCTGCAATGGCATGAGCATCATATTAGAATCCCTTCTTCAATCCTTCCCCTTCGAAATTCCTAAAGACGCATTCAGAGATCGACACGAAAGCACGCTCATCAAAACCAAGCAGCAAGGCATTCAGAAAACTAAGAAAAACCAACAGCAGACCAATCCTGTCACTCTTATTACAGTTTATTCGCCAAGACACATCCTGCTGCATCTAGGACTTATTCCAACAGTAGTCGATCCATTAGTTGGAACGGTACTCATATTATTTGTCTAAATCGATTTTATGGATGCCATAGTTTTCGTATACCAAACTCGACGCTGAGTCAGACTAGCCATCTATGATCCGACCATGTCAGACTTGCCACGAGCCTATTACATAGTTCTTCGCCCCAACAGGTGTAATACCCCAATCCGTACGGTACCTTACGACGAGTCGTTGACTCGAAGAGTTGCATTGACCCGATGAAGTATCGATGCAAGTGTTATGTTAGCCCGAAAGAAAGCATTGAATTGATTTGAATCAATAAATTGAATCGATGCAAAGCATAAGTCCGGTTTGAACAAAGTATTGAATTTAGTTGATTTGGTGTGCAGGCTACGCCTTTACGCTGAATCATAAGAGGTCGGCATTTTGCCTTATTCACTAAAGTGTTCGCAAAACCGAAACCTCGCCCTGCAACAGACTGAGGCATGGGCATGTAGGCCAAATCAATCGAGTAGCTCAACGAAATGGCTAAGTCAGAAGAGTTAGCCGTGCAACCAAGTTATGGAATCAAGCCGTATCAGTTTGGCGAGACGACAAGGCGTATCGGCTTAAGGTTGTCACGATCCGTACCCTATTTAGGGGCACGAGCATATGGGTACGTCCATCCTACGTCGCAGTATCGGTGGTAGAATGCTATAAAGGTCATCTACAACACATAGTATCTAAGACACAATAATATAACCTGTCATCTCCGCACGAAGGAATATATTGACAACTCAATCACATAATTCTAAGGAAGATCAGCACGATGATAAATAAGATAAAGATGGAAATAGCTAGACTGAAATAAAAGCAAAGTCAATCACAAAAGTTCAGAATTTAAGACATAAACAAATCCAAATAAATACTACAAGTCTCAAAGTATCCAACTGGAATGTAATCCAGACAAACCAAACTAATCTAGGTCACTACAAGCGGTGCATCCTCTACGAGTACAGGATCCACAGGCAGGTCCTGATCGTAGACTCCATCTATGCCAAACCCGTAATAGATCAGACAGTCTGCATTTAAATCCTCTTAAAAACAACGAGGGTTATCCTGTCAGGATATGAGCAAGTACAAACGCTAATAGCAATTCTATATGAATTGACAAATACTATAAGAGACAATCATAATGAAATACATGATGAAATATCAAACTGGAAGTAAATATGTACAAGAGAACTGAATAACATATCATGGATAAGATATAAGATAAGACTGTAATATAAGCAGTAGAAGTAATCTGAAGTACGATGTAAACATAAAAGAAAGTGCCATGAGATATTAAAGCGTCATGTGATCGACTTGGGTCCAGATCAGGCTATTCCATTTGACCGGCTATGCACAAGTACATGTATAGAGGATCAGGCCGGCCAAAATGGAAAGTTATGCACCAGTAGTAAAAGATCAGGCTACACCCTACGTGTGGTGAGGGTGGAGCTATACATATGTAGTAACCAGTGGGGTATTGATCACATGACCTCTAATAACTCCCCATCCCCGAATAGTATAATGCATCCGAATATGACACGTCTTGACACTGGATTCAAAAGCAGGAGGCCAGTCCACTCCCAAATCTGTCTATACAAGTACAGAAAACAAGATCAAATATGTACTCATATACCAAGTAAACCAGGAATAACATCTCATGACGAGATCTAACGTATACTAGTCCGTGTATCATCGTGTCAGAAATCGAGTAAAATACTATAACTGAATCAGATATAGTAGATATCAACGCAATAAAAACTATCAGAGAATGTATTCACCTATTGTCCTGAGCTGAGGAATCCATACTACCACTCAAATGAGCCACGAAGGGTCAACTTGTGCAATAGTCTCCTAATGCTGAAATAAAAATACCAACGTGTTCAGAATGGTCAAATTAGATAGGATAGCCTGTCCTTAAGTCCAATTCTAGACACAAGAATAAAATGGTAATTTTGGCCAAAACGATGTCCGTCGTTGGACCCGGTTTGCACCAAAAAATATGCCAGTATCTACGATCTCTAAAGTCGTCAAACTATATGTCTACAGGTCCGATTTGATGAGATAAACCCAACCGTATATCCAAAGTTGGATTCCGGTGGGCTATGCACAATTTTGCCCGTTGGATCGGGTTGCGGGCCCGCCAAAATAGCGTTCCGGTTGACCATTTCAGAATCGGACCAAACTTGGCATATAGGACCAAAAAATAACGTGGTCCTGTTGGCACAAGTTTCATCTCGATATGACGAACGTGCACAAAGTAATTGACAAATTCACAAAGGGGTCGATACGGGGTATCTCGACGGATACGCATCGATTTCGTTGCGCACACACAGCAAAATTGAGTTCCATCGAATCCCACATGTCTAAAAAATCCGTACGTGCCTTTTGATGCCTACGTGTTACGACCATGCCGCCCGGTTTGCCAGGACGCATGCCGTATCGGAAATTTTTTCCCAAAGTTTGATTTTTGAAACACTATTTTTCCTGATTTTGGAAATCAGTTTTCGTGAGGCACTGTTGATGAAATCAGGATCTAAAAGGTGGGTTACAGAGCCTTATAGGTTGTCTATAAGTGTCTTCAGGTAGCTTTTTAGGTTCGTCCATCCATCGTTCCAGAAACTACTTCCAAATAGGGCTCTTCAAACAGTTTCAATGTTCTATTTTTTGTAGTTTTTCTTGAATTTCAAGAATTATCATAATTGATACAGGACGAATTAAAGCAATCTATTTTAAGGGATTTACAGTGGGTTAGGTCATCTATGCATAGGTTTTTGTAGATCGAAAAATGTTCAAGTATATATAGAGAAAATGGGTCGAGAAATAGGGTACCTGGACGTGGATTTCTGCTGTTTGTCAAAGCCACGCACGAGTTTCCGGCGATGGCTCGCCGGCCTCCGGCGTCTAGGGCGGCGTACAGGTGGTTGGGAAGGCGACACTGGGTTGGGTGGTGGCTCTATGTTTGAGGTTTCTAAAGAATCTCTCTCTCTCTCTCTCTCTCTCTCTCTCTCTCTCTCTCTCTCTCCCCTTTATATATATATATATATATATATATATATATATATATATATATATATATATATATATATATATATATAAATATATATATATATATATATATATATATATATATATATACTCCATGTATGAAATGAAAAAAATAACATATATATACTCCATGTATGAAATAATACATAGGAATTCACATAAATAACTTGAAATTAGTTATAAATAAAATTAAATATTTGTACCTTATATTTATTAAATATTCATCAAGGTAATTATATTAACAATAATAACTTAAATAAATAATAAAATAATGTAAATGACCATAATACCCATGTCTGGGATAGTAGAGGTGACAAAGGTGGGCGGGTTCTTGACGCTCTCCCTACTTCTTCACGTCTAATAAAATGTATCCCTTGTATGCAATTGTAGCAATTGAGTTAGCGAGCGTGGCTCGGACGATTAAAGGTCTTAGTGTGTGTCGAACATTAAGAATAGAACATTGAAAAATTGAAGCGACGTGCATCAAGTGCACGGGTCGCAGTAGGACGGTGATGGTAGAACATTGAAAGGCAACATCGAGATGTGCATCACATGCATGACTCCGGAAATATTGAACACTAGGCCTAGAACGTTGATTACGGCGTTGAACGTGCCTTTGCGCAAGGAAGCTACGAAATGACTAAGTAAGCGAAATGGGACAAGTTGTGGTACAATATCGCGGAACCTGTCGTAACATTGAAAGATATACTTTGTGCATCGAGGTATGTAGTTATGGCACAATTGCTACGAAAATGTCGTTATATGAATGACTAATGAATTGGAACGTGTTGAGTATAAGATCGAGAAGTCTAAGCCGTTGGACGTCGTGCATCAATACAGATGTGTTGGACATAATGCTGATGGAACTTGAGATAGAAATATGGAATATGTTTATGGAACTTGAGATGGGTTGGAATGATATGACTTGTTTGCTATTGCGCATATTGTATGGTCAATAGACTCGGATGGCCCATGCACAGGTGCGGCTTCCCTCGAATGGTTATGACCGGGGCACCGGAACCGTTCGGCCTAGGAGGAAATTATATATGATATTTATGGTGCACTTCATTAGGACGAGTTGCGATCGGCCAGTATTGTGGTAGTGATATCAGTAAGTTTGGGATCCTTCGGATATTGGGATAGCAATCCGTACTGGAGCGATTGTAGGCTTACACGATGAAATGCCAAGTCCATTACGGTACAAAACATCGTAACCTTCATATAGATAGGGCCGGTGGGCTGAGATTAGAATTGGGTGCAAGCGCAGGACCTACCACCCTTATGCATATGTCTAAGTTTGGTTGGTTGGCTACGATAATTGTATGGTTGGTTATATATATTTGTAGCGATTGCAGGTTAAGCGTAACGAGATGGAAACATACACGATCACTATGCTTATGTTCATATTATGTCTAACTGTATCTGCTGCAGGGACACGGTATTGGACACATTTATGATTCAGTTGATAACGATAACATGCTCTATTGCTTGAACATTGCCATGAAACTGATCCTAAGGCTAAATAGAAAGATCACCAATTAAAGATGCATGCTTCACTAAATTTACTTAGTGTTGGGTTGGGTGCGAGTGGGTCTTGATCAGTACAGCAAGGATGAAAGCACTAATCCTCCACTAGTCTGCTTGCAGGTTCAGTATATGCGTGGCTCAGACGGCGCTTGGCTTGGATGCACCGAGGCAGGGAGTCTTTAGCGTTTCGAGGCGAGCTACCGCATTGGCGTCGGACTTGCAACATGGTGATGTTCGGCCGAAAACTAATTGTTGGCTGTGAAGAGGCATAATATATAGAAAAATGTAATCCTTGTGAGCTAGAGAGAACATGAGTCTTATAGCCAGTTGGCATATTCAGTTGGGCTATTCAAAGCGTTGTAATCTTCAGTTCATTATTAATAAAAGAGATTCGTATTGTATACTATGTTTCCTTCCGCTGCTTATGTTATCAATTTGAGATAAACTTACGTGAACCTGTAATCTTGCCTTGCACGAGCGCAACCCCAGGATCGTGCGGTATCACGCCCCAGCGAGGACGATGACTTGGGTAAAATCTAGCAAGGATGAGTGATTTTTCGGATCGAGGCATGACAACGGGAGCGAGGCACTACAGTAGTCCTCCTGGTACGCAGTATCAAGCAAAAGGTCTGGTATATCCTTAGCTTAGTTGTGAGGTCCTACCATGCAAAACCAGATGGCTCAAATCCTAATAGCAAGTATCACAAGAAAAGCTCTAAGATAGGCTGAACATCTACACAAAAAACATAAAACATAAAACATGGAAAACAAACATATCATGTAGATAATAGGAATAAGAATATACAAGTAAAGTCATGTGAGATACCAATGCACGTCCTCAGAAAGAAATAATAGTAAATAAAATGACATGAGCATGAGCATAATTAATAACCATATTACTAGGCAAGAAATATAATAGGTACATGCATGAACACGTAATCACTCTCGGTCAAACAAGTCATATAACTTGCTGTCATTAACTAACTAGGATTATCATTTCCTGATTACTAGACTGCAAGGGTAAGAAAACCACCTATGTCATGCTATTGCAGGTACCAAGGTTGATGGAGGGTTCAAGCATATACAAGTATAATCATGAAAACATGTGGCACTAGAGCCAAAAGATGCATAATAGCATTGGAGCCAAAATATGCACAAGGATCTCATACTATAAATAAATGTCCCTACGAACAATAAGATATGAGGATCACAAAGGATATATGCATGTGCCAGTTAAGGTCTCGAGTCTGGGACAAGTATGGATCTTGACTAGGATTGTGCAAATTTGGGTCGAACCGATCGAACCGACCCGATCTAGAACGAACTGACGGACTACTCGGATAGGTTCGGCCAAAGTTCTTAATATTCAAGCAGTTTGGTTCGTTCGATGGATTGATAATGTCAAAAATCGATGAAACGGAACAAAACCTCTCTGATATTAAGAAGATGTTTTTTAGTACTATGTTGGTCATTAGTGTTGGCTTTATGGATTGATTCATGCCTAATATATGTGGCATTGGATTGTTCAAAATATTTAAATTTTTGTTGATTTTAAATATGTTGTATTCAAATAAAAAACCGATCAGTCGACCCGAGCCGAACCAAACCGATCGATTTCAAAACTGAATCTACCAGTTGGTTGGTTTGATTTGGATGTCATTATTGTTAGAACCGGGGCACAATTTTCAATAAAAAACTGAGAGAATGAAACAGTTGTAAAAACAATATTCCAACTCAATGCTTCAAGGAGGGTGCGTAACAGAGATCCTAGGAGGATTCTGGAATACGAAAATCTAAAAAGATTTCGTAAATGTAGCAAACGATAGTACTTCTAAACAGAAGGTAATAATCGAAATGCCAAAGACAGCAACAAAGATGACAGACGATAGATGGAAGGTGGTGGCCTGCTGGGGTGTCAAGAACACCAGTACTCAAAGCTAGATCGCCCACACGGTCAGCTTCTAGGAACCAGCAAGTTCAAAAAGAACTCTAGAATGCTCTGGTAATCTGCTCTACGACGGACTGCTCGAAAAGACAAGGACAGGACGAAGATTCGTGTGAGGTGGTACTATGGCTCGAACAACACTCTCTTCTCTCTTCGTGATTTTCTGAAGTCTGTAAGTGTCTACCGAGAGAGAAGAGAGGCTCTGTTTAAATAGCCACTGCTGTAACTGATCAGATCTGCAATGTGCGCTACATTTTAGTGTCAGATCCACAATTCCAGGATTAGTTATCGCACATTACGAATCAGTCAGAATGTGGACACCCACGAATTGTGCGAGTTGCGCCATTGAATGAGTTACGCGCACGCCATCAGCACAACCAGTGCATACTACACGCACTGCACGTATTGTGCATGCTGCACACACTGCGTAAGCTGGCGCAACTGGCGCAACCGTGCACCCGCACAACTGCGCAACCCAGCGCACCTGCGCAACCCACGCACCCGCGCAACCCAGCTCACCCGCGCACCAGCGCACCCTGGAAAACCCAGCCCATGAGCCCGAGTCCGAGTCCGAGTCCGAGGTGCCCCAATAGAAATTAATTTCCTAAGAGCAAAAAGCATGAATGCTTTCTTGGAGTCTTATCCTTACCTCCTAGTAAAATCACCCACTTGGTTCCCTCCTTAGGGTCACCACCCCATGTGCATATCCCAACAACACATACAAGTATATATGTTGAGATAACTCATGGTACTTTTCCAATGTGGGACTAAACTTTACTAGGCATGTTGAGAGCAAGCTCTCTTCATGTCAAGGAGCAAGAGCACCAACAATCCCCCACATATCTCAACATATATATGTGTCTAGGATTGAGCATTCCCTACAGTAACTGTCTATTTTGCATTAGGACAGATGTCGCTGACGACTTCAATCTTCCCGCATGGGTTAAATAACAATGTGATACAAGGATGGTCTATGCCTTGAATTCTGTACCACAATTGTAATTCTTCCTACTCACAAAGTATAATTACATGTACTTCTGGCTGCACATTAAAAGCCCTGTGCTAGCCTGGTTTCAGTGTACAATTTTGGGTGTCTACAAGTTTACCCTCAAGAGACGGCCTAATATCTCTTTCCATACACTATAGGTAAGTTCTCTATTAAAGAGACATGGCATGAAGCCTTGTGCTTCCTTGCAGTGCTACGCCGTTATGACATGGCCTAAAGCCGAGGCATTACCCCTACCCGGAAACCTCATCATAGTGTCATACTACTGCAGCATGAGGTCACAACCTCTTTGTAGTGCCATTCTACCCAGCATGAAGCCTATGGCTTCCTTGCGGTGTTATGCCGCAATGACATGGCTTGTAAGGCCGAGGCTTTACCCCTACCCAGGTACCTCATCGTGGTGTCGTACCACTGTAATATGCGGTCACCCTCCCCTTTGTAGTGTTGTCTATAACTCTTTAATTTCATCATACAGCATTAGGCTACCTGTCTATTTGCGGTGCTACACCGCTATGACTTGGCTTGCAAAGCTGTCACGACCCGCTACCCAAATTGTTGGGCCGAGCCATGTCCAGCCTACGCTTGGTTAAAGCGTAGTAAGTTGTTCTAAGAATAGACAATAAAGGATCTAAGCTGCTAACAGTTCTAATATCACATTTAATAGGTTCATCACAACACAGCATCTATAAGCGAAAGTAAAATAAGTACAGACTTAAAAATACACTTCCAAAGTATCTAACTGGAGACAAAGTCCAGTGACTACAAGATATAGTCTAAATAGTTCAATAACTAAGCCAAAAATAATCTAAGCAAGACTACCAAGAGAGGTTCCCTGCGGGGACTTCCTCGGGAGCAAAAGCCTGGTCCTCTGTAGTGGGTCCATAGACAAGATCACAGAGCAAATCTTCCTCCGAAAGTATGCCTACAACGTTATCCTGTCAGGACGGGAGCAAGTACTGATTCTACAAACTAAACATACTGAGCATGGAATGAAAAGAGATGTAATAAATAAGAATCGTGTCAAGTCTCATGTCGTATCACAATCATGCCATATCACAAATCTATCATGTCATATCATAATCTATCATGGCAAGGATACATATGTCATAGAAACAGATGTATATGTAATGTTTAAAACTGGAGCAGGTACGTGATCGTCAATAGGTGTACAATATACAGGGACACATAATGAAATGTACTTTCGTACAAGTGATACAGCGATAGATGTACATACGCACAAATACCGCTTTGAGAGTAAAGCCTACGGTGCAGTAACATATAAAATAAAACTCTGTTCGAGTACGGTAGGGGGGCATGATCACGTACTCAACTATCAATTTCTTCATAACCCATATTCTAACATGTGAGAGATACGAGAATAGTAAAAACATGTGAGAGATACGAGAACGGTATAAAACATGTGAGAGATACGAGAACGGTATAAAACATGTAAGAGATACGAGAATGGCATAAAACATGTGAAAGATACTAGGAGCAGTATAAGCATGGCAGGTACTGAGAGCAATTTAATTAAAGCATGTGAAGCATACGCTATATATATAGAAACCTGTAAGATATGGTTTTTCAGTTTAAATCACTGTATTAACATGGTTCATACGCAATTCATTATCATATGCAGTAAAATAAAGTTTGTAGGGGTACTCGCCTCGAGCAAAGCAAGAATACTAGTACGAAGATATAGATGTCCGGTGTCCTGTAAAAATGATACACAATCTCAGTCTCTAAACTATGTTCAAGATTTTACACTAGTGGTGTGACACGACTCCTAACTGGACACTAGCTAAGTGGTAACCTAGCATAAAAGTCCAATGTGGGGTGACGCAATATCTAAACCAAAGTCCACAAAATCTAACAAAGTATATGTCAACGAGTCAAGAATGACGACACGAACTCAACGTATATCCGGAACTGGATTTCGATGAGTCGATCTCAAAATGACACGTTGACGCGGACATTTGGAATCCAGTTTGCACAGAAATGCGTGCCGGAGCAAATGTCTTCAAAACTCAGCAAATTATATGTCAACGAGTCCAGAATAACGATACGAACTCAACGGTATATCCGAAATTGGATTCCGATTAGCCGATTTCAAAGTGACCTGTTGATTCGAACTGTGGGACCCGCTTTGCACCAAAATACGTGCCAGGGCCCATGTCCTCCAAATCAAGCAAAATTTATATGAAAATATGCCAAAACGACGCTATTAGAAATTGAATCCGGAGTTCCGGGTTCAAAAATAGAATTTTACAAGTGCAAAATTAAGAATTCGGACGGCCAACTTTGGCGTCGAATTCGAACAACCAAACGTGCTCACAATGAAACGAAACTTAAGGGACAGGAAGAGGGTTATACCAGCTACGCACGAGAAATGGTGGCACGCCAAACGGAGCTGCAACAACAGAGTTACAAGCTGACGATGTCGGGTCCACAAAATTGTCCAAAAATAGTACAATTTAAAGTGTCAACTTGGTGGCCAGTTTTGATATATCAAACGACGAAATTAACGGACGAAAATTGAGAAGAGTGAAGAACTATATACCGAGATTATGACGGAGCAAAGAGTTCGTCGATCCAACGGTCGGATCTCTCGAAAAACGTGCATACGATGAACAAAGATAAAGATGGGAAATCAATTAATAATTATTTAATGATCAAATGGTCTAAATTGACCCGAAGTTGTGCGATAAAAAAAGAGCACAAGGGAACGAGTTTAAGTGGGACGTGATATATCAAAATGAAGATAATCTTGTCTACAACAAAACCCATAAAGAAAGTTTTCAGAGATTGGTATCTCTGACGCTCCAGAAGTCAAAGTCACGGAAAAGGACATTAATGATCAAAACAATTAAATAATAAAATATTTATTGAAAATAATTCATTAAAAAAATTTAAAATAAACCCTGAAATTCAAGGGACTTACATCCTACCCACCTTATAAGAATTTCGTCCTCAAAATTAAAAATCATCCAATAGGTCAAACTATAACATGTAGGTGCTCTGGCTACGATACTCAATCTGCTACCCTTGTAATCATTTCTTCTCTTTCTCTTTACAATCTTTTTGGTTCAGGTTCAACAAAGGTCCTTCTATCATAAACTACGTCATATATCCTTTAGAATCTTTCATACTAACATGGAACCTTTATGTAAATCCTAAACTATAGGTCATTCTCTGGGTATATTTATAAGCCTAAAATGCTTAATCATCAACCATATTTCCAACCTCAATTGCAAATACTTGATTTCCTTATCATATCCTAAGTATCCTTATTTTATCAATCCACAGGCCATTTGCATTATTTGTCTTCAATCCTTTTTCTACAGCTTCTCCTTGAAATCATACGTTCAATACTTATACTTGGCGTAGAGCCTTCTTCTTTTTACTCAACAAGTCCTCCGAATATAAATACTCGATTTCAAACTCCCGATTTATTAATTACCAATGTACATATGTCTTTGCCTTGTTCTTGTCGTTTTAACTAATATCTTTCCAATCTCGTATGCAATATTATATTCCATTCTAACTTATTCTATATCATTCCACATATCGATCTACCCTCTAATCCTACGCAATTAGCTATAGGTAACCAATAATTACTTGGTCATCGAAGTCCTACGAATGCTCAATCCTCAAACTCTAAGCACGAGATTTTAATCATCAATCCATAGTCATAACAATATATTATCTCATTTCTCCATCCTAGATACCCTATCATCAAGTCATACTATCAATACAATCGTTCTTAATGGTTTCCAAGTCTACTACAGTCAGTCACTCATACTTGTCCTATAAGCTTAATCTAACCAATCCCTAGGAAATGTATTTATCATAATCACACAATACATTTATAGTTATACTATAGAATCAGTTAACAAGGTTTGGCTATTTTGGTCGTCTATCAAGTAGAAAGTAACAAGGCCTAAGACTGGGTCAAGCAATCCATAACAGTGTCCAAACAAGTTAAAGGGTCAAGCAAGTCAGAAAAGTTTATCGGAATATCTCCAAGAATGGTACGTAGACAACGAGATGCATACGACGTAGTCGAGGTAAAACTCGAGAACCATATACTCCGGCGATTAGGTCACGTGAAGTTATTGCCAAGTCAGTGTACATCTGGCTGGAATAACTTCTTTGTTCCGTAATACGATGGATGGCTGCAGTGCACAGCTGATAATACAGGTTCTTGAACTTATCTTAGCTAAATCCATAAAATATTAATCAAATACACATGGTATGGTTCAAGTAAGATCCGTGAAACATATGTAACCCTGATGCCGTCATCTGAAGTCCTGCCTCTCCAGTATTTCTCTGGCCGCAAAACTCTCGATTCCGTAATACAAGGTTAAAATCTAATTTCTCGAACCTTCCTTGGATCAATTTATAAGGCGTTTCCAACAATTACCGAGAAAGACGAGATGAATTACCCAAGAGGTTAACGAAGAAGAGTTTAGTCAAATCATAGGAAAGATGGAACACAAAAATAATTATGTCCAAAAAGATAACATGAAAGCAATCATGTTGGAGAGTCCTAGAGAACCTGTAATCCTAGTTGTAGATGTAGATAGGACAGAGTTAATCAAGACAGGGAAGAATGATAATAAAAATTTATTCTTGCTCATTCGGTCATAACGAAGTGAACCAAGTTCAGATATGATCTGATAACCATACACATCTTCCTGAAATTATGTTGCCAGAATTTTTGCCACACCAGTAAGCTTAGATGCAATAAACGATAGATTCATAACTAGGTATACGTCCTATGATTATGTTATCTAGAATTCTTGCCACGCCAACCGGTATGGCTGCGAGAAAATCTAAATTCCATAACTAAGATAAGTATACCCAAATCAGGCCCTAGGTTTTTGTCATACCAGCTAATATGGCTGCGATAAATTCTAAACTCCATAAATAAAGCAGACGTTTACCTTATCAGGATATATCATAATTCAATCCATAAAATTTATCACGATGCAAGATCAAAGTCAACAATAAAAATCATAAATCAATTTCAACAACGAATTAAGGAAGAGCAAATAGAAATAAGCAAAAATAGATTTCGAGGTAAGATTTAGAATGAGATCCTCAGGGGTCATCCCAAAGGTCGGTCAAAATTGAACCCACTGAATTTCAAGCAAGACACTAAATATAGTTAACGGTCCTATGCTGTGATGAGTTTTCCTATGTTACAATCCTAGAAATCCTCTAGGTATTCTAAATGTTTATTCCTAGTGTTATCAAGTTGTCCTAAGATCCTAATTGCAGGCATGCTTGGTATAATAACGTAGCCAAATAACTTAAGTCTTGACCTGCATGGGCCACCACTAAAAACATGTCACGACCCGCTACATAAATTGTTGGGCCGGGCCGAGCCATGTCCAGCCTACGCTTGGTTAAAGCGTAGTAAGCTGTTCTAAGAATAGACAATAAAGGATCTAAGCTGCTAAAAGTTCTAATATCACATTTAGTAGGTTCTTCACAACACAGCATCTATAAGCGAAAGTAAAATAAGTACAGACTTAAAAATACACTTCCAAAGTATCTAACTGGAGACAAAGTCTAGTGACTACAAGATATAGTCTAAACAGTTCAATAACTAAGCCAAAAATAATCTAAGCAAGACTACCAAGCGAGGTTTCCTATGGGGACTTCCTCGGGAGCAAAATCCTGGTCCTTTGTAGTGGGTCCATAGACAAGATCACAGATCAAATCTTCTTCTGAAAGTATGCCTACAACGTTATCCTGTCAGAACGGGAGCAAGTACTGATTCTACAAACTAAACATACTGAGCATGGAATGAAAAGAGATATAATAAATAAGAATCGTGTCATGTTTCATGTCGTATAACAATCATGTCATAGCACAAATCTATCATGTCATATCATAATCTATCATGGCAAGGGTACATATGTTATAGAGACAGATGTATATGTAATATTTAAAACTGGAGCAGGTACATGATCGTCAATAGGTGTACAATGTGCAGGGGCACATAATAAAATGTACTTTCATACAAGTGATACGGCGATAGATGTATATATGCATAAATACCGCTTTGAGACTAGAGCCTACGGCACAGTAACATATAAAATAAAACTTTGCTCGAGTATGGTAGGGGGGGCATGATCACGTACTCAACTATCAGTTTCCCTATAACCTATATTCTATCATGTGAGAGATACGAGAATAGTAAAAACATGTGAGAGATACGAGAACGGTATAAAACATATGAGAGATACGAGAACGGTATAAAACATGTGAAAGATACTAAGAGCAGTATAAGCATGGCAGGTACTGAGATCAATTTAATTAAAGCATGTGAAGCATACGCTAGATATATAGAAACCTGTAAGATACGGTTTTTCAGTTTAAATCACTGTATTAACATGGTTCATACGTAATTCATTATCATATACAGTAAAATAAAGTTTGTAGGGGTACCCGCCTCGAGCAAAGCAAGAATACTAGTACGAAGATATAGATGTTCGGTGTCCTGTCAAAATGATACACAATCTCAATCCCTAAACTATGTTCAAGATTTTACACTAGTGGTGTGACACGACTCCTAACTGGACACTAGCTAAGTGGTGACCTAGCATAAAAGTCCAATGTGGGGTGACACTATATCTAAACCAACACTTAGGGTTCTTAGAAACACAATGATCACTATAGAGTTTCATAAAAAACCAAGCATATAAAAATATACACTAATAATAATAATTAATTATAATTTAAGGGTGATACATAGCTAAATCTACAGATGTTGTCGGATAATAAAATAAATATCACCAACATGTCCAGAATGGTCAAACCAGCTAGAATAGCCTACCCATAAGTCCAATTTGGATATAGAGGCAAAATGGTAATTTTGGGTTAAAATAATGTCCGTCGTTGGACACACTTTGCACCAAAAAACGTGTCAGGATATAAGTCTACAAAATCTAGCAACTTATATGTCCACGAATCCATAATGATAATATGAACCCAACGGTATGTCCGAAATAGAATTTCGATGACTCGATCACAAAATGGTCCGTTGAACTGGATATTGGTATCCTA
Source organism: Iris pallida (assembly GCA_029216955.1). Lineage (NCBI taxonomy): Eukaryota > Viridiplantae > Streptophyta > Magnoliopsida > Asparagales > Iridaceae > Iris > Iris pallida. Next base: position 1,281,577 of record JANAVB010016597.1, read on the forward strand.
TTTGTACGAAAATACGTGTCGGAATCAAAGTCCACAAAATCTAACAAAGTATATGTCAAAGAGTCCAGAATGACGATATGAACTCAACGATATATCCGGAACTGGATTCCCGTGAGTCGATCTCAAAATGACACGTTGACGCGGACATTTGGAATCCGATTTGTACGGAAATGCGTACCGGAGCAAATGTCTTCAAAACTTAGAAAATTATATGTCAACGAGTCCAAAATAATGATACGAACTCAATGGTATATCCGGAATTGGATTTCGATGAGCCGATCTCAAAGTGACCCGTTGACTCGAACTGTGGGACCCGCTTTGTACCGAAATACGTGCCAGGGCCTACGTCCTCCAAATCAAGCAAACTTTATATAAAAACGTGCCAGAACGATGCCACGAGTCTACTGGTGGTGTCAGAAATTGAATCCGGAGTCCTAGGTTCAAAAATAGAATTTTACAAGTATAAAATTAAGAATTCGGACGGCCAATTTTGGCGCCGAATTCGACTAACCAAACGTGCTCACAATGAAACAAAACTTAAGAGGCAGGAAGAGGGTTATACCAGCTACGCACAGGAACTGGTGGCACGTCAAACGGAGCTGCGACGACGGAGTTACGAGCTGACGAAGTCGGCTCCACAAAACTGTCCAAAAATAGTATAATTTAAAGTGTCAACTTGGTGGCCAGTTTTGATGTATCAAACGACAAAATTAACGAACGAAACGTGAGGAGAGTGAAGAACTAAATACCGAGATTGTGACGGAGGAAAGAGTTCGTCGATCCAACGGTCGGATCTCTCAAAAAACGTGCATACAATGATCAAAGATAAAAGTGGAAAATTAATTAATAATTATTTAATGATCAAATGGTCTAAATTGATCCGAAGTTGTACGATACAAAAAGAGCACAAGGGAACGAGTTTAAGTGGGACATGATATATCAAAATGAAGATAATCTTGTCTACTACAAAACCCATAAAGAGAGTTTTCAGAGATTGGTATCTCTGACGCTCCAGAAGTCAAAGTCACGGAAAAGGACATTAATGATCAAAACAATTAAATAATAAAATATTTATTAAAAATAATTCATTTAGAAAATTTAAAATAAATCCTAAAATTCAGGGGGCTTACAAAAGCCGAGGCAATACCCCTACCTGGGAACGTCATGGTGGAGTCATCCCACTGTAGCATGGAGTTTTACTCCTTGTAGTGCCGCGCTACCATATTTCTTGTAAAGCACACCAGGCATTCACTCTGCCTGAGAACTTATTAAGGCATTTACGCCAAACTCAACATAGGATCCATTTTTCGCAGAAAACACATAGTAGACAACAGTGGTTATGGGTTCGTAACCCTTACATGTTCTCAAGAGCAAGTACCCACTGTTACCTGATAGTTTTTCAGTCAGTGGTCCTCCCTTGAACCGAAAGTTAAATGTCTAGTAGATTTCTTTTTGAACTAATAACATAAAAATTTATGGTAGGATTACAAAGACATATTATCATAATGCCTTCAAATCCATCTTCCATGATGTGTCTTCAACCAGCTGACGCTTGAGGCCCTTCATGAACGGATCCACCAGGTTCTCCTGACTCCGAACATCGATTACTGTAATAACACCTCTCTTGATGAGATTGTTCACTGCCCTGTGCTTTAATCGCACAGTTCTCTTCTTTCCGTTGAAGAGATCATTTGATGCCACCGCCGCAATTGCCTGGTTTTTGCAGTATATCAGAATTGTCGGTAGCTGCGCTCTAACTACTGAAAGATCATACATGAGCTTCCGAAGCCATTCTGCTTCATCTGCTGCGATATCAAGTGCAAAAAACTAAGATTCCATAGAAGACCGTGAGAGCATAGTCTGCTTCTTCGACTTCCACGATATAGCAGCTCCACCTATTGTAAAAATGAATCCACCAATGGACCTCTCGCTCTCCAACTCTGAGCACCAGCTGGCATCATTGAAGCCTTCTACTACCGGCGGCTCTCCGCTGAAGTGCAGTGCATATATCTAAGTCTTATTAAGATATCTCATAACACGCTTCACAGCTTTCCAGTGCTCAACGCCTGGATTGCTTGTAAATCGACTCAGCATTCCCACAGCGAAAGCTATGTCAGGCCTAGTGGCAGTAGTAGCGTACATCAAACTACCGATGACGCTAGCATACTCCAATTGCCTGACGCTTTCCTTCGAGTTTGGCTCCAGCTTCTGATCACTTCGGTACGGCGTATCAATTATAGGAAGATCATGATACCCATATCGAGTGAGCATCTTTTCAATGTAATGAGATTGTGACAGTGCCAAACCAGTGTCTGTCCGGATGATCTTGAGTCCCAAGATAACATCAGCATCTCCTAAGTCCTTCATACTGAACTTTGTCGAGAGGAACTTCTTTGTCTTAGTGACACAGCTTATATCTGCACCTAGGATTACCATGTCGTCCACGTACAGAAAAATGATGACTCATCTTCCGTCAGCAAATTTAGTATAGACACACTTGTCTGTTTTGCTGACCCTGTAGCCGTTTGACCTTAGAACTTTGTCAAACTTCTCATGCCACATTTTGGGAGCTTACATTAAGCCGTACACAAATTTTACTAACTTGCAGACTTTGTCTTCTAGACCTCTGACGACAAATCCTTCTGGTTGTTGCATATAAATCTCCTCAGTCAACTCGCCGTTCAGGAATGCTATTTTCACATCCATCTGATGATCACCAGCTTGTGTATTGCCGCAAGAGCAATCAACAATCTGATGGTTGTCATCCGTGCTATTGGAGCATATGTGTCAAAGTAGTCGATCCCCTACTTTTGAGAAAATCCCTTGGCCACTAGCCTGACCTTGAACTTGTCAATGGTTCCATCAGCTTTCATCTTCTTCTTGAAAATCCACTTGAATCCGATGTATTTTGCTTCTTCGGGTAAATCAACTAACACCCATGTGCTATTGGAGGTAATTGAGTCAATTGCATTGTCTTTTGCCTCCTTCCAGAAGACAGCATCTCTGGTCTTCATCGCCTCATCATAGGTAAGTGGATCTGCTTCTACATGATAGGTGACGAAGTCATCTTCGAAGCTCTTCGGCCTCCTTGCTTGCTTCGTCGACGGCTCAGCGAGTTCTGGTTCAATTGTTTTTTCCTCATCAGCAACTTCATCTTGGACTACTAGCTCGTATGAGATCTCAGTCTCATTTGCACCTTTATCATTCTCCGAAATATCTGGGAGAATAATGTTTTTGTGTCTTGCAAATTTGTCTTCAAAATATTCAGCATCGCGAGATTCGTGATATGATTTGACTCAATGTCAAGGAATCTCTGAGCATCACTCTTCTCGGTATACCCCAAGAAGATCACCTTCGTAGTCCTTGTCCCCGGCTTCTGAATCTTCAGATCTGGGAGCTTCACATAAGCCAGACACCCCTACACTCGAATGATATTCAAGTTAGGTCTGACTTTGAACTAGAGTTCATGAGGAGTTATGTCAGAAGTTGCATATGGCACTCTATTCAGAATAAAAGTGGCCGTTAATGCAGCTTCTCCCCAGTAGCATTTTGGAAGACCTACAGTTAGCAGCATTGAGTTCATCTTTCTGTCAACGTTCGGTTCTTCCTCTCTGCTACTCCGTTAGATTGAGGAGAATACGGAGCAGTAGTCTCGCAGATGATTCCATGTTCTTTGCAGAACGATGCGAATTCATGAGACCGATATTCTCCGCCTCGATCACTTCTCAACCTCTTGAGTTGTTGTCCAGTTTGCCGTTCAGCTTCAGCCCTGAACTTCTTGAACTTCTCGAACGCTTCATCTTTAGATTTGAGCAAGTAGACGAATGCGTACTTAGAGAAATCTTCGATGAAGGTTATGAAATACTTCATCCCGGCTTTTGTAGAGAATTTTTTGAAGTCACAGATATCGGAGTGTACCAACTCCAGAAGATCTGTGCTTCGATTGACCCGATGAAAGAGTTTTCTAGTGATCTTTGTCTGAGCACATACTTCACACTTCTCTACCTTACCCCCACATTTGGAGATAAGTCCTACACTAGACATTTTGTTAATTCTTTTACAATGAACATGTCCTAGCCTATTATGCCACAACTCAAGAGAATAATCAGAAAGAGCGATTGCATTGATTTTATTAGACTGGTTTACAAGCTGAATTTTAAACATCCCTTCGGTTTGATAAGTCTTTCCGAAGTATGTTCCCTTCTTGGACATCACCATCTGACCAGCATTAATGTCCATCCTCAAGCTTGCGTTGCTAAGCAGGCTCCCAGAGATCAGGTTCTTGGCAATTACCGGAACATGCTTCACTCCTTGGAGCGTCAGAGTGTTCCCGGAAGTGAGTTTCAGCTCCACAGTCCCGATCTCCATAACTTCAGCTTGGGCCTGGTTCACCGTAACAACTTTCTCAGACGTTGGCTGGTACGTGACGAACCATTCCTTGCCAGAACAGACATGGCATGTCGTACCGGTGTCTATCCACCAGTCAGAGTCAGCCCCCACAGTTGTGACCTGAGCTATCATAACAATAATGTTAGAAACCAAGAAAACTTACTATGCTCACCGTTCTCTATTTGTTTGGACTTGGATCCGCATTCACTCTTGTAGTGGCCTTTTTGCCACAATTGAAGCAAGTCACGTTGGGATTTGGACTTATGTTGCTTGAATGAAGGACCTTTCACTTTCAGATTAGTGGAATCCTTCTTTTTGTGATGAGAAGCCACCTGCTTCCCCTTGGGCTCTCTTGTCTGCACCAGATTGGCCTTAGCCAACTGTTTGGACAGAGTGTCCATCTTCTGTTGAGAATGCATCTCGTCCTCAATATGGATCTCTTGAAGGAGATCTTCTAAGCTAATGTCTAGCTTCTTCCGATGGATTCTTGCATAGAAAGTACTCCATCCAGCAGGAAGTTTCGAGACGATCCCTCCAACGACAAATTTGTCGACGAGGGACATTTTCTCGTCTTCTAGCTTCTGGCGCAACTTCAAGAACTCTTTTACCTGAGGCAGCATTGCCTTCTCTTCTTTGAAGAGCCACTTATGGTACTTCTCGACGATGAAGATTTTTGATCTATTGTCGTCATCTTCATACAGCTTTTCCAAGGACTCCCAGATGTCCCTGGCAGAAGTATTCTTGGAGCATAACTCTACCAGGGAGTCCTCCATTGCATTCAGAATCAATAGCCTACAAAGACTATTATCCCTTCTCCATTTGGTCAGTTTGACTTGTGCAGGAGCAATGGCATATGTTGTACCACCTTCTGGAGTCGTCAGTCCTTTTAGAATCATTGGTTCGGTCTCAATCAGCACATAATCGACGTCCACTAGTTGAAGATTGAGGGTAATTTTTCTCTTCCAGATTTGAAAGTGTTCTCCGTCGAACTTTTCCAGTTTGTTAAAGCTGGTATCGAGGAGAGAGGCACGATAGTTTTCCATTGTGCTGGTCTAGCTTTGAGATTGTTAGAACCGGAGGACAATTTTCAATGGAAAACTGAGAGAATGAAACAGTTGTAAAAATAACGTTCCAACGCAATGCTTCAAGGAAGGTGCGTAACAGAGATCCTAGGAGGATTCTGGAATACGAAAATCTAAAAAGATTTCGTAAACGTAGCAAACGATAGTAGTACTTCTAAACAGAAGGTACTATCGAAATGCTAAAGGCAACAGCGAAGATGACAGACGATAGATGGAAGGTGGTGGCCTGCTGGGGTGTCAAGAACACCAGTGCTCAAAGCTAGATCCGTCCACACGGTCAGCTTCCAGGAACCAGCAAGTTCAAAAAGAACTCTGGAACGCTCTGGTAATCTGCTCTACGATGGACTGCTCGGAAAGACAAGGACATGACGAAGATTTGCGCGAGGTGGTACTATGGCTCGAACAGCACTCTCTTCACTCTTCGTGATTTTCTGAAGTCTGTAAGTGTCTACCGAGAGAAAAGAGAGGCTCCGTTTAAATAGACACTGATGTAACTGATCAGATTCGCAATGTGCGCCACGTTTTAATGTCAGATCCACAATTCCAGGATCAGTTATTGCACATTACGAATCAGTCAGAACGTGGACAGCCACGAACTGCACGAATTGCGCCATTGAATGAGTTGCGCACGCACTATCAGCGCAACCAGCGCATACTGCGTGCACAACAAATTGCCACATTACGCCTAAGTGCAAAGTGCAGAGTGCAAAGTATGCCAACAAAACGTCACATTACGTCTCATGAGCCCACGAGTCCAAATCCCCAATGGAAATTAATTTTCCAAGAGCAAAAAGCATGAATGCTTTTCTTGGAGCCTTATCCTTACCTCCTAGTAAAATCACCCACATGGTTCCCTCCTTAGTGTCACCACCCCATGTGCATATCCCAACAACACATACAAGTATACATGTTGAGATAACTCACGGTACTTTTCCAATGTGGGACTAAATTTTACTAGGTATGTTGAGAGCAAGCTCTCTTCATGTCAAGGAGCAATAGTACCAACAATTATTTCACAACAGATTTACTTCAATTTGGTTGCCATTGTGGCCAAATAGGTCGACCGCCGGCCGATGCACAGCCCTAATCGATATCGAATCCGGGAGCCATAGCAACGAGGTTGCTTCTCTATTAGTTTCAACCTTGATCCCCGAGCTATGGACGCATGGTGGACCGACCATACACGTGGCATGTACGCTCTCCGCTGAATCGATAAGTTGCAACTAAACATAATATCATACAAATCTAAATTACACTTGACGGATGCATGAACGTTCACATTCTGAAATACTCTGTATTCTACACTACACGCTCAAAATTTCACACTCCACTGAGATCAAAATTTTTCTTTGCAGTATACTCGCATTCCTCAACTGACTAAAGAAACAGTCAAAGATGAATGCAGTAAACAGAAATAAACCAAGGAAATTCAATGATGGAACACAAGCTACTAAAATGTTATTCCATAGCTTATGTATATATTATACAACAGATGCAGACTAAATTCATATACGCACATATACAATGATCCAAATAAAAATAAATAGTGCCCAGCTGCATCACTCTTCTACTATCATACAACATGCCCAGGTGTCATCAGTGTTCTCCACCTGCCCAAGTTCCCGAACTACATACTACCTCTTATCAGTGCCACGCCGAAGCTGAGATCAAGTTCCTATGCTTCCAACCGAGCAGCATTGCTCCGTCCTTCTCCACCAAGGTATACTTGTCGGAGTAGTAGCCCAACAATTTCCTGATAACGGAATTCACGTACGAACTAAGAGGGTACGGCTTAAATCCGGCCATGGTCAGCCTCGACCTCCACTTCCCCAAGAGTTCGTGCCTCTCTACCCTCTCCTTCCCCTCACAAGCGATGATATTCACAATGTCCTTAGCAAGGCAATGCTGCTCCACGCCGATCCTCTCCTTGCTGTCTCTCGGGAGCGTCACGTCGATCGACTCGAACATCGCCGAGTAGTAATCCATCGTCTCCATGAATCTCATCAAGAACGGGGTGGTGTTGGTGTTGGACTCCTGCTCCACCAATGTTGTTACCTTTGGCGACAGCCCCTTGACCATCCTGAGCAGCCCGTCTCTCGGATTGTTCACATCAACACTCTCATCCGGTGTGTGATGGAGCTGGAGGGTGAAGTTCACTGCAAGTGCTTCTCCTGGCCTTATTTCGAGCATCTCTCTCTTAACCTCAGGACCGTAGACTGGCAGAGGGGTGAACTCCAGCGGAATGTTGAACTTCTTCGACATCTCGGCTAACATCTTTTCTACAAGGCCCAAGCTGTCCCCCCGGGCGAACTTCGACACCGGGTCATCAATCCCTGTGATCCTGACATGCGGAGGACCTCCAGGCCTAGCAGCCAGTGCCTGTATCAAAGTGATCCATTGTGTTCCTTGGGCAATCTGAAAGTCTATGATGTGTATCCTGTCCTCGTTCCTGAGTGCTTCCGCAATAGCTCCATTGGCGGCCATGTAACCAAACTTGAAGTAGGGACAGATGTCGTACAGGATGCGCATGTAGGAGAGCAGCTCTTTGCTCTCTGGCTCACGACACCTCATGGATTGGTAGATGGTTGTTCCAGAGGTCTCGTTGCGAGCCACCAGGCCTTCAAGCATGTATGCACCGAGCCGTTGGATAGGCTCGCCATTTATGTTCACGACATTGCGAGTCTCTTTCTCCAGCAGTTTAAAGTCCTCTTTCCGGTTCTCAGCTAAAGCTTCTGCACACCTAGCTAGGAGCTGTCTCACATTTCCATCCATTGCCAGTTCCCTAGTCTCTCGTTGGCGTTTCTCGGGGCGGATCTCATTTCCGGATGGTCTTGGATATAGGCCAGAAAAATTCTGAGGCTGAACCTCTGGGCTCCAGGTCCTTGATCTCTGCTTCGTGAGAAGAGGTCCAGGTTGCTTGTTCTCATCATGCTCAGGGTTGGTCCCGGTTGATGGTTCGTCGCTGTCTGGAGCCATGAGAACCGTCTCTATCTCTTGGAGAGCATGTCTCATCCTCTGACTGGAAACTGCATAGGGTGGTGAGGATCGAATCTGGATGCTCTCCAAAACGTTAATAGGGGTCTGGAGGAGCGAACTGTTGATCTCTAGCGGGGAAAAGTGGGAGGAGCTGAAACTCGAGATGGCTTCTGTGGAGCTGTACTGCTGCTCCTGGCTGTTGCTCAACACGGACAGAGAATCAGAGTCGAAATGGCTGGAAAGAGGGGAGTTTGGAGAGTTGCCAAGTTCAAATTTGCTGGAACCCAATGCAAATTCGAGGTAAGATGGAGTACTTGTGGAACGAAATTCGTAGGATGAGTTCGGACTATTCAATCCATATTTCAGAAGCTGTCGAGAGTCCATACTAAGGTGATGGCATCAACTCATGTGGCATACAAGGCAAAAGAACACGGGGGCATCGATTTAGCCTGCTGAAAATATGCGTAGACAAGGACATCATTTAGCCTGATAAGCAAATGTCATAAACTAGCATCAAAAGATATAAACAGATTAAGATACTAACAAGGAAGACAGCTTATATTTGTTGAGTGAGGATCATAAGAGCATCTACCATTAGTACTTGGATTCAATTATAATGCACAACTAGATGACAAACGTGGAAGCTCGAAATACAAACTGCAATGTGACACATTATCATAAAAATTTAGTCACATAAGAATTAGGTGGGTATCTTTAGTACTATTCAATGTTCTTTAACATCTAGTCCTACTAATTGCAACCTTGCTTAAAGCTTAAGTTGAAACTATACACAAACAGACTTCCATTATCATGCCATTTTCTTTTTGACTCCATCCGGTCAGACCAAGAGGGACTATAAGGGGAGTCCCGCATTGCTTCTCAAGTTTCTTTGAGTTGCAAACCCCTTTGACCAGCCTTCTAAATTTATAGATCAAGGTTATACGTAGTAAACCACTTTGACCTGACTTATAAATTTATAGATCAAGTTATATGTATTAACATAAAGAGTTTGCTGGTCATACGAACTCTACTGCCTCGCATGTAAACTATTCAATCCAAACTCCATAATAACCATTTCATCGATTAAAGAATGAAGATATAACAATAGATATGTTTTTAAACTCCTTGACTTGCTAAAGTTGGTTAATTCTTTTGATCTCTCTTCGCCTTTTCTGAATGATAACAAAAGAATCGTTCTAAGTTGTTCCTATACTGCTAGGAAGGATGAATAGTCAACTAGCAAGCCACAGCATGAAGGCAGAGATGGTAATCCCTCCTGCATATTTCTGCTACATACAGAACCATGGTCAAACCATTAGGTGATATAGAACATAAAATCCCACTCATTACCATTGATCATTCCGATTAGCTTCAGCAGTTATCTCATCGACATACAGAGGTACTATCTTTTCCCTCTTTCAGATGTTCAAAAGCCAAATACCAACGCTTTATAATGTCAGGCACCGATAGCATCAATTAGTCCTTCCAAGAAAAGAACAATGGTTTGTGTTCCCTATACTATGTAGCTTATCCATAACAATTTTTACTGCATGCATATGCTAGATTTTAATTTATACACTTAAAGGCCACTTGGTTCTCTTAATCACAAAAAACATGAAGCCAACCGGAGCAGTATCAAAGCAGGAGCACGAGAGCAGCAAATCACACGTCTTTAATTACAAAAAGAAGGCATCAAACCAGAATGTCTTCTAGATTTCACCATGTTTTGGAGAGTGTCCTGCATCAAATCAAGCACCTAGTTCTGATAACACAAAAGGTGTATGATAGTCCAGAGACAGGATATTGAAAGAGTAGGTAATACATACGAGTGCCACAGATATATAAAGGTCAAAAGTTTTAGTCAAAAAGCTTTTCTTAATCTCACTTTTTTTTTTCCAGCACGTGCAGGCTCAGTTAAATCGTGTCTCCCCGCACACGATTTTTAGCCCGTCGTCATATCATTTCGGACTCTTCGTGCGGATCTTGTCCGCACTGACTTTGTCATCATCGCCCCACACGCACACCTCGCGCACTCCACGCGCTCCAGAGCTCCACGAGACGGCCATGACGTCTTTCGACGCCCGCAACTCAATGCCTCGCTTCGTCCACGACGCCGAAGGCGCCCCCGATGTCTTCACGACGCCTACGACAGCCGATGTCGTCCAGCCACATGTTCTATGCGCACGACGTCCTTACAACGTCTTCTCGACGTCCTTACGGCGCCGCACAACGGGACGCGTGGTCGGCCATCGTTTATACCCATGGTAGAATGGTGCCGGTCCTCGACCGTCCGCGCGGCGCCCTAACCGATGAGTTTTCATGCACGGACACCCCATTTTGAACCACATCAGCTCAGATCGTGATCATTTTTCGTCAGTCCTCCGACGCTGTCGATGCCCCGCATCGCACAGACCAGGCTCATCATCGCCCTTTTCTTAATCTCACTAGATGACTGCTTTTGGGCCAATCACTAAAGCCAAGTGAGATTGCACATAAAATTTGGCTAATATTGCCCGAGGGAGGAGCTCATCGTGTGACAGAAGACAACATGTGGCTTTAGTGGCTGGAACCAATGGTGTGATGATACGCTAGACACTAAAGCTAGTCCGAAACATAGTACAAACAGCCCCTGAAATCATTCACATGTATCTCTAATGATGATGCCCAAGTTTGGAACTAACACAAGTCCTCTCAACTTAAGATCACCAATTCTGAAAGAAAGTCGGACAGTGTATCCGAAAAATGTAGTACGAAGCACAACTCCTAAGAGAAGCAACATACTAAATAGCTATTTACCATCTATAGAGAATGCTACGAGGTAGGAGCAAGGAGGCATATGATCTATATAAAAGAAATGAACATGATCCTTACAAGTTGACGAAATAGACAATCTAAGTTAACACGCCATGATCTATCTAGCAACATTCAATCAGCTATTCGATACAATAAAGATACGATAAAAAGAAAAAGAAAAATGTTGGGAGTTGGGTGGGGTACCCTTCTCCATATGGAGAATACTTAGGAGTACGACATCGTCATCCGTGTGTCGGATAAGCTCGGAAAGTCATGCGACGAAGGAAGCTCGAATAGAGCCGGTCCTAAGACATATGAGAGACGTATAAGAGGTGGGGCATGCCATCGATATACGGTTAGTATGCTTAAAAATGTGGAAAAAAAAACGTCCAACAAGTTCTGTGGAAAAAGTTGTTCCTACAATAGACCATCGATATACCGTCAGGCCTATACTGAGAGATTTTCATGGTTTTATTTGGACTGTTGGATTATATCAGAAGGTCCGAATTGCCTCGAAATTAGAGTAACTTGAATATAAATTTCATAACCTAATTCTAAACATCAATTAAGAAGGAGAGTGTTCTCAAAGAGGAAGGATTTTGGAGTTCGCGGTTAATTTGGTAAGGGATTCGTTCGAGGAGAAGCACAATGATTAGTTATCGTGATCTATTCTTCGGTAACTCGCTAATCCCATCGTAATTGACGTCCTTTCTAGTTGAGTAGTTACAGTGATCCGCTTTGGACCGCTAGGGGAAACTTGTAGAGTCGGTGTAATTTCTCTCTGTCATTAGTGGAGATTTTTCGAATTGGAATCCTATCGATCCGTGGTTTTTCCTGCAAGAGTTTTCCTCGTAAATATCGTTTGTGTTTGCCTTGTGTATTTGTCCATGGATATTGTAATCATCTAAAGGTCCTACGCTTCATTTCAGTCATCGATTGTTTCTTCTGATCTGGCAACGGTTATATCCCGCTGGTTTCTTGTCCCGTTTCCAACATAGTGGTATCAAAGCTATTGGTTGTATGTGTCAGGTGTTCGAGAATCAGACTAGATAGAAGAGAGAGGCATGAAACCTATGTGTGTGGTTAACCTGAACGACACTAATTATCATTATTAGCAAAGCAAGATGAACGATTTTTTATTCGTCAAGAAGCTATATCTATCAGTATTTGCGTCGAAGAAGGCTATTGATAAATCCGATGACTAGGCGTTCAAGCACATACATATATTAAATAATTTGTAGATGAGAATGTGTACAATCACATTGCAAACATTGATCACGCCAAGACTTTTGTATGGAAAACTCTATCTTTTGTGTGCCAAGAAGACCGGTATTAATAAGTTAGTTTTGATCGGACAGATGATGGGTCTGAGGTATCAAGACGGTACGTTATTTAATGATCACCTGAGTGAGAGTTCCAGGACGTTGTTGATCACTTGTCTATGAGAATCACATTTAGGACTATGGTTGTTGGGTGCTTTCTCAGACTCGTGGGAAACCATACAAATATCTATGATCACTTCTGGTCTCGAATGCATTGTCAGTCTAGAGTTTGCCAAGAGTGAGGTACTAAATAAGGAGATGTGGAAGGAAATCTTTGGGTACATGTCATCACATTCTAAGACATTGGTTTCAAAGAGCTACGGGAGGAGCAAAAGTAGGGGTTTAGGCAGCGCCACAAACAAGAGAAGTATAGGGTCGATACGAGGACTCGAGTGTTACCATTGTAGAAAGGTCACATAAAAGAAATTGTTTTGCTTGGAAGAGAGAATAAAAGTAATAAAAGAAAAGTAGAACAAGAATACTACAACCACCACCTCGGTACATAAAGGCGGCATCGTCATTATAGGTGATGGGGTTATCATAAAGATCTCAGTAGTTAGCTAGTGAACTCGGGAGCTTCAGCATATGTATCTCACAACATGACACATTTGTTACTTACATAACATACGATTGTGGAGGGTTAAAGATAATGGAAACATGTCGAAAGCTATTGCTATTGAAGATGTGCATTTGCAGACAAACACATGAGCTATCTTAGTTCTCAAGGATGTTCGTCATGTCCAAGATATCGGTTTCAACCTGGTATTGGTTGAAAAGTTGGATGATGAGGGATTCTTCAATCTTTTTGGGAATGACCAGTAGAAGCTTTCTAGGAGTTTAATTGTTGCTGCTAAAGGAAGCAAGAGGTCAAGATCTATCACATGAAAAAGAACGCATAAGGGTCACACGAGGTTAAGGCAGTCAGTGATGTATCTACCGATTTGCGGCTCAGCCATATCAGCGAGAAGAGAATGAGCTACTTAGCAAACCAAAAAGTGATTCAGGTATGGTACAACAAAGAGTCGTCATTCAGTCACCTGTGGGTGTTTAGATGCAGAGCTTCGTACATGTACTGAAGGACGAAAGATCCAATCTTAAGCCGAATATGAGGCAATACGTCTTTGTCAGCAATGAACAGGATGATTTTGGGTATAAATTATATAACCCATTGGAAAATAAGCTCTACAAAAGCCAAGATATGGTATTCGTCGATGACTAAATAGTGACGAACATTCGCAAATCCAAGATGCTTTCCAAGGCTAAGGCTGAGGATGTGTCTGAGTATGAGTCATTCAAGTTTGAGCGAGTTTCACTAATCACTTTAAATGTACCAGATCATGGAAAGTCGGTACATGGAGTTACTCTCAACCTTGATTATCAGCCTATCAAGGATTATAGGTATACCCTTTAGGAGGATATGCAATTAGACGAGAAGATCTTGAAGAAAATAAGATTGTCAGTAAACAACCAGCACCAGAAGCTCCATTTAGGAGGTACCAGAGAGCATCGACCATCTGCGAGGTACTCAACTGATTGTTATATGCTACCTACTGACGGGGGAATGCTACCTACTGACGGGAGAGAACTCGAAAGTTTTGTAGAAACAATGAAGGACGAAAATAGGCAGGAGAGGAAACAGGCGATGCAGGATGATATGACTTCTCCGCAAGCTGTTCATATTTTCACGCTCATGCGGTTGCCAAACAGCACAAGGGCTTTGATTTTTTTTTTTTTTTTTGATATTTATAGTGAAGCAGGGAAAAGATCCTACTCGTCCGCGATACAAGCAGAGACTTGGTAGTCAACGCATACAGTTAGCAAGTTAGCAAAAAGGCGTTGCTTTCAATAAGATTTTTTCATTGGTCTTTAATTTATCATCCATCCGCATGATGCTAGATTTTGCAGCACGTTTTGATTTGGAACCGAGTAGATGAATGTCAAGACGACGTTCCTTCACGATTACTTGGAGGAAGAGTAGTATATGGAGCAGTCAGAGGGTTTCAGAGAGAAGGAAAGTCACATAAGGTCTACCGATTAAAGAATAGTCTCTACGTTTTAAAGCAGGCTTCGCAACAATGGTACATGAAGGAGGCTTCACAACAATGGTACATGAAACTGACTTCGCAACCATGGTACAAGAAGTTCGAATTGTTTCATGGGAGAGCATACCTATGGACGTTAGACCACAGTGTGCTTGTGAAGTACTTTGCCGAAGATGATTTTGTCATCTTGTTGCTTTATGTGGATAATATGTTGGTGGGACATAATGCCACGAAGATAGTAGAGTTTAAGAGCCAACTGGGCGTAACTTTCTCAATAAAGGATTTGGACGCATCAAGGACTATCCTTGGAATACAGTTCAACCGAGAGAGGATCTTAGATAATATGGTTGTCGCAGTAAAGTACATCATGAGAGTACTAGAGCGTTTCGTTATGGACCAATATTCTAAATGGTGGCCGCCTAGTCCGCCTAGACGGCACCTAGGCGGTAAGCAGTCTCTCTCTGCACCGCTTTTCAGTAGGCGGTGGAGTAGGCGTCAACGGAGGTTGGCAGTATAGGCGTAGGTGAGGCGATGTAAGCGGAGCAATACCTAACAAAATATTTTGGCCAAAAAATTTTGTAAGCATTATGGGCTTATGATTCACTTTTACAAAAATAAAACTTCATAAATCTTCATTCTATAACTTAGTTATGCATGGAACACCCTTAAAAATGCATATTATGCAAAAAAAAAATATGATAAAATATTAAAAAATGTTCAAAATGTATCGACCGCCTAGGCGATAGGCAGACTTTCACCGCCGCGCACCCGCCTACCGCAGTTTAGAACCTGGCTATGGACGGGTTAAAAAAGGAGAATACCATACTTGTAGCTCACTTCAAGCTTAGCATTGAATAATATCCATCGACTGAGGAGGAAAGACAAGATATGGAGAGAGTGCCTAATGCTTTAGCAGTGGAGTGTCTCATATATGATATGGTGTTTACGAGGCCTGATATTATATATGCAATCGGATCGGTTGGCATGTATCTTTCAAAAGTCATGAAATGTACATTATAATGCAATCAAATGGATTTTATAGTATCTACAGGACACTTTCAATTGGAGTCTTTCATTTCAAAGGCACAAGTATGTACCTTGTCTCATCATTCCCTAGCCGGTACGTGTTGTCGTGTTCGTCATGCTTCGCGCCAACCTCATATTTACTATTGTCGCCCAAGCAATATATAACATACGTCAAAGTTTGTCCATCACGTCACAATAAATCTCCTCTATAGGCGCCGATAGAGAAAGAAACTCTACAACACTGGGTCCATTTTTGACCCTCGCGCTTTCAACCCCTTCCGATGGAGCATGGTCTAGACGCTTCTCCAACCCCAGCCCTGCAACTTCGAACACCAAGAGGTGGATGATGTTTACTTTGCTATCGTAGTCGACTATGACCCCAAATCTTCTATCACTGATGGTAGGGTACGAAACAAGTTGTCCTTTTGTGCCAACTTTTTGTGTCTGGGTGTTGGCACGGTCTAATTGTTACGCCATGGAACACCTCTTCCTCTTGGACTTCTCCCTACGTCCATCACGTTGATAAGCATCGCTGCCGTCGTCAGACTAATCTCCAACCTACCAAACGTCGGGACGGTCATTCCTCCCATTGTTACCGTAGTGACCACATCCTTCGATGTCGTACCAAACGCAGTAGCACCCTCAATTAGTTGACATGTCACTGCCATTATCGTCTTCACGATCCTCCTCACAAGATCATTGTATTCCTTTAGACGAATCCATACAAACCCTCCTTCAACGATTCACCTGTCGATATCAAGGTTCACAGTATCAATATCGTACCATTCCAATGAGTACCGAGATCGGCAATACAGATAACATCGACGGTTTCGGATTGGAGTATCAAATATTTTGGTACCGGAAAACCATTAGTTTTAGAATTTAACAAAATAATAGTCACCCTTGGTGATTGGTACCTATTATAAATAACTTTTCTTTATTTACATGTTTTTATGATCTTACTATGCATTTACACCCTTATTGATCTTTTTTGTTTAATTAATTTTCTCTATCGAATTGACGGAAAAAGAGACCCCCAACGTCGGTATCAGTCAGGACCGGTAGTGATTGGCACCAGTTCGGGATGTGTCAAACCATATAGATATCGGTAGTTTCGTATCAGTATAGGCCAATACTGTAAACTATGGCCGATGCATGACCCTTCCCAGGAGGTCACAAGAGTTGCTCATCCGTGACGTGTCTGGATCTCGAACTGGTTACTCAATGGTTCTTGGTAGCCTACCGTACGCTCAACTCGTCAGACATGTAGATCCAATCCCCGCATAGACTTCGATGTGACGAACCTCCAAAAGGAGACCTCGTCGTCAAGGAGTTATGGTTGTTGTCGATGTTGGTTTACATCATGCCTATCAACACGTTGAGGCTCTGAACCACTTGACACAACACGGAAACGCCAACTGGTGGAGCCAATCCCCAAAGTTAACGAGGATTTGCACCTCAATTCTCAAACACGAGAAACAATTCAATAAACTCCAATGGAGCAACTCAAATACCAAATTTTATTCATCAAACTTTACTTCAACTCTTACAATCTTGTTTATAACATAATCTAACTTACGCCCTAAAAGATAATTCTAATCAAACTAGTAAAATATTTAGAAGATAATTAGAAAAATAAATACAAAAAATCATCGAAATCAGGATCCTAATCAAAGTAGAAAAGTATCTAAAAGATGAATAGTAAATTAAATATATAAGATTTCGATAATTAGTAAATTAAATATAAAATATTTTGAAGATCCTGTCCAGAAATATGATCAATCGCCCGCATCATTTCTCTACCAGCAAATATGTATCAGCTCACCTATTAGTAGAAGACATTATAATGATAACATTCAATATTGACTTCATAATATATCAAGCGAATATTTTGAAATAATGTTAAAAAAAAAAAAAAAAACTAGTCAATTGCTTAATTAAGACTACAAATTTCATCAATAGCAAAAAAAAAAAAAAAAGAATAGCCTTTACTCCAACAGCACTCAAATAGACCATTTACCAAAGTCCTCAAAATCAGTGACATGGCATATTTTTTCCTCCAAAGAAACCCATCCTTTCTCTAGACTTCATCAAATTCCTCAGTTTTACCCCAATTTCCGACCACAAATCCAACAGAAACTTTTGAAGAAAACGTGTACTAAAACTGGAAAAGTAAGCCTTCGAAATCCATATAAGACTATCACCTAAAGTAAAGCAAGCCTTTACAAACAAATTTACCCAAGCAACTAACAAATTTAGTATAAAAAAAAAATCAAGAAAGTGCATTAAAAAAAATGTCATCTTTCACCACATAGCAAAACCCTAATCTTTTCTCTTCATATTTACCAAATCCCCTCCCAAATTCCACACGAAAGCATCAAGAATTACAAAATTTGAACCGAATTAGCTGAGATTGAACAAATTACTCACCTATTTATCCCCAAATTCCTTTCTTCTCTTTGTTTCTCAAAAAAAATTCTCTCCCCAAAATGCAGTCGGAGGAGGTCTCTGTCCACCCAGTCCCTTTTTAAAGAGCCCCCTCCGTTCGACTAAGGCCGTCAATTTCACGTCACGCCACGTCACCCTTCCCGCGTCTCCGTTCACGGCGACGTCACGCACCCCATCACCTTCCGTCCGCCATGCTGGCATCCACCCCGCGCACATGTTAGCTGGTTCGATAAGGGAGCCACTAGCGTGCGCTCCCACGTGACCTCCAGAGCGTGCAGATGACACGCATGACGACCGGTGGACGACAGGTTGACACGTTGGATGGGAACCTCCGCTCCTTTGACCTTGACGTGGCGACCGCGTTGAAGGACAGCGTCCGTCGATTTAGGACTGAACGAACGAGATCCGCTTACTCGGCTTGGCTTTGGTTTGAATTCTTTGACGCAATTTTGACCTTCCATGTTGATGCTCTTTTTTTAATTTAGAAAATTTAGTATGTTACTTCCCCAGGTGCTTTTTGGCATATAACCTCTTCTACAAGTGTTTTTCGTAGGGCACCTAATAATAAATTTATACAATCTTGAAACATTTTAGAATAAATAATAATTTATAATCACATCATATAATGAACATTTAAAGATTTAAAAATAAAACATGTAATTTGGTGTTATTTAAAAATTAGAATGTAATTTATGAATATTTTCAACATATAAAAGAAGATTTTTTTATTGAAATTCTACCCACACACGATTGAGGGGTTCGAACTTTGCCGGCACCTCCGGATGTCCGCTCGAAAAAGTTTTTCATATATTTTGATATTTGTATTGAATTTAACGTTGTAGTATCTATCAATTTTTTTTATCTAAATAAGATTTGCCTTGGATCTTCATGATCTCATATTTCTTCATCTAAAACAATTCATATATTGTTGAACTTATATGCAAATATGACCATTGGTAAGGACAATGGTGTCATAAGAACAAACTCAAAGAAATGAGTTAGCCGATGTTGAAAGCATTTGATGTGGGGTTCCACCACAAAGCATATTTATGGAAATGAATGATGTATACTTCTAGAAGCTCATAAATCCATGTTTTTTAATTGATATTGCCAAGATCTGAGTCTCACTTCTGATCCTTGATCTTCTTTATTGGCTTTACACTAAGTAAGAATTAAGATAATGATGTTTTAATTATATAATACAATTGCAAGTGTTAATAATTTAATAGGGTGACAAAATCATGACATATCAATACTTGGTAAAAGAAATGAGTTTGATACTTCAATTCAAACAATGCACATATTTATTTATCCTATTGACAAATGTTGACCAAGTAGTACTTATACGAGTTTAATATTTTTCACCATAGATAGAAGAAGCATGCTTCTTACTAACTACTAAATTAAGTATTCTTCAGACAATAGGTCAAATGATGAGTTTTATCAAAGAGCTGCTACATTTTGGACCGTTAAAATACTGAAAAAAAATCAAAATCAAAATCTATCACACAAGATAGATATGCTCCTACCATAAATAGCAATCTCTATCACCAAAGTGATAATGATTATGTTACAACAAATGTGTCGTTGTAGTAGTTATAGCCCCACTAGTATTAGAGACAAAAGGCAGTCCTGACCCAAGACAGACTGGACGACCGTCTAAGATCCAAATATTAAAGCAGCACAAATATGGATGTATCTAAAATAAAAGTAATACTTAGCATGTGCCATTTTTAATTCACAATAGTTGTATGTAGTGGTTATCATGTTAGACTTATACTCTAGAAGTCTTTGGTTCAATTTTAGTGGCAACAATATTTTTTGTTTTATTTTTTATTATTTTAGTTTCTTACCCTCTCTTTTTCACATTACGTGAGGGGGCTCATTTTGAAAGTTTGTCATGGACCTTGTCCATGAGCGTTGAGTCAGCTCTTATTAAAGAAAGAGAATGATTATAAGTTTATGGACAAATTTTGTTTCCATCAAATTTTATCACTCAAGATAGAATATCATCTTTCAATTAAATTATACTCTCTTTTTTGGAATCAAATGTATTCATTTTTTGTCATCTGACTATTTATGGGAAGAAGTAACTATTGGGATAAGGAAAGTTTTTGTTCTCTGTTGAAGATTGTCTTTTTCTCAGGTTAATGAAGTATATTTATCCTTTGCACTAATACACTACTGGAAATACCATATTGAAACTACCACCTAGGAGACCTGGATTCTCCCTCTAGCGGCGGCTCCATTCTAGGGCACACGACAACCCCCTTCACTTACAGCTGGCTCCATGAATCTATATTGCAGGAGGCAACATCTCTTTAAGAGCAATAGGTAATAACTTTTTCATGAATACGTGACAGTCGTGACTCTTCATTTCCGTTAGCTTGCTTTCATTGAGATCATCACATCTAGGTCACAAATTTGATACATAACCGTCAAGAAATCGTAGACTTGTTATCCAGTTGCATATTATCAATCTATCTTCCTTGTTTAATGTGAATGGCGCTATTGGCTTTCAAAGGTACACCAGCTCCCCTTTGTATTAAGTTTAACAGAGGACAGTTGCATATCTCGACCATGTCCTGTCTTGCTTTGGGATCGTCCTTCGTCTTTCCTTTAATATCCATAACAGTATTAAAGACATTATCAAATACATTCTTTTCGATATGTATGACATCAAGATTATGCCTTATAATATTATCACTCCAATAGGGTAAGTCCCAGAAGATACTTTGCTTGGTCCAATTATGTCTATGACCAAATCCCTCGACATGATTGTTCGATATTGGATCTTCTATCACGATCGACAAATCCTTCACGTCTTCCCAAATATCATATCCCGACAATATTAGAGGTGGACGAGAAAGTTCTTGCTCTCCGGCTCTAAATGTCTCCTTGTTCTTTCTCTAAGGATGTGATGCGGGTAGAAACTGACGGTGGCAATCAAAGAATGAGACTTTTCCTCCATGTTTAAGGCGGAATGCCTTACTATTTTTCATACATATCGGATAAGACTTAGTGTCATGGGTACTTCATCATGATAACATATCATATGCAAGAAAATTATTGATAGTCCACATAAGTGAAGCTCTCATCTGAAAGTTCTATTTTCTCGAAATATCGTAGATCGGGACGCCCAACTCCCACAGTTATTTCAGCTCATCCACTAACGGCTGCAAATATATATCAATATTCTTTGTCGAATTTTTGGGACCGTGTATGATAGACATATAAGGAGTCTTCAACACATCCATGGTGGTAAATTGTAAAGAGTGAGAATCACCGACCAACAGTAGTATTGAGATTCCGACTGTCCGAAAGGAGCGAAACCATCATAACATAGCACCAATCGAACATTTATAGGCTTCGCAACATAATCCGGATAACGCTTATCGAAATGCTTCTATGCCTCTCCATCGGAAGGGTGCGACAATTCTCCGTCATCCTTTGTACGTTCCTCGTTATGTCACGTCATGTGTTCTGCTGTATTAAGGAACATATATATCATATACAAGCGCTTCGTGATCGGCAAGTAATGCATATACTTGTACAGACGTCAAACAACAATTATAGTTGACTTTCCTTTTTCCTAAACTGGCTTGTAGCGATCCGCGTGGCAGAAACAGTATCTTTCTTTGTCTTCATTCTCCTTGTAATATAATATACATCCGTTGTGACAACAATCTATTTTCTCATACCCCAGTCCGAGCTGTCGGACCATCATTTTCAATTTGTAGGAGTTTTGAGAAAGCTCTTTTGATTCTTTTGGTAACACCTCTTTGATTAATTGTAAGATCCGATCATAGCAAGCTTACGGTAAGTTAAAATTAGACTTTATGTTCAACAAGCGTATCACTACCACAATACAGAATGAGCCTCACAACCAGGGTATATAGGAGTATCTACATCCTTAAACATATCATAAAACTCCTTTGCATTAGGATTTAAATACTCTGGATTAAAATTAGGTCATGCCGCAGCATACCCCATATCTCGCGCCAAGTTCTGGTCTCCGTACTCAACATAGTCTACATCATCATCGATGGCAACTTCCTTAGAAACATTCGTAGCAACATCCACAACAACAAAAGAGTGGCTAAAAGTCGAGGCTCATCTCTATACCACATCCGGGCTATGTCGAAAAGATGCACGCTGGCTGACTCGATCTTCAGGTCTTCAGGTACTCGGGCTATCCGAAGAAACCACTCCACGTTCTCTAACCACCCGTCAGCATAGAAAATTCCTTCCGTCCCATAGAATTATATGGGCCTGAGGTTCATGAAGTCCTTGGGAGTTCAAGGGCGCGGTCGGGGTGCATCTCTGGTCTGAAGAGCCTCTCTCAAGCTGTCGCAGAAAATGTTAGCATGCTCTGTTTGGAAAGTGATGAGCTTCTAGAAGATCCCAAGGAGTGTAGCATTGTCCACTGAGGTGTTGCAGGCAGAATATGTGCTGGACGCAGAATAGGTGCTAGGGGTGGAGTCTACGGATGAAACTGTGGGGGTGGTAGAATGTCATCTCTACGGAACCTCAAGATCTGCGGCTATGACGGGTCTCCCAGATACGTAAGCTGGCCTCCATGTGTCGGTGAGGTCCCGTCAGTAAGAATTTCGCCTGTAGTGGGTGGGGTGTTCATAGGAGCGACGTTCCTATCTTGAGAATCCATTGACTACATATAAGAAAAATTATTAGACGGTAGGAAGATTCAAACATGATGCAAACCAAAGGAGTAATTGAAGTCAATTATGGAGATCAATAACGTATTAAATATGTGGATGAGGTCCTTAAAATCGAAATCCTATTCGTAGGCCCGTAGTAGTACATCTAACTTGAGTACTACCATGAGTTCACAATCTTTGCGAAAACTGACCTGCATGGGCCACCATAAAAATGTGTCATGACCTGCACCCAGTATTTGGGCATGGGTCGTGGGTACGTCCAGCCTACACTACAGTATCGACGGTAGAATGTTGTCTAATAACCTCCACATTTTATCAACACAATTACGCATTTTATATATATTTCCACAATGTATTCCAAATCCACAGATAAATCCTAAGGAGAATAATATATAATTAACCACAACCAGAGAGAAAAGATATAAAATAAACTAAATAGTCTCAAGGAAAGATCAAATAGTACTAAGTGAATATCTACTAATCAACTCGCAGAATCCTCAAAAATAAATATAACCATAAAAAGGTTCCCGAGACAAATCCAATACTAAATAATATCCAACTAAATGTCATCTGTAGAGGGCAACTTGGCTAAGGCCGCATCCAGATCCTCTGATTTGCCAAGATCAGGATCGACTGTCTGCTCATAATAAGTAGTACAAAAATCCTCTACATCACCTAAAAATAGTTTATCCAGTCAGGATTGGAACAAACACACATATGATAAGTTATTCGAGACATAATAGAATTTACAAGACATGAAAATAGCATATGAGAATTTGAACTAGAAAATATAAGCATCATAGTATAGCAGGAAGAGAACAGACAACACTATGATGAGATATAATAACTAGAAAATATGTAAACATGGTGACATGGCAAGTAAAGAAAATATGATAAACAAATGAAACAACATCTATCTACGTGTATTGAGATATCGTGTTCGACATATGAACAGCTAGGGGGTAAATCCAGCCAACCGCACGTGTCGTGTGCAGCTGCTATCAGTCATGAATAGACAAATAGGATAGAAAGGGTAGTTCATGTTGACACAAAATCACAGTCAACTAAATATTGATACAATTGACGACATGATACTTGTAATATTTCAATACGACACATGAAGACTGAATTCAGTACAAGACAGACGACAGCTCGCACCTGCAATGCTTCATATTTTGAGTCTGTATTTTACATTTTTATTGAGTCTAGACTTATGTAAACTGAGCTGTGCTGAGCATTTTTGAGACTTAACCTATACCTATACCTATACCTCAGACCAAAAGCTCCACAAAATCCAAATAAGCCCATTTACCCATTAGATAGGTTCTGTGCTCTGGAGACAGAGTTCGGGCCGAACTCTGCCTCCTAAAATCCAGGACCCTAATTTTTAGGGTTGGCTGGATGCAAGTTGTCCAATGGCCAAATTTTTGAATATTTGACCCAGAATTCTGGCCGAATTCTTCCTATCTGGTATCCTATAAATAGGCCATGAATTTTCTCATTTTCATTCATCCAATCTTTTCTTCTATTTTCTCTAAAGCCTTATACAAGCCATACCCTTCTCATCTACTAGCCACAAGCTCCCTAAGCCTCAAAGTGCTCAGTACTTTTCAGTTAGGAATTTGTGCAAGAGTTTAAGAAGTCGCTTGGAAAATTCCAAGCATCGCCATTGCGATCTCTGTAAGAAGTTGACGTGCTCTTCTAAAGAAAAGGCACGGAATGTAACTACTATTTCATAAATAGTGGATTTAATCCTGAGCTAGAGTTCTCAGGCCTGGACTAGTCTTCCACGAGGGAAAGCAGGTTAAATCGGCTGTGTTTGCGTATGCTTTCTTGCTCTTTACTATTTTCTCATTTACTCTGATTATTTACTGTTGGTGAAAGAGTTTAATTTTTTAATTGGACATTATTGTCATAAACTCTATTCACCCCCCTCTAGAGTTGCCTATTTGTTCTTCAATTGGTATCAGAGCTCTGTTCTCTCAACAAGGGCTAACATCCTAGAGCTGATCCATGGCAACCACTCAACCCATGTCTTCCAATCACGGTGAAGGACAATCCACTCATAGGCCTCCTCTATTTGATGGAACTAACTACACCTATTGGAAAATAAGGATGAGTTTTTATCTCAAGTCGCTAGACTTCGACCTGTGGACCATTATCACCGATGGTTACAAAAAGCCCGCTAGGATAGTTGTCAATGGTGATCTCGTTGTGAAAACCCATGACAAATATTCTAACGAGGAGAAGAAACAGGCGAGTCTAAACGCAAGAGCTATTAATGCTTTATTCTGTGCTATAGACAGGAATGAGTTTAACAGGGCCTCAACATGCACCATCTCTCATGAAGTATAGAGACTTCTAGAAGTGACGCATGAAGGAACCACCCAAGTGAAGGAGTCAAAAATAAGTCGTCTCATTCAAGAATATGAGGCTTTTAAGATGAAGCCAAATGAGATGATCACACAAATGATTACAAGATTCCTCGATATCATCAACCCCTTGTCTTCTCTCGGCAAACAATATATAAATCACGAGAAGATCCGCAAGATACTTAGGGGGCTACCAATGATTTGGAACCCTAAGGTGACAACCATCATAGAAGGAAATGATCTCACGACTATGTCCATGGAGACTTTGATGGGAAAGCTGATGACTCATGAGCTTGACTTCAAAGACTTCGAAGAGCCTGCTCCTAAGGCAAAGGAGATTGCCCTTAAAGCTCACCGACGAAGGGCTGATCCTGAAGAGACGGATGACGACAACTCGGAAGGTGATGATCAAGCTCTCCTTGTTCGAAACTTCAAGAAATTCATTCGCTTTAATCGAAGAAAGAAGGAACCACAAGAAGATGACGAAGAAGAGCTAAGATGCTACGGCTGCAAGAAGACTGGACACATCTGAAAAGATTGTCCATTCGCAAAGAAGAGCATCCGATATAAGAAACCATATAAGAAGGCTTCCTCAAAGAAATATGCCAATACAAGCATTTGGCATGAAAGCGAAGCTAGTGACTTCGAGAAAGAAAAGGACTCTCCTCAAGATACTACCAATGTATGCCTAATGGCTACATCCGACAAGGTAACAAGCGAAACTCTCGATGATTTCACTTTTGATGAACTTGGCAATGCATTCAATGATTTACTCAATGACCACAAGAAAGTCATTAGTAAATATAAATATGCCAAGGAGAAGATCAAAAGTTATGAAGTCGAGATTCAAAGACTCTCTTCATTGCTTGATAATATTAGAGACACTTCACCCACGGAAGTCACAAATGAGGTGTCTAAGCTAAAATCAAGCCTACATGATGCCGAAGCACGTATTGAAAAACAAACACAAGAGATCACAGCACTCAACACTGAGATTGCTGAAGAAAAGAATAAACACAAGATCTCTATCACTAAGATTTATGGTTTGAATACTAAGATTAATGAATGCAGGTTGTCTCTAAGAATTAGAGACTAGATTTGGAAAACAGGTTGCTCAACCTCAAACCCAATCACATGAGACACACACAAAGCATGACACTACTCATACTAGTCAACCACGTTATCCACCTACAGCACGTAATCATGCTTACATGTACATCCACTTTCATAAAGCACATAAACCACATGCATGTAGAAATAATTCTCATATGACACGTAATCACCATGCTACACATAGATACAATCATCACTATGTTGCACATAACCAAAATCACCATCATACTGCTTATGGATATAAATATCATCCTGCAGCCACATATAGTCATCATCATGCTCCATACCACCATACTACATATAGACATCATCACCATGCTACTCCACACCACTCTACATATAGACATCATCAACATGCTCCTAACATAAATAAGAATGCTATTTGTACTTATTATGGATTACATGGACACATCTCACCACAATGTAGAGTTAGGAGATTAGTAGATAAAAACATATATGCATGGTTGCCGAAAACTAACTTTTCAGGACCCTCAAGAACTTCGGTACCAAAGGTCACATCTACTCTTGATGTAGGTGGACCTTCCCTCCTTAACTAAGAGTAAGTGGATTCTCGATAGTGGATGCTTGCGACATATGACGGGAGACGCAAATCTTTTCGCATCACTATCGATGAAGAGGGAAGGGTATGTATCCTTCGACAACAACCTAAAAAGGTATATTATTGGTAATGGTACTATAGGTCATCCTTCTTCTTCTGTAATAAAGGATGTCTGCCTAGTGACCGAGTTAAAGGATAACCTGCTCAGCATAAGTCACCTTGCTGATCATGGATATGATATTATCTTTGGACAAAATAAATACTTTATTTATGATAGGTCAACATGAGACATCGCTTTTGAAGGGATAAGAGAGGATAATATTTATATTTTCTATCTATCTAGAGATACTAACAGTGTAGGAAGATGTCTCTATGCTCACAAGGATAAAAGATTATTGTGGCACCAGCGACTTGGTCATGCCAATATGGATACTATATCCAGGCTATCGACTAAGAAGCTAGTTAGAGGTTTGCCCGACATCACATTCAAAAAGAACACGGTATGTGCCGAATGTGAGTTGAATAAGGCAACCAAGTCCTCATTTCATTCTATAAACTCTGTAAATACTACTAGACCCTTGCAATTACTTCATATGATTTATTTGGTCCTAGTAGAGTAGCCAGTCTTGGTAGAAAACTCTATGCTTTTGTTATAGTAGATGACTTTTCGAGATTTACTTGGGTTTTCTTTCTTATAAACAAAAGTGATAGCATTTCTATTTTCAAAATATTTGCTAAAAAGGTTCAAAATGAAAAAGGCTACATGATTACTCGAATCTGAAGTGATCATGGAGGCGAATTCAAAAATTCTGATTTTGAAAAGTTTTGTGATTTAAATGGTTTTAATCATGAGTTTTCTTGTCCAAGAACTCCTCAAGAAAATGGTGTTGTAGAGCGAAAGAATAGGAATCTTGGTGATATGGCTAGAGTCATATTAAATAAATTCTCTCTTCTGAAATATTTTGGGCTAAAGCTGTCAATACAGCGTACCATATTTTAAATAGGGTACTTATTTGTCCTATTACGAAGAAAACACCCTATGAGCTTTGGTTTGGAAGAACTCCAAATGTTTCATATTTTTGAGTTTTTGGTTGTCGATGTTTTATCCTTAACACCAAAGACAACTTAGGCAAATTTGATGCCAAAGCTGACGATGGTATATTCCTTGGCTATGTGGCCAAGAGCAAGGGATATAGAGTGTTCAACAAACGCTCATTAATTATGGAAGAGTCTACAAATGTGACTTTCGATGAGGATAACAGTGCAGCAGCTACTCTTGATAATGATGTTGAGCCATCAACTTCTACTCCAATGAACACCATCACTGAAACCAATTCTCTGGAGAGCTTGCCAAAGAAATTCTCTTTCAAGCCGTCACATCCAGAAAATTTGGTTATAGGTGAGGTTTCACGTGGAGTAAGTACTAGATCATCAATAAGAGACTCCATTGCTAGCACTGCCTTCATTTCACAAATTGAGCCGAAAAACATTTTAGAAGCTTTTAACGATGAGTTTTGGATTTCTGCCATGCAAGAAGAACTCAACCAATTCGAGAGGAGCCAAGTTTGGGAACTAGTTCCTAGGCCGGTAAATCACTCGATTATTGGTACTAAATGGATTTTTCGAAACAAAGTAAATGAAGATGGTTCAGTTACACGCAACAAAGCTCGTCTAGTAGCTCAAGGATACAACTAAGAGGAAGGTATCGACTACAATGAGACGTATGCTCCTGTTGCGAGATTGGAATCCATTTGGATGCTTTGTGCATTTGCTAACTTTCAAAATTTTAAATTGTTTCAAATGGATGTTAAAAGTGCTTTCTTTAATGGATTTATTAAGGAGAAAGTTTTTGTAAAACAACCCTTTGGTTTTGAAAATCACAAATTTCTCGACCATGTTTTCAAGCTCAAGAAAGCGCTATATGGCCTCAAACAAGCCCCTAGAGCTTGGTATGAACGGCTAAGCAATTTCTTGCTTGAAAAGATTTTTCAAAAGGGAAAATTGACACTACACTTTTCATAAAATCTTTCAAAGACACTATCCTCTTAGTGCAAATTTACGTTGATGATATTATATTTGGTTCTACTGATGAAACTCTCTTTGTCAAGATTTTGCCAAGTGTATTGTAACGCCCCAGTCCCAAAATACTTAGGACCAAGTACGTAGACATGCCAGCTGCATATATACGATGAATACTCCAATATATGGAATCCTCGTATATATATATAAGCTGTAATAATATAATCGCAGGCCAAAAAAATTAGTGAAACTATATCTCATCCACAGCAGACACAGAAGATATAAGAAGTCAAAATAGAATAAATGAGTGCGTCAAAAGATAGCCGGGTGGACATGCCCATACCAAACAACTATATAAAAAAATAATCTCAAATAAAGTAGATATCCACTATGAGTCTCAAAGAACCACATGAATCTAGATATCAGCGGTAGATGCCTCGTCATCAAGGTATGATGGATCCAGTGCTGAGCCATACTCCTGCGGGAAATCGTCTATCCCTAGAGAGATCACCAGGTCCTCAGAGGGACGTAACAAGATACAGGAAGAACATGCCATATGAACTGAATATAAATGCACCATAAAATAAAGATAAAATAAAATTGTCCAAACCATAACACGGCTCAATATCCCATCATCGAAACAGTAGGCTACCCCTACAACCAAACAAGGACAAGGGATGACTTACTATTTCGCGATGTGACATTTTTTCATGCCATGACTGGAACATGAAATTTGCTAAGGTCTCTTATCCTTTCTAGTAGGCAATTTAGAGGACATATCGATGTATGTGCATGTGAAGGCTGACTCCCTAGGACAAGGTAATAACTCACAACATGCACACGTCAAGTACCAATACTATCAGCCGGCATAACTCGAGGCTAGCGGCCCACGTGACCCATCAGTCCACATAGCTCGAGGCTAGTGACCCTCGCGACTCGACTACCGTAGTACACAGTTACTATGGCCTTTGGTTTTAGGTAGCCCATACATCAAACTGTCTTCACCCTCCCAAGGTTCACTAACAAAAGGTAGTCCACTAAGACTAGGTCCACATGCATTTTAAAAGACAAGAAAGAGAAATACTGAAAGTAAACAAGAAACTATGAAAAACAAAGCATGGATCCAACTGAAAACTGATAATAAATATGCAGTAAATAAACAAATAAAGGTGCATCTAATTATAAACAGTAATAAAAGTAAGGTATCTTGCCTAAGGGTGGTGCGAGAAGCAGCAAAATCCAACAATCAGAATCGTCAACACGAAAGTCAAAATCCACAAGAAGCTCCGGATGCTGAAACAAACATCACGAACGAGTTGGGAATAAAAGATATGCCTAGGAAACGCCTGTCAAAAAGTTAAATTCTGGAACAGGGGCAAAATCGTAATTTCGGGTCAAAACAATGTCCGCCGTTGGACCTGTTTTGCACCGAAATGCGTGCCAGTATCTATGGTCTCTAAAGTCGTCAAACTATATGTCTATGGATTCGGTTTGAGGAGAGGAACTCAACGGTATGTCCAGTTTTGGATTCCGAGGAGCCCTGTACAAAATCGCCCGTTTGAGTGGGTCGCGGGCCCGCCAAAAAGGGTTCCGACTCGACCTTCTCAGAATTGAACCAAACTTGGCGCACAGGACCAGAATTTCGATTCGGACCTATTGGCACAAGTTTCATCTCGAATCGACGACTGTACACGAAGTTAGGGCAAAGTTTACAAATTGGCGATACGGGGGTTTCTCGACGGATACGGCCTGATTTCGTCGCGCACACACGACGAAACTGAGTTCCGTTAGTTCCCACACGTCGGCAACGTCCATACGCACATTTCGATGTGTATAGCGTGCGACCGTGTCGCCCGGTTTGTCGGGGCGCACGTCGTATCGGAAAAAGTTTTCTAAATTTTTTGGTTTAAAACTCAGTTTTTCCCTGTTTTAATTTCGATCTAAGCAATGAAAAATAAAACTAAAAGTGAGGTTTCCATTACCTACATGTTGTTATTAACTCTATTTAAACAGTTTGTCAAAACTGTCAAGGAATCGACGAAAAATGGCCTTCCAACTTAGGGTTTCGAACTCCTAAATTGCTCTATTTTTTAACGGATTGTCACCAACTTTGCGATGATTTCACAGGTCAGTTATTTGATTTCCCTATATCTTATTTACTATGACTTCTAGAGGGTTAAATAGGGTTTCCAAATCAGTTTACGAAACTAAAAACGATGAAGCGTAGGCGGAGAAATTTGGATGGCAAGATGGTACCTCGTAGTCGTGTGTCTGAACAGGAGGGCCCTGTTATCGTCGGGTTGGGCCGTGCTCCGGCGGTGCGGCGGCTACTGACTATGCGCAGGTGATCAGGGTGGTTCGCCTGAGCGTGGGGGTTGCGCTGGGGTCGTCGATCGGGATGGGGAAGGAACTTCGATAGCAATTTATGAGAACCTCGTTACTGCTCGGTTACACGAAAACTTTTAAATTCGATAACCCCTCGGATTAAATCCCGAATTTGATTAGGTTGGCGCGATCTCGTGGAGAATTGGATGGGGATGGGAGGATCAAATTTGATAGGATTTAGTTAAGAATTTAAAAGATTTAAATAGGAAGTGAATCATCGGAATAGAGAACCGCGGTTTAGGTGTTCGGGAGAAACTGAAATTTTTTGGTTCACGAGATATTGGTAAATATCTCGTGAGCTGGTTTATATAGATATATGTTTTTTTTTACTTACCATATATAAACTATTTATGTATATAATAATTTGTAGACTTAACTAATCCCAATAATTCGAAAATATTTTCTACTAAAATAAAGTCTAAAATAAAATTTAACATTTATTTTTACAATATCCTGAGATACCTATTTATGCATAAAAATAACCCATTAATTAACACATGACCAGAATATTAATAATAATAATAATAATAATAATAATAATAATAATAATAAAACCAGTAATAATAATAACCATAATAATACTAATAATAATAATAATAAAAATAATGATAGGAGCAACAATTTAGTAAGTATCCTAAATTTATCCTTGGGAGTGTACCCTTGTACATAATTTGGCCAAACATATGTCACCTATATATTCTTAATATAGTATCTTTATAACTTACCAGATTCTAAAAATAAAAATATATAGAAACAACTTGATAATTACTAATATAGCTAAAAGTTTATTTATTTATTCATTTATTTATTTATTTATAAAGGGGTTTTACATCCTATCCAACTTATAAAAATTTCGTCCTCGAAATTAAACTAAAGGTGGGGGGTATGAAATGTAATGCATAATAAAAGAACTAAAAATTAAAGGTCGTACTTTGGTCTTCGAACCATCGAGGGGTTGCTATAAAAGGAGAGACAACCCTTGGCTTCATTCCCTATAAAGCGTTATTGGTTCCAGGTTCTACCCAACTTATAAAAGTTGGTTGCCATGAGAATCGTCTTCTGAGGGGGACCAAAAGGTACAGGGGGATATATCAGGTTGAATGTATCCATCTTGGACTCAAGCTATATTAGTGGAACAAAATTGGGTAAGATCATTCTATACCATCTCTACTAGGCTATGGTAGCCTAGAACAAGTTCTAACTTGAGAGAGTGGGCTAGTTTCTAGTCGGATTAATTATATAGGTGTTGCAAATCTGAAATCGTGCCTTCCGTATCTTTTGTGTATAAGTGGCACATGGAAACTCAATTGGGTGGAAAACTCATGGCATGTGCGTAGTGAACTTCGAGTAGGTCATACCCATATGTTGAGTCGGACAAATCGAATCGAGGTTGGGTCTCTAATTGAAGTCGAAATGTTTATTGGTACAATGGTATTACGGTAAAGGTTATAATTAGCCCTTTGACCTGAAAGTCGCATCCTAAAAATAGCGTACAAAGAGACGTGTTTGAGTGGGACATGATGTGCCTAGATAAAGGTGGAACCGTCTAGGTCTCGTATATGACATTTGCTAGAAGAAAAGACTAATGTTGTGCTCTAAATTTCAAAGTCACGGTTGAAGTATCCATAGTGTTGCAGATAGAAGTGGATGTTGTGAACTACTGGGTTATTTGCTCGGCTGGAGGAACCGTATCAAGTCAAAGACTGTTTCTCAAATTTTAGGCAATAGTGAAACAATTACTCATCTCATCTTTTTCGCTTCCTTGTTGGTGAGGGATGCCAGGATGACACACGTACAGAGGGTGTTGGATGGTTTACTCTTCTATAGCACAAGACGATTACTGATGGTGTAATAAATTATAAGGTACGTCATGCAAGGATCTCTAACTACTAAGTCATAAATCTCTATAATAAGGTTGCTAGAATATAGTCAATAGATTTCTAATGGTGTCAAAGGTACTACAAATACATTACCGCTGGTAACTAGTAATTTATACTATGACAAGTATTATGCTATGCATGTTGACCAAGATAATGAATGTATTATTCTAATGCTAAGCCATGTCTACAACAAATAAATGGTGTAACTAGAATAATACCTGCTAAATCTCCAACCTTAGGATGGGTGCCTATCACCGCCATGCTAAATGTGTGCCCATGCCTTTGTCCATTTGTCTCTTGTCCATCCTGTCTAACTTATATATGTTGGTCACCTGAGTTTGATCCTCTAGGATAAACTCCATGTGATGGTTGACTGGGCTCTGCTATTCGTCCTGGTGCTACGGGTCCTTGCATCCGTTGTTGTGCTGCTTTTAGTTGTTCTGTACAGTCTCGGGCCTTGTGATGATTGGAGCCACAAATCATGCATTGTCCTAATCTGCGATGACAATCCTTCATGACATGACCTTTCCTATGACAGAAGCGACATGTAAGAAGCTCATCAATTAGATAAGGTGATGCTCTTGTTGGTGGTTGTGTCATAGAATGTCTGATTGGTCCACCATGGATAAGGTTACTTGGCCCAGTTGCTGGAATATGGCATTTCTGAGCCTGTTGTATTTCCTTGTCAAGGAGTTCCTGGCTTCTAGCTTCTTCTAACACTGCAGCATAAAAAACCCTAGACTGCACTGTAGTATGCTTCTTGAGCTATGGTGTCAATCCTTGGTGAAATCTCTTGGCCTTTTCCTGCTTAGTAGGAATCAGTGTCTCACCGAATCTGCTCAGTCGACTGAATTCTGCATCGTACTCATCTACGGTCATGTTCCCTTGCTTGAGGTGTAGGAACTGATCATAGAGGGCATCACGTACATGGATAGGAAAGAACCTCTCATTGAAGAGTTTGTAGAATTTTTCCCAAGTCTGTTTGGCTCCCAAGCGTCTTCCTTCGACTTTCCACCAATGATGGGCATTATCTTCCAAGGGCAAGTCTACTGCTGTCATCCAATCATTTGTTGGCAATTGGGACGCCCTTAGTAGCTTCTCCGTGCTGATAAGCCATACAGTGACCTCTAGGGGTTCCTCGGTACCTCTGAAGGGCTTGGGATTCATATTCATGAAGTCATTAATAGAGCCCTCATATGGATGTAGTGCTGGTGCTGGTACCGGTGTCGGAGGTGGATGTGGGAGCCTAATTAGTGCTTTCGTCATGCTCTGCCTCATCAGTTCAGCCTGTTGCCACTGAGTATGTATCATGGCGTACATGAACTGTATAGTAGGGTTTCTATCCTCTGGTGGTGGAGGCATCTGTGGTCCGCACTGAGCTGGATACTGTTGAGTAAATGGTGGTGGAGGTGGTGGTACATTCTCTTCGGTTGGTGCCCCGGTAGTCTGCCCAGTCTGGATGACTGGTGGCACTTGAGTTCCCTGTTGTACCATCGATGGGGTCATGGTGGCCTGCGACTGTCCTGGCTGATATGGGGTCGCCGGGGTCATTGGTAGAACCTCCCTCTCCTGAGTGGCTGCATCACTAGACGTGATCGTCGAGGTAGGAACGTGTCCGCTTCAAAGGTTCATCCTTCTGGCACAAAAAATAGAATAATGTTAGAATAGATTCGAACAATTTATAGGTCAAGCAGTTGAAAGGGAAGTGTCAATGTAGTTGTGGATGAGATCTTGGGGAGCAAGTTAATTATATCTCATTCCATATATAAAAAATTATAAAGAACGAACCAAGAACACTAGGTTGATCAGACCATCATGCACTGGTTCTGATAGACAATATGTTAGCGGGGTACATCCAATAACATATATGTCATGAACAAGCTTGATAAAAGAATGAGCTTGCAAAACTAGGCTATACTAGCAGCATTGGTCAAGATGGTAGAACATAGGTTCGTGAGATAATGATGAAAGTAAATATAAAAATTGCAGTCCCTTAAGAATTTGAAGTTTTGTTCAGGGTTCGTGCCTATATAGTCGTCCTACTATCTTCCGGTCTGAGGCAATGGTGATGGTCAGGGAAGTGTTATGTATTGAGGCATTCTACCCAACTTATAAAAGTTAGACTAGTAATGTGGGAACGATGGAACATGTTTACCTCGTACGAGTCATCGTCCTAACCTCTTCCAAGCATGAATTAGACTGATAGTATGGAGGGTCAGGTATGAGGCAATACAGGTAATCAAAGAGTGCTCGAAAAGTTTGGAGGTCAAAGAAGGCAATAATCATGGATGAGATACTATTCCTATTCATATATGCAGGCTTGTTGGGCACAGTCATGTAACCCAACAATATTTTCTGACCTGCATGTGCCACCACAAAAATATGTAACGCCCCAGTCCCAAAATACTTAGGACCAAGTACGTAGACATGCCAGCTGCATATATACGATGAATACTCCAATATATGGAATCCTCGTATATATACATAAGCTGTAATAATATAACTGCAGGCCAGAAAAATTAGTAAAACTATATCTCATCCACAGCAGACACAGAAGATATAAGAAGTCAAAATAGAATAAATGAGTGAGTCAAAAGATAGCCGGGTGGACATGCCCACACCAAACAGCTATATAAAAAAAATCTTAAATAAAGTAGATGTCCACTATGAGTCTCAAAGAACCACATGAATCTAGATATCAGCGGGAGACTATGAGTCTCAAAGAACCACATGAATCTAGATATCAGCGGGAGACGCCTCGTCATCAAGGTATGATGGATCCAGTGCTGAGCCATACTCCTGCGGGAAATCGTCTATCCCTGGAGAGATCACCAGGTCCTCAGAGGGACGTAACAAGAAACAGGAAGAACATGCCATATGAACCGAATATAAATACACCATAAAATAAAGATAAAATAAAAGTGTCTAAACCATAACACGGCTCAATATCCCATCAT
Organism: Iris pallida; assembly: GCA_029216955.1. Lineage (NCBI taxonomy): Eukaryota > Viridiplantae > Streptophyta > Magnoliopsida > Asparagales > Iridaceae > Iris > Iris pallida. The sequence goes on from JANAVB010016597.1 coordinate 1,317,619, forward strand.
CGAAATAATAGGCTACCCCTACAACCAAACAAGGACAAAGGGTAACTTACTATTTCGCGATGTGATATTTTTCCATGCCATGATTGGAACATAAAATTTGCTAAGGTCTCCTATCCTTTCTAGTAGGCAATTTAGAGGATATATCGATGTATGGGCATGTGAAGGCTGACTCCCCAGGACAAGGTAATAACTCACAACATGCACACGTCAAGTACCAATACTATCAGCCGGCATAACTCGAGGCTAGCGGCCCACGTGACCCATCAGTCCACATAGCTCGAGGCTAGTGACCCTCGCGACTCGACTACCGTAGTACGCAGTTACTACGGCCTTTGGTTTTGGGTAGCCCATATATCAAACTGTCTTCACCCTCCCAAGGTTCACTAACAAAAGGTAGTTCACTAAGACTAGGTCCACATGCATTTTAAAAGACAAGAAAGAGAAATACTAAAAGTAAACAAGAAACTATGAAAAACAAATCATGGATCCAACTAAAAATAGATAATAAATATGCAGTAAATAAATAAATAAAGGTGCATCTAATTATAAACAATAATAAAAGCAAGGTATCTTGCCTGAGGGTGGTGCGAGATACAGCAAAATCCAACAATCAGAATCGTCAACACGAAAGTCAAAATCCACAAGAAGCTCCGGATGCTGAAAGAAACATCACGAACGAGTTGGGAATAAAAGATATGCCTAGGAAATGCCTGTCCAAAAGTCAAATTCTGGAACAGGGGCAAAATCGTAATTTCGGGTCAAAACGATGTCCGCCGTTGGACCCATTTTGCCCCGAAATGCGTGCCAATATCTATGGTCTCTAAAGTCGTCAAACTATATGTCTATGGATTCGGTTTGAGGAGAGAAACTCAACGGTATGTCCAGTTTTGGATTCCAAGGTGCCGTGTACAAAATCGCCCGTTTGAGTGGGTCGCGGGCCCGCCAAAAAGGGTTCCGACTCGACCTTCTTAGAATTGAACCAAACTTGGCGCACAGGACCAGAATTTTGATTCAGACCTGTTGGCGCAAGTTTTGTCTTGAATCAACGACTGTACACGAAGTTAGGGCAAAGTTTACAAATTGGCGAAACGGGGGTATCTCGACAGATACGGCCTGATTTTGTCGTGCACACACGACGAAACTGAGTTCCGTCAGTTTCCATACGTCGGCAACGTCCATACGCGCCTTTCAATGTGTATAGCGTGCGACCACGTCGCCCGGTTTGTCGGGGCACACGTCGTATCGAAAAAGTTTTCTAAATTTTTTGGTTTAAAACTCAGTTTTTCCCTAAATTTAGAAACTGTTTTAATTTCGATCTAAGCAGTGAAAAATAAAACTAAAAGTGAGGTTTCCATTACCTACATGTTGTTATTAACTCTGTTTAAACAGCTTGTCAAAACTGTTAAGGAATCGACCAAAAATGGCCTTCCAACTTAGGGTTTCGAACTCCTGAATTGCTCTATTTTTTAACAGATTATCACCAACTTTACGATAATTTCACAGGCCAGTTATTTAATTTTCCTATATCTTATTTACTAGGTCTTCTAGAGGGTTAAATAGGGTTTCCAAATCAGTTTACGAAACTAAAAACGATAAAGCGTAGGCAGAGAAATTTGGATGGCAAGATGGTACCTCGTAGTCGTGTGTCTGAACAGGGGGGCCCTGTTCTCGTCGGGTTGGGCCGTGCTCCGGCGGTACGACGGCTGTCGACTGTGCGCAGGCGATCAGGGTGGTTCGCCTGAGCGTGGGGGTCGCGCTAGGGTCGTCGATCGGGATGGGGAAGGAACTTCGATAGCAATTTATGAGAACCTCGTTACTGCTCGGTTACACGAAAACTTTTAAATTCGATAACCCCTCGGATTAAATCCCGAATTTGATTAGGTTGGCGCGATCTCGTGGAGAATTGGATGGGGATGGGAGGATCAAATTTGATAGGATTTAGTTAAGAATTTAAAAGATTTAAATAGGAAGTGAATTATCGGAATAGAGAACTGCGGTTTAGGTGTTCGGGAGAAACTGGATTTTTTTGGTTCACGAGATATTGGTTATTATCTCATGAGCTGGTTTATATATATATATATATATATATATATATATATATATATATATATATATATGTTTTTTTTACTTACCGTATATGTGAAACCCATTATTTTATTATTAATTATTTAATAGTGTTTTATTAGTATTTCGAAAATTATTATTATATTAAATAATTTTGGGTGAAAAAGAATTTCGAAAAATATTAATAAACTTGGATTTTTGATTTTCGGATCCAGACCCGAGTCCGAGCCCAGACCCAGGCCCGAGCCCTATTTCCTTCTTAATCTGATTTTGACTTGGTTATTAATTAAAAAAAAAATAAAATAAAAAAAATAAATAATAAATTTGGGCTGGTCCCGTAGGACCAGCATCTACTAACTCACACACATTGGCAAAACCCCCTCATTTCCGTAACTCCCCAACTTAATTCCCATCTCCTTATAACTCCCCATTCCATCAACTCCTCCCTATTTACTCACACATTCACCACTCCTTTTCCCCTTCCAGTAACCCCCACTACCCCTTTATTTACTCCAACCATCCTCCCACCTCTTCACAGAAGTTGGTAGAGAGTTAAAATTCTCATCTCTTCTTCTCTCTCTCTTTCCCTCTTTCATTGGAGAGGGAAAACCCTCAAACCCGAGCGCTGTGACCCGCGGCCGAGCCCCCACCGGCGAGTTCCCCGAGGCCAGCGCTCTCGCGCCCCTCCCGAGCTCGCGCCGAGCGTTCCCGAGCCCCGCCGCTGTTCCCCCGAGCCCCTCTCCGGCGAGGCTCCACCGCGCCGCCACCGCTCCCTCCGTGCGGCTTCACCGTCGGCGCCGCCCTCTCCGCCCGAGGCTAGCAACCCCCTTTCCCCGAGGGTTTCCCGAGGCTGCCGCCTTGCTCCGGCCGGATCCGTCCGTGGCCGAGCCACCGTGCCCCCTTGCTCCGGCGATTCTCTCCGCCACCGCCCCGTGGCCGAGCCCCTTTGTCCCGCGCGGCCGTCCAGTCGGCGGATCTCCCCTGTGACCGCGATCCCCTCCGCGCCCCGCTGTCAGAACCCGACCCCGTCGCTGTCCAGCACCCTTTCTGTGGATTTCCCTGCTGTCCGTGAACTTTCCCGCGGTTCGGATCTTCGTCCTGCTGCCGACTTAGTTCGGATTCCTTTCCCGAGTTTTTCCCGCGGCTTCTCGCCAACGGAAACTGGTAATTTCTGATAATCAGAGTAGTTCGTCCCTCCCGTGAGTCAATGATGATAGATCGGTTCCCCGGTTCCCTCTCGGGAATCCGGATAGCTGCGTTTTATTTTTCGATTAGCTGCGTTAGTTTGATTTCCTGTGTTTTACTTGCTGGGTTGGCGTGAATTGGTTGGTATTGGAATTCCCGGATATTTCGGAAATTATTCGGTGGATTAGAATTAATTCTGTGGTGTTGGAATTATTTTGGCGGATATTTCTGTGGACTATTTTGGGTTGGAAATGGGTTTCCCTGGTTTGGGACATTTTGCAGGAGTTGTTGGCGCACTTCCCAGTTCTTGGGTTTGTCCCGGAATAGAGGAAGTGCTGCCCAATTTTTACAAAATTATATTTTTATTGATTTCAAAACCGGCTTTCGAAAATGATTTATAAAACCGATTTTCGGGCGACGACCGTACCGGTCTGTGGGCCCCGGCGAAATGCAAACGCACCGGTCCGACCGGACGTTGAGGCATAAACCGAATTTGAGGAAATGGACCGAGTCTGAGACTCCTAGCTTTCTTTAAATTATTATTTTATTTTTTTAGGCTAAATATTATAGTCATTTAAATTCTGCATTTTATTTAATAATCCAGTCATTTTCTTATTTAATGTAAAAGAAAGATGTATCGGACATAAGCCCACCCTAGGACCAGTAGCTGTGCCCATGTATTTGTGTAGCGTAGTTTGTTTTCTTTTCTTTTCTGGTGGATGTAAATTTGGGTGGTTTGGATTGATTTCATATTCGTAGTTAGGACGTAATTTACGGCTTAAATACGAGTTTAGCTAAAATAAATAAAATATTATTAATTCACTGTTTGTCACTAAAAGAAACTGTATTTTATATACATATTATGAAAACACAAAGTTTTCCAAAATTGTAATCGATTCTCGTGATTTTCCAAATAATCCAATTAACCGGTTAATCAACGCACGTAGTTGCGACGTAATCGTTAGCTGTAAATAAATACAACTTAAAACCTGACTAGGACAGGTCTACTAGAGATTGCAACTAGCACACTTAGTCTGGTTATTCAAGGATCTAAGTCGAGTTCTCAACTGTAGGAACTCGAAGTTACAACTGACGTTCCTCTTCGGTACCGACTCGTCTATCCAGTCATTCTAAAACAAAGGCAAGTGCAGTTATGTCTATTTGGTAATTTATCTAGTAATTGTTTTATTGCAATTTTAAACCACATTGCTACACGGAACTCTCTCCTAGAGTTCGAATATTGACTCATTGATTGAATCTGATTGACTCGGGATATTGGGGGAGTAGTGTAGCGTCTATGACCAATACCCCTATAATGCATCATTGATTGTGCGAGCTGATTCCTCCTATATACGAGGATAGGCCGGACCGTATCATTAGGATATAATTGAATCATCCCAAGCCGGTCATAGTTCGTTACCTACTCAAATCACATTGTTTTCAATTGTAGAATTGTGAAAAATATTGTTAAAGTATTTCAAATTGTTTAACATTGCAAATTTCAAATTATTACTTGAATTATTGGATATTCGTAATTGTACTTTGCTCCCTCCTGACTGGAGACCCAACATTTTAGGTATCACTGATGAGGCTTTGTTACGCGATCCCAAGACGAGGAATTCGAGATTGCTGAGCTGTTTGCCTAGAGTTTTCTTTTATTCATGATGTATAAAAAAATGGTTTAAGTTGTATCTTTTATTTCATGTAAAAGTTTAATAAAGTTTTAAATTTTCGAATGTTGAGTTGTGACAAATATAGTGTTGTTGTATGGTTACCTGCTACTGAACAGCTTACTGCCGCCGTCTCAACAACGGTGCAGGCTGGGCATGATCCGATTCGACCCAAGCAATTGGGACCGGGTCGTGACATGTTTTTAGTGGTGGCCCATGCAGGTCTGAACAACAACTTAGGAAAACATACCTAGAAACAATTAGAAACACTAGAACATCAATTTGTCACAACATAGGACCGAAATATATTATAAATAAATATTTTTGCTTGATTATAGACCGGTAGGCTACCTTGCTTATGTGTGCGTCCTAAACCTTCCAGAGAATGACCGTTGACCAAATCCTGCTGGCGATGAGGTGTTATCTCCGGATTATACCCCATCTCCTCAAGCCCAGGGTCTTTCCCCTCGCGACTGTTTGACCGTCCTCATAATGCATCCAGTGAAGTTTTTTCTACACTGGCGAATCCTACCTCATCTCAAACTGAATTGCATTTCCTTGGTGGAGTATTCATTTTTGTTGCTCCACCAGTACCAGCAAACACCTTCCAAATGGTTACCCTATTTTAAGAAATCATGGAGATCCAGAAAGCACAAGTTGAAGCCCAGCAGGAACAGAAGAATATCACGAGAGAAGACATGAAGAACGTCATGATGTAGCCTTAGTTATCTCCAACCAAGTTAGAGCAGAACTTTTGTCCTATGAAGGATACCCTTGAATCTAGAAGATATTTGGGGTCCCATCAAGTACTCTACTTTTTGGCAGCCTTGTCGTAAGAAGCTTTGGGCTTGTAACTATTGCAAGAGGCCTGATCATCAGGCCGTTAGTTGCCGCAAGAGATTGGGACAATGTTTGGCATGTGGATCTGCTGAACATCGGGTAAAGGACTGCCCTTATCTGTTTATCAAGCCAGAGCTCATAGGCCAGCAACACCTGTTAGGCCACAATCTAAGGACCCTCTTCCTATCCAGCAGACCCTGCCCCTTATAATAAGGCATGATTCAGACTCGAAGATCATAGAAGATGAAGGACCAGATCGATGAACTGAAGGCTTTAGGATTTATTCAGAGTGGAACTTTACCTTAGGAGCATCTATCTTGTATATGCCCCAGAAGGATGGAACAATGGATGTGCATCAAATTATCAGACACTAAAGAACAAGTACCCTCTGCCCGGATCGAGGATCTGTTTGATCTGTTTGTGTGAAGTTAGGGTGTTTCGAAGTTTGACTTAAGATTTGACTACCATCAAACCAAAGTCAGGAAAGAGGACATTTCCAAAGGCGGCGTTCAAACATCAAGTATGGGTAGTTTTCTTTGGTCAGGACGTTAGACTGACAAGTGCTTCTGCTATGTTCATGAATCTCATGAACAGATCTTTCATGAGTATTTGAGTCAGTTCATCTTCTCCATAGATAACATTCTGATATATTGGAAGATTGAAGAAGAGCATGAAGAACACCTGAGGAAGTTTTGGAACTTTGAGGAAAAAGAAGTTTTATGGTAATTATCTGAACGTGGATTTTTGACAAGGTAGACTTTTGGCCATGTGGTCAAGAGAAGAAATTTCGATGGAAGATAGCTGTTGTTGAAGAGTGGTATACCCCAAGTTCAATTCGAAAGATCCTTGAACTTGGCCGGCTACTATCAGAAGTTCGTGCAGAATTTTTGCCAAGATTGCTGAGTCAATGACGAAGCTCACTTGGAAGAATGAAGAGTTCATTCTGAACGAAAGTTTGCCATGCGGCATTGAGGAGCTGAAGAAGAGACTTACCACTACACCAATCCTTGCGCTACCCGCAGGAACCGGTGGGTTCTCAATTTACAGTAATGCCTCTGGAAAAGGACTGGGTTGTGTTCTTCAACAACATGGGAAAGTAATTGCTTACACGTGTAGACAACTACAGACTCATGAGAAGAATCATCCCACGCCTAATTTGGAATTTGCTGCAATTATCTTTACTTTGAAACTATGGAAACATGATTTTTATGGAAAGGGAGTGAAAACTTATACGGACTACAAAAGTCTGAAATATGTCTTCACTCAGAAAGGGCTGAATGTTAGACTAGGAAGCTGGCTGAAGCAGATGAAGGATTTCAAAATCAACCTGCAGTACCTTTCAGGTAAGGCTAATGTGGTCGCTGATGCACTTGGTCGATACTGATGGCGAAGTTCTTAACCAAAGACTAACACCTACTAGAAGACATCAAGAAGTTTGGACTGGAGGTTACACTACCTGGAGATAGAAGGGGAGCTGGATACTGATTCAGTATTTATGAAGTTCGAAGCTGAAGAAAAAAAAAATCAAATCAAGAGGACGTAGTTTTAAAACAAGACACTTTGCAGGCTTAGAGATCAAATGTTGGTTGGAACACTTGAGGGTTCTAACTCTGAAGAATGGTACGAGATTTTACGTATCGGCTGACAAACGGAGGAACAAGTTGATGAAAGAAATACACCAGTCGCAGTATTCCATAAATTCAGGAGATGATAAGATGTATCGGAATATGCCTCCATTAATTGGTGTTATAGAATAAAGAAGGATAATTCCAGGTATGAGAATTAGATGTGAATTTGTCAACATGAGAAATTAGCAAGAGAACAACAAGCATGTTGGAGCCGCTGGACCATTCAGAATGGAAGTAGAAGCATATAACAATGAACTTTGAGTAAGGATTGCCTTGTTCCCAAGGAGGGAAGGGCACCAATTGGATTATAATGAACCGACTGACTAAGTCAGCACACTTTAATTTCCTTCAAGTTGGTTTATCCACTAAGAAGTGGGCAGCATTGTACGAGAAGCACATCTACCAGATTCATGGAGTACCGCGGGGCAAGCAATCAGAGAGGTCAATCCAGACGCTTGAAGATGTTTGAGATGTTGCGTCTCGAAATTTGGTAGGTCTTGGGAAGACCAAATTGCATTTGGTGAAGTTTCTTCTACCAGAGGAACAATCAGTTTCGACGGAGCAGGAAATTGAGGCCAGCTCAGATGCTACACTTCGGATTCGAGTCACATTTTGGATAATTCAGAGTTCAAGTTTGGACTTAACCTTTCAGTGCCAGAGAAACCAGTTGCAAGCCTAGTCAGAGGTAAGAAGAAGATCAGAATTCGAGTCATCACTTATTTTCTTATCTTTTCGTTCTAAACTTGACTGATGCTGACGAAGTTAGCCTAGTTTTGCAAGCTATTTTTGTCAAGCTTGATCATGACGGTATTTTATTGGGTGCACCCACTAATATATTGTCTAATCAGGACCGGTGCATGATGGTCTGATCAACCTCGTGTACTTTGGTTCGCTTTTGTATTCTTTCTGCATGGATGATATCATAAATAAAATTTTTTTTTTCCCTCAACCGTCTCATCCATGACTGCCTTGGAAATCCTTATAGTTGGACTTGGGTTACGGGTGCAATACCTGTACCTATTTGTTTCTCCTACCTTGCCTTTTAAATTTCGAGGACGAAATTTTCTAAGGAGGGAAGATTGTGAAACCCATTATTTTATTATTAATTATTTAATAGTGTTTTATTAGTATTTTGAAAATTATTATTATATTAAATAATTTTGGGTGAAAAGAATTTCGAAAAATATTAATAAACTTGGATTTTTGATTTTCGGATCCAGACCCGAGTCCGAGCCCAGACCCAGGCCCGAGCCCTATTTCCTTCTTAATCTGATTTTCACTTGGTTATTAATTAAAAAAAATAATAATAAAAAAAATAAATAATAAATTTGGGCTGGTCCCGTAGGACCAGCATCTACTAACTCACACACATTGGCAAAACCCCCTCATTTCCGTAACTCCCCAACTTAATTCCCATCTCCTTATAACTCCCCATTCCATCAACTCCTTCCTATTTACTCACACATTCACCACTCCTTTTCCCCTTCCAGTAACCCCCACTACCCCTTTATTTACTCCAACCATCCTCCCACCTCTTCACAGAAGTTGGTAGAGAGTTAAAATTCTCATCTCTTCTTCTCTCTCTCTTTCCCTCTTTCACTGGAGAGGGAAAACCCTCAAACCCGAGCGCTGTGACCCGCGGCCGAGCCCCCACCGGCGAGTTCCCCGAGGCCAGCGCTCTCGCGCCCCTCCCGAGCTCGCGCCGAGCGTTCCCGAGCCCCGCCGCTGTTCCCCCGAGCCCCTCTCCGGCGAGGCTCCACCGCGCCGCCACCGCTCCCTCCGCGCGGCTTCACCGCCGGCGCCGCCCTCTCCGCCCGAGGCCAGCAACCCCCTTTCCCCGAGGGTTTCCCGAGGCTGCCGCCTTGCTCCGGCCGGATCCGTCCGTGGCCGAGCCACCGCGCCCCCTTGCTCCGGCGATCCTCTCCGCCACCGCCCCGTGGCCGAGCCCCTTTGTCCCGTGCCGCCGTCCAGTCGGCGGATCTCCCCTGTGACCGCGATCCCCTCCGCGCCCCGCTGTCAGAACCCGACCCCGTCGCCGTCCAGCACCCTTTCTGTGGATTTCCCCGCTGTCCGTGGACTTTCCTGCGGTTCGGATCTTCGTCCTGCTGCCGACTTAGTTCGGATTCCTTTCCCGAGTTTTTCCCGCGGCTCCCCGCCAACGGAAACTGGTAATTTCTGATAATCAGAGTAGTTCGTCCCTCCCGTGAGTCAATGATGATAGATCGGTTCCCCGGTTCCCTCTCGGGAATCCGGATAGCTGTGTTTTATTTTTCGATTAGCTGCGTTAGTTTGATTTCCTGTGTTTTACTTGCTGGGTTGGCGTGAATTGGTTGGTATTGGAATTCCCGGATATTTCGGAAATTATTCGGTGGATTGGAATTAATTCTGTGGTGTTGGAATTATTTTGGCGGATATTTCTGTGGACTATTTTGGGTTGGAAATGGGTTTTCCTGGTTTGGGACATTTTGCAGGAGTTGTTGGCGCACTTCCCAGTTCTTGGGTTTGTCCCGGAATAGAGGAAGTGCTGCCCAATTTTTACAAAATTATATTTTTATTGATTTCAAAACCGGCTTTCGAAAATGATTTATAAAACCGATTTTCGGGCGACGACCGTACCGGTCTGTGGGCCCCGGCGAAATGCAAACGCACCGGTCCGACCGGACGTTGAGGCATAAACCGAATTTGAGGAAATGGACCGAGTCTGAGACTCCTAGCTTTCTTTAAATTATTATTTTATTTTTTTAGGCTAAATATTATAGTCATTTAAATTCTGCATTTTATTTAATAATCCAGTCATTTTCTTATTTAATGTAAAAGAAAGATGTATCGGGCATAAGCCCACCCTAGGACCAGTAGCTGTGCCCATGTATTTGTGTAGCGTAGTTTGTTTTCTTTTCTTTTCTGGTGGATGTAAATTTGGGTGGTTTGGATTGATTTCATATTCGTAGTTAGGACGTAATTTACGGCTTAAATACGAGTTTAGCTAAAATAAATAAAATATTATTAATTCACTGTTTGTCAGTAAAAGAAACTGTATTTTATATGCATATTATGAAAACACAAAGTTTTCCAAAATTGTAATCGATTCTCGTGATTTTCCAAATAATCCAATTAACCGGTTAATCAACGCACGTAGTTGCGACGTAATCGTTAGCTGTAAATAAATACAACTTAAAACCTGACTAGGACAGGTCTACTAGAGATTGCAACTAGCACACTTAGTCTGGTTATTCAAGGATCTAAGTCGAGTTCTCAACTGTAGGAACTCGAAGTTACAACTGACGTTCCTCTTCGGTACCGACTCGTCTATCCAGTCATTCTAAAACAAAGGCAAGTGCAGTTATGTCTATTTGGTAATTTATCTAGTAATTGTTTTATTGTAATTTTAAACCACATTGCTACACGGAACTCTCTCCTAGAGTTCGAATATTGACTCATTGATTGAATCTGATTGACTCGGGATATTGGGGGAGTAGTGTAGCGTCTATGACCAATACCCCTATATTGCATCATTGATTGTGCGAGCTGATTCCTCCTATATACGAGGATAGGCCGGACCGTATCATTAGGATATAATTGAATCATCCCAAGCTGGTCATAGTTCGTTACCTACTCAAATCACATTGTTTTCAATTGTAGAATTGTGAAAAATATTGTTAAAGTATTTCAAATTGTTTAACATTGCAAATTTCAAATTATTACTTGAATTATTGGATATTCGTAATTGTACTTTGCTCCCTCCTGACTGGAGACCCAACATTTTAGGTATCACTGATGAGGCTTTGTTACGCGATCCCAAGACGAGGAATTCGAGATTGCTGAGCTATTTGCCTAGAGTTTTCTTTTATTCATGATGTATAAAAAATGGTTTAAGTTGTATCTTTTATTTCATGTAAAAGTTTAATAAAGTTTTAAATTTTCGAATGTTGAGTTGTGACAAATATAGTGTTGTTGTATGGTTACCTGCTACTGAACAGCTTACTGCCGCCGTCTCAACAACGGTGCAGGCTGGGCATGATCCGATTCGACCCAAGCAATTGGGACCGGGTCGTGACATGTTTTTAGTGGTGGCCCATGCAGGTCTGAACAACAACTTAGGAAAACATACCTAGAAACAATTAGAACACTAGAACATCAATTTGTCACAACATAGGACCGAAATATATTATAAATAAATATTTTTGCTTGATTATAGACCGGTAGGCTACCTTGCTTATGTGTGCGTCCTAAACCTTCCAGAGAATGACCGTTGACCAAATCCTGCTGGCGATGAGGTGTTATCTCCGGATTATACCCCATCTCCTCAAGCCCAGGGTCTTTCTCCTCGCGACTGTTTGACCGTCCTCATAATGCATCCAGTGAAGTTTTTTCTACACTGGCGAATCCTACCTCATCTCAAACTGAACTGCATTTCCTTGGTGGAGTATTCATTTTTGTTGCTCCACCAGTACCAGCAAACACCTTCCAAATGGTTACCCTATTTTAAGAAATCATGGAGATCCAGAAAGCACAAGTTGAAGCCCAGCAGGAACAGAAGAATATCACGAGAGAAGACATGAAGAACGTCATGATGTAGCCTTAGTTATCTCCAACCAAGTTAGAGCAGAACTTTTGTCCTATGAAGGATACCCTTGAATCTAGAAGATATTTGGGGTCCCATCAAGTACTCTACTTTTTGGCAGCCTTGTCGTAAGAAGCTTTGGGCTTGTAACTATTGCAAGAGGCCTGATCATCAGGCCGTTAGTTGCCGCAAGAGATTGGGACAATGTTTGGCATGTGGATCTGCTGAACATCGGATAAAGGACTGCCCTTATCTGTTTATCAAGCCAGAGCTCATAGGCCAGCAACACCTGTTAGGCCACAATCTAAGGACCCTCTTCCTATCCAGCAGACCCTGCCCCTTATAATAAGGCATGATTCAGACTCGAAGATCATAGAAGATGAAGGACCAGATCGATGAACTGAAGGCTTTAGGATTTATTCAGAGTGGAACTTTACCTTAGGAGCATCTATCTTGTATATGCCCCAAAAGGATGGAACAATGGATGTGCATCAAATTATCAGACACTAAAGAACAAGTACCCTCTGCCCGGATCGAGGATCTGTTTGATCTGTTTGTGTGAAGTTAGGGTGTTTCGAAGTTTGACTTAAGATTTGACTACCATCAAACCAAAGTCAGGAAAGAGGACATTTCCAAAGGCGGCGTTCAAACATCAAGTATGGGTAGTTTTCTTTGGTCAGGACGTTAGACTGACAAGTGCTTCTGCTATGTTCATGAATCTCATGAACAGATCTTTCATGAGTATTTGAGTCAGTTCATCTTCTCCATAGATAACATTCTGATATATTGGAAGATTGAAGAAGAGCATGAAGAACACCTGAGGAAGTTTTGGAACTTTGAGGAAAAAGAAGTTTTATGGTAATTATCTGAACGTGGATTTTTGACAAGGTAGACTTTTGGCCATGTGGTCAAGAGAAGAAATTTCGATGGAAGATAGCTGTTGTTGAAGAGTGGTATACCCCAAGTTCAATTCGAAAGATCCTTGAACTTGGCCGGCTACTATCAGAAGTTCGTGCAAAATTTTTGCCAAGATTGCTGAGTCAATGACGAAGCTCACTTGGAAGAATGAAGAGTTCATTCTGAACGAAAGTTTGCCATGCGGCATTGAGGAGCTGAAGAAGAGACTTACCACTACACCAATCCTTGCGCTACCCGCAGGAACCGGTGGGTTCTCAATTTACAGTAATGCCTCTGGAAAAGGACTGGGTTGTGTTCTTCAACAACATGGGAAAGTAATTGCTTACACGTGTAGACAACTACAGACTCATGAGAAGAATCATCCCACGCCTAATTTGGAATTTGCTGCAATTATCTTTACTTTGAAACTATGGAAACATGATTTTTATGGAAAGGGAGTGAAAACTTATACGGACTACAAAAGTCTGAAATATGTCTTCACTCAGAAAGGGCTGAATGTTAGACTAGGAAGCTGGCTGAAGCAGATGAAGGATTTCAAAATCAACCTGCAGTACCTTTCAGGTAAGGCTAATGTGGTCGCTGATGCACTTGGTCGATACTGATGGCGAAGTTCTTAACCAAAGACTAACACCTACTAGAAGACATCAAGAAGTTTGGACTGGAGGTTACACTACCTGGAGATAGAAGGGGAGCTGGATACTGATTCAGTATTTATGAAGTTCGAAGCTGAAGAAAAAAAAAAAATCAAATCAAGAGGACGTAGTTTTAAAACAAGACACTTTGCAGGCTTAGAGATCAAATGTTGGCTGGAACACTTGAGGGTTCTAACTCTGAAGAATGGTACGAGATTTTACGTATCGGCTGACAAACGGAGGAACAAGTTGATGAAAGAAATACACCAGTCGCAGTATTCCATAAATTCAGGAGATGATAAGATGTATCGGAATATGCCTCCATTAATTGGTGTTATGGAATAAAGAAGGATAATTCCAGGTATGAGAATTAGATGTGAATTTGTCAACATGAGAAATTAGCAAGAGAACAACAAGCATGTTGGAGCCGCTGGACCATTCAGAATGGAAGTAGAAGCATATAACAATGAACTTTGAGTAAGGATTGCCTTATTCCCAAGGAGGGAAGGGCACCAATTGGATTATAATGAACCGACTGACTAAGTCAGCACACTTTAATTTCCTTCAAGTTGGTTTATCCACTAAGAAGTGGGCAGCATTGTACGAGAAGCACATCTACCAGATTCATGGAGTACCGTGGGGCAAGCAATCAGAGAGGTCAATCCAGACGCTTGAAGATGTTTGAGATGTTGCGTCTCGAAATTTGGTAGGTCTTGGGAAGACCAAATTGCATTTGGTGAAGTTTCTTCTACCAGAGGAACAATCAGTTTCGACGGAGCAGGAAATTGAGGCCAGCTCAGATGCTACACTTCGGATTCGAGTCACATTTTGGATAATTCAGAGTTCAAGTTTGGACTTAACCTTTCAGTGCCAGAGAAACCAGTTGCAAGCCTAGTCAGAGGTAAGAAGAAGATCAGAATTCGAGTCATCACTTATTTTCTTATCTTTTCGTTCTAAACTTGACTGATGCTGACGAAGTTAGCCTAGTTTTGCAAGCTATTTTTGTCAAGCTTGATCATGACGGTATTTTATTGGGTGCACCCACTAATATATTGTCTAATCAGGACCGGTGCATGATGGTCTGATCAACCTCGTGTACTTTGGTTCGCTTTTGTATTCTTTCTGCATGGATGATATCATAAATAAAATTTTTTTTTCCCTCAACCGTCTCATCCATGACTGCCTTGGAAATCCTTATAGTTGGACTTGGGTTACGGGTGCAATACCTGTACCTATTTGTTTCTCCTACCTTGCCTTTTAAATTTCGAGGACGAAATTTTCTAAGGAGGGAAGATTGTGAAACCCATTATTTTATTATTAATTATTTAATAGTGTTTTATTAGTATTTTGAAAATTATTATTATATTAAATAATTTTGGGTGAAAAAGAATTTCGAAAAATATTAATAAACTTGGATTTTTGATTTTCGGATCCAGACCCGAGTCCGAGCCCAGACCCAGGCCCGAGCCCTATTTCCTTCTTAATCTGATTTTCACTTGGTTATTAATTAAAAAATAATAATAAAAAAAATAAATAATAAATTTGGGCTGGTCCCGTAGGACCAGCATCTACTAACTCACACACATTGGCAAAACCCCCTCATTTCCGTAACTCCCCAACTTAATTCCCATCTCCTTATAACTCCCCATTCCATCAACTCCTCCCTATTTACTCACACATTCACCACTCCTTTTCCCCTTCCAGTAACCCCCACTACCCCTTTATTTACTCCAACCATCCTCCCACCTCTTCACAGAAGTTGGTAGAGAGTTAAAATTCTCATCTCTTCTTCTCTCTCTCTTTCCCTCTTTCACTGGAGAGGGAAAACCCTCAAACCCGAGCGCTGTGACCCGCGGCCGAGCCCCCACCGGCGAGTTCCCCGAGGCCAGCGCTCTCGCGCCCCTCCCGAGCTCGCGCCGAGCGTTCCCGAGCCCCGCCGCTGTTCCCCCGAGCCCCTCTCCGGCGAGGCTCCACCGCGCCGCCACCGCTCCCTCCGCGCGGCTTCACCGCCGGCGCCGCCCTCTCCGCCCGAGGCCAGCAACCCCCTTTCCCCGAGGGTTTCCCGAGGCTGCCGCCTTGCTCCGGCCGGATCCGTCCGTGGCCGAGCCACCGCGCCCCCTTGCTCCGGCGATCCTCTCCGCCACCGCCCCGTGGCCGAGCCCCTTTGTCCCGCGCCGCCGTCCAGTCGGCGGATCTCCCCTGTGACCGCGATCCCCTCCGCGCCCCGCTGTCAGAACCCGACCCCGTCGCCGTCCAGCACCCTTTCTGTGGATTTCCCCGCTGTCCGTGGACTTTCCTGCGGTTCGGATCTTCGTCCTGCTGCCGACTTAGTTCGGATTCCTTTCCCGAGTTTTTCCCGCGGCTCCCCGCCAACGGAAACTGGTAATTTCTGATAATCAGAGTAGTTCGTCCCTCCCGTGAGTCAATGATGATAGATCGGTTCCCCGGTTCCCTCTCGGGAATCCGGATAGCTGTGTTTTATTTTTCGATTAGCTGCGTTAGTTTGATTTCCTGTGTTTTACTTGCTGGGTTGGCGTGAATTGGTTGGTATTGGAATTCCCGGATATTTCGGAAATTATTCGGTGGATTGGAATTAATTCTGTGGTGTTGGAATTATTTTGGCGGATATTTCTGTGGACTATTTTGGGTTGGAAATGGGTTTTCCTGGTTTGGGACATTTTGCAGGAGTTGTTGGCGCACTTCCCAGTTCTTGGGTTTGTCCCGGAATAGAGGAAGTGCTGCCCAATTTTTACAAAATTATATTTTTATTGATTTCAAAACCGGCTTTCGAAAATGATTTATAAAACCGATTTTCGGGCGACGACCGTACCGGTCTGTGGGCCCCGGCGAAATGTAAACGCACCGGTCCGACCGGACGTTGAGGCATAAACCGAATTTGAGGAAATGGACCGAGTCTGAGACTCCTAGCTTTCTTTAAATTATTATTTTATTTTTTTAGGCTAAATATTATAGTCATTTAAATTCTGCATTTTATTTAATAATTCAGTCATTTTCTTATTTAATGTAAAAGAAAGATGTATCGGGCATAAGCCCACCCTAGGACCAGTAGCTGTGCCCATGTATTTGTGTAGCGTAGTTTGTTTTCTTTTCTTTTCTGGTGGATGTAAATTTGGGTGGTTTGGATTGATTTCATATTCGTAGTTAGGACGTAATTTACGGCTTAAATACGAGTTTAGCTAAAATAAATAAAATATTATTAATTCACTGTTTGTCACTAAAAGAAACTGTATTTTATATACATATTATGAAAACACAAAGTTTTCCAAAATTGTAATCGATTCTCGTGATTTTCCAAATAATCCAATTAACCGGTTAATCAACGCACGTAGTTGCGACGTAATCGTTAGCTGTAAATAAATACAACTTAAAACCTGACTAGGACAAGTCTACTAGAGATTACAACTAGCACACTTAGTCTGGTTGTTCAAGGATCTAAGTCGAGTTCTCAACTGTAGGAACTCGAAGTTACAACTGACGTTCCTCTTCGGTACCGACTCGTCTATCCAGTCATTCTAAAACAAAGGCAAGTGCAGTTATGTCTATTTGGTAATTTATCTAGTAATTGTTTTATTGCAATTTTAAACCACATTGCTACACGGAACTCTCTCCTAGAGTTCGAATATTGACTCATTGATTGAATCTGATTGACTCGGGATATTGGGGGAGTAGTGTAGCGTCTATGACCAATACCCCTATATTGTATTATTGATTGTGCGAGCTGATTCCTCCTATACACGAGGATAGGCCGGACCGTATCATTAGGATATAATTGAATCATCCCAAGCCGGTCATAGTTCGTTACCTACTCAAATCACATTGTTTTCAATTGTAGAATTGTGAAAAATATTGTTAAAGTATTTCAAATTGTTTAACATTGCAAATTTCAAATTATTATTTGAATTATTGGATATTCGTAATTGTACTTTGCTCCCTCCTGACTGGAGACCCAACATTTTAGGTATCACTGATGAGGCTTTGTTACGCGATCCCAAGACGAGGAATTCGAGATTGCTGAGCTGTTTGCCTAGAGTTTTCTTTTATTCATGATATATAAAAAAAATGGTTTAAGTTGTATCTTTTATTTCATGTAAAAGTTTAATAAAGTTTTAAATTTTCGAATGTTGAGTTGTGACAAATATAGTGTTGTTGTATGGTTACCTGCTACTGAACAGCTTACTGCCGCCGTCTCAACAACGGTGCAGGCTGGGCATGATCCGATTCGACCCAAGCAATTGGGACCGGGTCATGACAATATATAAACTATTTATGTATATAATAATTTGTAGACTTAACTAATCCCAATAATTCAAAATATTTTCTACTAAAATAAAGTCTAAAATAAAATTTAACATATATTTTTACAATATCCTGAGATACCTATTTATGTATAAAAATCACCCATTAATTAACATATGACCAGAATAATAATAATAATAATAATAATAATAATAATAATAATAATAATAATAATAATAATAATAATAATAATAATAATAATAATAAAACCAGTAATAATAATAACCATAATTATACCAATAATAATAATAATATTAAAAATAATGATAGGAGCAACAATTTAGTAAGTATCCTAAATTTATCCTTGGGAGTGTACCCTTGTACATAATTTGGCCAAACATATGTCACCTATATATTCTTAATATAGTATCTTTATAACTTACCAGATTCTAAAAATAAAAAAATATAGAAACAACTTGATAATTACTAACATAGCTAAAAGTTCATTTATTTATTTATTTATTTATTTATTTATTTATTTATAAAGGGGTTTTACATGTATGCAGACCGAGTTGAGATGGGCATGATAGGGGAGCTCAATTACTTTCTTGGACTGCAAGTCAAACAAACATCAAATAGAACTTTTATCTGCTAGTCAAATTATACAAAGGACATGCTGAAGAAATTCGACCTTGACAACATCAAACCAATCAGCACTCCAATAGCTATTACAACTAAACTAGAACCAGATGAAAGCGGCAAACCTGTAGATCAACGAAAGTATCGAGGTATGATAGGCAGTCTACTTTATTTAACTGCTAGTCGCCCTGATATTATGTTTAGCATTTGCTTGTGTGCTAGATATCAAGCTAATCCTAAGGAATCACACATGTCTGCTGTTAAGCGTATCTTTCGATACCTTAAGGGTACGGTTACAGTGGGCCTATGGTATCCCAAATCAACATCATTTGACCTCATTGGTTACTCTGATGCTGATTTTGCTAGATGCAAGGTCGACCGTAAAAGTACTAGCGGCATGTGCCATTTATTAGGAAAGGCTCTAGTCTCTTGGTTTAGCAAAAAGCAGAATTCTGTCGTACTATCCATAACAGAAGCTGAATATATCACAGCTGGTCGTTGTTGTGCACAAATTCTGTGGATGAAGCAAACCCTTGAAGACTATAACTTATCTTTTATGCACATTCTTATATTTTGTGACAACACTAGTGCTATAAATCTCACTAAGAACCCCATATGTCACTCACGCACGAAGCACATTGAAATACGTCACCACTTTTTGCGTGATCACCAGCAAAATGGCACTATTAACTTAGAAATTATTGACACTGATCATTAGCTAGCAGATTTCTTTACCAAACTACTATCCGAAGAGCGTTTTAACTTTCTTTGTCGTGAACTAGGAATTTTGGATGAAGCTGTTATTCATTAAAGTAACCTGCATAAATATCGATTATGTCTTGATTCTTTATAATGAAATTGCTATGGGTAACAGCTGAAAGGGTCCTTCTGACAACAAGGCATAAAAGCCTAAGCGACACGGTGCACTAGTCTACAGGACTACCGCTAGCTGGGATCCGGCCCCTGCAGCTACCCCATGGCAGCTTCAAAATATTAAATTATGGCATATTTCCTTGTTTATTACATGGTTTACTTTTATTTATCACATGCTAAAATTCAAATTTTCAAACTTCACTTTGATTCAGCGTTGACTTTTTGCTATTCTCTACTTGGTTTTCTCATTTTGCTTATGCATCTACTTATTATCATATTCCTTTTAGCCTCTCTTACTTGATCAAACTACTTTTTAGCCTGATTTCTATTCTGGTTACAGAAACCAGAATTTGGGCCGAACTCTGCCTTACCCAGAGTTCGGGCCGAATTCGGTATGGTTGTTCCAGAACCGAAAGCAGCCTCAGCCGCTGATCAGAATATGATCCTATGGTCCACATTTGCTCCGACCATTCGAGCCCTTACACTAAAAACTGGGTTCCCCTCTTCTTTCTCCTCCATTGCCTCCTTCTAAACTTCTCCAAACTATTTCTCTTCAAACCCTAACCCTAGTTCTTCCATTCTAGTGCATATTTCTTCTCAAAATTCAAGGAGAAGGATTCTCTCACCATTCTCCTTCATCCTTCGTCATCAAATTGAGGTATATTTCTACACTTCTCTCCATCTAAATTTTCTCAATTTTCTTCATTATTTCATAGCTTCCAAGTTGTTCAATAGAGGGAAGAGACTTCGAACCGAGGGTGCATCCTCTTCGAATGTTCCTCCTCGTATTGAACCACCCGTTAAACAACCCAATCAACAACCTATTCACTCGTTGTTCAACCCTCCTCGTCCACTCGATCCCAACACGTACGATGACCAGATATTTGTATCACTTAACGCTTCCAATGAGTGGTTTAGTAATTTTCGACCACGTCCGGTATATGCGGGTCATCCTATAAATTTTACTATCTTTTCACAATATGATTCACTTTTTCATGATCTATGTCTTGATGAACTTGTCGCTACCAATTTGGTTATATATCTTAATGCCATCCAAATGTTTTATTGCAACCTTACTCATAATGATACACATCTATTTTCACGTGTTGCGGGCATTGATATTTCTTTTGATGATTTTGACTTGGCCGAACACCTTGAACTTCCGTAGCCAAACTCATGGGAGAAACTTATTGAAGCTCGTAAGTTTCAATTTCCTGATGGATCATCCCTAAAAAGCTTTAAGGACGACTTGTGTACCTGTCACGTCCCAGTACCGGAATACTGAGACGGACTAGGCCAGATACACCGTATGAGGTATATAGACGTCATACGGCGATCGTGGCTGTCAAGAGACTAGGGGTGCATGCGACAATCAGGTCTCCTATGGTCCCACAGAGCATCTATGTCTCAATCAATCAAAACAAGAAGCAGTAAATAATGATCATATAAGACAAAGCAGTAAGGCGTCCCCAACGCTTCATCAAAATGATTCATGAACCTAGCTTTTACAAAAAGATGAGCTAGTACCGAGAGTCAATAGTACATAACTGTAGTTAGCTGCAGTCTGATTTAATTACAATTATGTAATAGGAAACTAATGCCAGAACTGCCGGCTAAACAGGTGCCGGTGGCTAAATGCCAAGTACAAAATAGAAGATATCAGAGCAGTGAAGAAGAAACCCACTCATGGTCCCTGGTGCCCATACTCCTGGTGTGCACCATTGTTCGGGTGGAAGGCTGGATCCTCTGGAGCTGCTATGAGATCTGGCCAAATGTAAAACCCCCTAAAATTTCTACTACGATTTTTTTTAATATAGTTTTGTATTCATTTTGTATTTCGTATATGCACGTTGCATACGAGTTCTCATTGTTATATCTACGTAACGTGCGGGATTTGCGTTTCATAAATACTCGACGAGTGCGAATATGTGTCGAGGTACATATGTTAGAAAAATATTTTTATTATAAAGCACATATTCAAATAAAGATGGTAAATATTTTTATTTTATATGAAAAGGTTATTTTATTTGTCGTTTACAAATAAATGGTGATTTGAAAATTATGATTTAATATTTTGCGAAATGTAAAATTTGTTTATTAATAAATTTTGTTATTTATAAAACCTAGTTTATGATTTAATATTTAAAGTATTATCGTGATTTTCGAAATTAATTATTACCATATTTATTTAATTATGAAATTGATATTTGAAACTTTGTTAATTTTAATATTTGATTAAATATGGTAATTTAAATTACAAAAGATTTTATTGACTGTATTTAAATTATTTTAAATTAAGTATAGAATTTATTTAGATTTGGATTTGGTTTGGATTGATTTAGCTTAAATCGAATTTAAATATAGTATGATATTATCTAGGGAGAATTTAAATTCTTCCAATCCCTATCCAACTGGGAATTCCCACCTCCTATAAAAGAAGAGCTACTCCTCCATAATTTTCAACCAAAATTTCTACCCCATTGTGCATCGTGTCCGTGCCTCCCATCCACTATAATCTCCACCAATACAAATACATTCTTCTTCCGTGTCCGACAGCTCCGGACACCGACTCGTCCCTGTCTCGCAAGACAAATTTACCGACTCCCCATACCGACAAACCCAACACCATCTCTTTTGCCACCATCCTCGTCAGCACCTCATCACCACCTCCGTCGCCATCGCCACCACCAGACCCCAATCCAGCCCCCGCCATCACCATGCCCTGTCCTCGATCCTTCGCCTGGGCCGTACAGTACCAACACCCGTCACCCTCATCATCGATACCACTCCTCCCGTCCCAAACTCCAGCCATCTCCGGCCACAGCCACCCCGTCTCCCCGGCCAAGTAACATAACCACACCCAAAGCAGAAGAAGAAGGGAATCCTAAACTCACCTCGTAAACCCTAACCGCCGCCACTGTCGGAAGTCGCCGTGCTGCCCCTTGGCCGCGACCCTCCGGTACTTCGTCGCGTCCTCCGCCCAAATCACCGCCGGCCGTCGACGTGAGCGCTGGCTAGCCCGCCCAGTGCGTCGTCCAACCCGGCGCTGACTGCATCCGCCGAAGCCCGCACCGGACCAGGGGATCACCGCCACTGCCCCGTAGGGGAGCCTCACCAGAACCCTGCGTCCGCCGGCGCGAGAAAAACCCACCAGTGAGTCCTTGCCGTCCGTGCCACCAGTCTCCGTTGAGACTTCTCCCGGACTTCGCCGCCGCGCCACCAGTCTCCGCCCCAGCCGTGCCGCGGCGCTGGACCATCCCCTTCCAACGACGGAGCCACTGGTAACCCTATCGATCTCCTTCCCCTACTGGTAACCTCTCACTCTCTCTTTATTCACCCTTCATTACTTAAACTTTCCTTCCCCAACGATAAATGATGTGCTTATTGTTTTGTTAGGTATTCATTTGCTACTGGAAGAAGAGAGTACTGCTTTGAAAATTAATCTCTTTCCTTTTCGTTGGAACCTGTGGCATTTTTGTTTTGTGTTCTGTGCGTGTGTGTTTGTTTTTGTTTTTATTTTTCTTGTTCTTCTTTTTTTTCATTGCTGTCTTCTGTTGTTTATATATATATATATAATATCATTATCATTATTACTATCATTATTTCATTAGGACTATTATTATTAGGATTATTATTAGAATTATTATTATTTTTGAAAAATACCTATGAGTATGTGTATCAAATATTTTGCCATCATTATTATTATTACCTGCTATTTCATCCGAGACTTTTTATACATTTACAAAATTTACTTTTTGTATCAAAATATTTTTCTAGATTTTTGTATTTATCTATATATATATATATATATATATATATATAAAAGTATTCGGAAGTAATAGTTTTTGGCCTAAATATATTATCGAACAATTTCTAAATATCTATATATATGAAATATAGTTTTACCTAAAATCGTATTTTATGATCTTAGGGTCCTATCTTGAAACGATTTTTTATTATTATTTCGTTTCTCCAAGTATGTTCCAAAAAGTATTTTTACTAAGGAAGCCTAGTTTCAAATACTATAAACATTTTCTGAAAATTAGTATAAGTATTTTTCTTGACAAATTCTCATTGTCTGGCCATTTCATCGTGCCTACCTATTCCTCGCGGATTCAGATCATTACACATCGAACATGGCCACTGGACATACATAACTTGTCGGATTATCGCACCAGTCCAGAAGATACACCATGCAAGATACCTTGCCATTATACTGTTTATATTCAATCTGCATTTTTATTACATATCACTGTTCATGTATTTCCAGTTCTTACAATTCCTGTATTACTATGTGTTCGATGATATTAGCTTACTTTGTTATTATCCTTTGATTGCATGTGAACCTAGAGTTAAGGGACTACCGTCTGTAGTGTACTGCATATCCCTTGACACAGTTGTACCACGAGGATGTGTGAAATGAGGGGCATGTAGAGGTTCTTGTGTGTGGACTGATCTCCCATGTGCATGCGTTAGGACTAACTGCTAATAGAGACACGTTAGGAGACTTAGCAGTTAGTAGAGAAACATGGTCGTAGATGCGGCTTGGTAGGGACATTTGGGTGGGGAGGACAATACCTGACGTATGGGCTTCGATTGCACTTCCCTTGTAACCCGGAAGCTCCGCTGGAGATACGGGTATGAGCCTCTCAGGTTGGCCACTGTCGTTTTTGAACGTCATGCGCTTAGGTCACTAGTGCCCAAGTGGGGACAATACCAGATCCCATTTACAGCCAGGGCTCATGCATCGAAGGATTATTTCTCAACTGCATGTTCACTTTGGTTTGGTTAGATTACCTTATTATGTCTTATCACTTTCTTTGATTGTGGCATATTTTATATTCAGTATTTATATGGCATATTTATTGTATCTTGTTATGTCCCTCTGAGGACCTGGTTATCTCGCCAGGTGTGTGTGTTCTTGTCTTTCACAGGTGTTCTAGTCGTGGCCATGATTGTCACTATTCTCCGAGGATGATTGCGCTTTGATCGCCTTTGCTTCGCCCGCCAAACTTATTTTATTTTTCATGTATTTTTTCTCACTTGTTGGTAGTGGATTTGTCTCTGCCCAATGATTGTATACATGATAAAATTCAAAGTTGCTTTTATATCATTATTATCCTTTGTGGATGAGATTTAGTGCCTTGGTTACTGCATTTTATAGCTTATGTATACATACGATGGTCCATATACTTCATATGTATACAGCTGGCATGATTACGTTTTAGTCCTACATATTTTGGGACTAGGGCGTTACATATTTTTGTGGTGGCCCATGCAGGTCAAGTTTGCCGTTTCGGTTACATAACTGTACCGAACGGGCCTGTAATATAGGATTAGAGTTTAGAATCTCATCCACCTACTTGACTTCCTTTCTTGACTTCAAATTCCAAACTTTTGTTCGACCTCCTTGAATTACATCTTGCTTGACTCCTTCTACCGTAAATTCTTAGTTTCGTGTTTAGTAAGATGATTACACTAGTATATAGGTTAAACACATGGCTAGATGGATTGCGTTGACAATTAATATGCATTGAGAATTTTGTTTAAGTTATATAGGCATTTATTTTCCTAGAAATATGATTTTAAGGATTAGTTAATTTCAAGTTGGGTAGTAGCGTATTACCGTCTCCAAAGGATAGTTGGAACTTTATTTTTGCTATTACATGGTGGTATACACAAGAGAATAGCTAGATCGAGAAAACAAATTTATGATTTATAATTTTTGGAAATTGTGAAATAGTTTATAATTTATTGGGATATGAAACCGATTTGGAAAACATCTTTAAATTGTGACACATGATTTACGATTAAGTTCAAGTTTGGATTGAATATGTTAAAAGTTTATCTCGAATTTATTAAAGTATTTTAAATTATAAGTTATGATTTTGTAATGACTAGAGAATATGAAGGGTTTATGATTCACGGTTTATTAGAGAGCTTGAGGTTTTAAATTGATTCTACGATTTACGAATTATAAGTATTTAATTTTGAGCTTGAAGCGATAATGGTAAACATTTTGTTTGAGATATTTTTGGAAGATATGAAATCGACTTTGAAGGAAAAAATTTAAATATTTAAAATTTGCTCATATGATCTATGATATATAAAGATATTTAGATTTCGAGCTTAAAGTATTGATTATGGATATTTAAATTTTGGTGAAAAAAAGGTGGTTATTATTCAAGTTGTGATATACAAGGGTTGTTTCGAGATTGACTAGAAATTTAAAATTATGATTAAAGTTGACAGTCTAAGATAATTGAAATTTTGGTGAAGTATCTTGAAAATTTTATTGAGAAACTTACGAGGAACTTGAAAATTTAGATTTGATCATATTGATAAAGGGCCAAGAAGCAAGTAAGGTCACCCTAGTTAGATTGCCATACCACCTATGATTATGATATTGCATATACACAAGTATAATTAGTCATCGACTAAACCGATGAACATATCATTGACTCACTCGACCTTCCCTCCAAGCTAGATCTTTATTCGTGACCATCTAATTGTTTGGAACTTAGAAATGATTAGGATCATTCCCTTAACCATACCCTTGTCCATGAGACCATTTTCTCTCTAGAAACGGTGTCTCTAACTTATCTTAACTTGATCTACGAGCTTTCATAAATTATCTTTACTTCGTGCCTTAAACCTTTTATTTTTGTGCATTAATTAGTACCTTATAAAAACCCACTTTCTATTTTGATCATTCGGCGCTCCCTATCGTGACTTTGATATTTGGAGCACAACACTAGACATTTTCTTCCAACAAATTTTACATGCAAAACCTAGACGAGCTCACCTTCATGAAGGTATATCATGTTCCACTAAAACATGTCCCCTTGTACTCTATTTTTATGGTACGACTTTCGGGTCATAAAGACTCAACTATAACCTATACCATGGTGCCGATATACTTTTGACTATGTATATAGACTCAATCTCGACTCAAATCTTCAGCCCGATTGCGATCTGCTAAATCCATTAAATGCTTAACCTTGTGTTTTATCTTGACTGCTTAACCCTTATCATTTTATATTCTTGTATTATTTTGATTTACTTAGACACATAACATCTTTCGCTCTTCAATATTGCGACCCTACTTTCTCCCTTCCGATTAAACCGCGTCGTTCGTAGTTCCCTACGAATCCTCCGTAGTTTATGCAACCTTATTCCGTTATGATCCTCTTATGAAAAGATGAACTTTGATAATGACATCCCTCGGTTAGTAGAGGTTAGATTAGAAAACTCATTGAGGAGAATAGTGGTAAAATTAATTAATGTGATTGAATATGCATAAGTGAATTTTGTGGCAAAATTGAAAAGGTGCTATCATTTTTTGAAGGAGACAAAATCGGTTCTTCAAGGTAAACCCATTATTGAGAAATTTTTATGAGGTGATAAGTAGGATGTTGATGTAGTAGATCTTGAAGCTACCTAATATTAAAAGGTGAAAATTTTTGTTATTCTAAGGAAAATTTTTATGATGATTACGAATATAAAGTTTCGTGACTAAGATAAGTTTGATTGCTCCGACTGATTGATTTATCAAATTTCAATTTTAGAGAGATTATGAGGTCAAAATTTAGTTGAACCAAAACTATATATAGATATGATAGAAGAAGAAGAATCTAGAAATCCTTAAATTCAAAACTTTGGTACATATTAAAATTTAAATTGTGAGATATAGGAATTGAGAAAATATTTTTAAGGAATATAAGTTTTGCGAGTTAACCTTAAGGAGAAACATCAAAGGAAATAAAGAAGAAAAAGAAAGTGTCATAAGAAAAATTGAAGTTTTATGGAATATGAATATTGAGAAGAAATTGAAGCTTTTGAAGAATTATTACTAATAAAAATCATAGAGATTACTCGAAGATCATGATGATGTTTAACGCAACCCGAATATGGGATTAGTAGTCTTAGAATGATATAGAAGAATTTATTAAAAATCTTTGAGATTTTGGTGATTCTAGGATTGATGGCAGTACGACCAATTAGACACAGAAGGATGTCATGCACATGATCATTACAAAACTACACCATTGATTTATTCTTTTAGTTATCAAATTGTCAATTTTCGTTGAAAGACGTTTCTTCTCTTCGTCTAATGAATTAAATCGTGACTTCTCATCTTTTTATCTCCTGAGGCCTACCTACCCTAATTTTTCTAAATTTCGAGGACGAAATTCTTTTAAGTTGGGTAGGATGTAAAACCCCCTAAAATTTCTACTACGATTTTTTTTAATATAGTTTTGTATTCATTTTGTATTTCGTATCTACACGTTGCATACGAGTTCTCATTGTTGTATTTGCGTAACGTGCGGGATTTGCGTTTCATAAATACTCGACGAGTGCGAATATGTGTCGAGGTACATATGTTAAAAAAATATTTTTATTATAAAGTACATGTTCAAATAAAGATGGTAAATATTTTTATTTTATATAAAAAGGTTATTTTATTCGTCGTTTACAAATAAATGGTGATTTGAAAATTATGATTTAATATTTTGCGAAATGTAAAATTTGCTTATTAATAAATTTTGTTATTTATAAAGCCTAGTTTATGATTTAATATTTAAAATATTATCGTGATTTTCGAAATTAATTTTTACCATATTTATTTAATTATGAAATTGATATTTGAAACTTTGTTAATTTTAATATTTGATTAAATATGGTAATTTAAATTAGAAAAGATTTTAATGACTGTATTTAAATTATTTTAAATGAAGTATAGAATTTATTTAGATTTGGATTTGATTTGGATTGATTTAGCTTAAATCGAATTTAAATATAATATGATATTATCTAGGGAGAATTTAAATTCTCCCAATCCCTATCCAACTGGGAATTCCTACCTCCTATAAAAGGAGAGGTACTCCTCCATAATTCTCAACCAAAATTTCTACCCCATTGTGCATCGTGTCCGTGCCTCCCATCCACTATAATCCCCACCAATACAAATATATTCTTCTTCCGTGTCCGACAGCTCCGGACACCGACTCGTCCCGTGTCTCGCAGGACACGTTTACCGACTCCCCATACCGACAAACCCAACACCATCTCCTTTGCCACCATCCTCGTCAGCACCTCATCACCACCACCGTCGCCATCGCCACCTCCAAACCCGAACCCAGCCCTCGCTATCACCACGCCCTGTCCTCGATCCCTCGCCCGAGCCGCACAGCGCCAACACCCGTCACCCTCATCATCGACACCACTCCTCCCGGCCCAAACTCCGGCCATCCCCGGCCACAGCCACCCCGTCTCCCCAGCCAAGTAACATAACCACACCCAAAGCAGAAGAAGAAGGGAAACTTAAACTCACCTCGCAAACCCTAACCGTCGCTATTGTCGGAAGCCGCCGCGCCGCCCCTTGGCCGCGACCCTCCGGTGCTTCGTCGCGTCCTCTGCCCAAATCACCGTCGGCCGTCGGCGTGAGTGCTAGCTTGCCCGTCCAGCGCGCCGCCCAACCCGTCGCTGACCGCATCCGTCGAAGCCCGCACCGGCCCAGGGGATCGCCGCCACTGCCCCGTAGGGGCGCCTCACCAGAACCCTCCGTCCGTCGGCGCGGGAAAAACCCACCAATGAGTCTCCGCCGCCCGCGCCACCAGTCTCCGTCGAGACTCCTCCCGGACTTCGTCGTCGCGCCACCAGTCTCCGCCTCAGCCGTGCAGCGGTGCTGGACCACCCATTTCCAACGACGGAGCCGCTGGTAACCCTCTCGATCTCTTTCCCCTACTTGTAACCTCTCTCTCTCTCTCAATTCACCCTTCATTACTTAAACTTTCCTTCCCCAATGATAGATGCTGTGCTTATTGTTTTGTTAGGTATTCATTTGGTACTGGAAGAAGAGAGTACTGCTTTGAAAATTAATCTCTTTCCTTTTCGTTGGAACCCGTGGCATTTTCGTTTTGTGTTCTGTGCGTGTGTGTTTGTTTTTGTTTTTATTTTTCTTTTTCTTCTTTCTTTTTCATTGCTGTCTTCTGTTGTTTATATATATATATATATATATATATATATATATATAATATCATTATCATTATTACTATCATTATTTCATTAGGACTATTATTATTAGGATTATTATTAGAATTATTAGTATTTTTGAAAAATATCTATGAGTATGTGTATCAAATATTTTGCCATCATTATTATTATTACCTGCTATTTCATCCGAGACTTTTTATACATTTATAAAATTTAACTTTTGTATTAAAATATTTTTCTAGATTTTTGTATTTATCTAAATATATATATATATATATATATATATATATGTATTCGGAAGTAATAGTTTTTGGCCTAAATATATTATCGAACAATTTCTAAATATTTATATATATGAAATATAGTTTTACCTAAAATCGTATTTTATGATCTTAGGGTCCTACCTTGAAATGATTTTTTATTATTATTTCGTTTCTCCAAGTATGTTCCAAAAAGTATTTTTACTAAGGAAACCTAGTTTCAAATACTATAAACATTTTCTGAAAATTATTCTAAGTATTTTTCTTGACAAATTCTCATTGTCTGGCCATTTCATCGTGCCTACCTATTCCTCGCGGATTCAGATCATTACACATCGAACATGGCCACTGGACAGACATGACTTGTCGGATTATCGCACCACTCCAGAAGACACACCAGGCAAGATACCTTGCCATTATAGTGTTTATATTCAGTCTGCATTTTTATTACATATCACTGTTCATGTATTTCCAGTTCTTACAATTCCTGTATTACTATGTGTTCGGTGATATTATCTTACTTTGTTATTATCCTTTGATTGCATGTGAACCTAGAGTTAAGGGACTACCGTCTGTAGTGTATTGCATATCCCTTGACACAGTTGTACCACGAGGATGTGTGAGATGAGGGGCATGCAGAGGTTCTTGCGTGTGGGCTGATCCCCCATGTGCATGCATTAGGACTAACTGCTAATAGAGACACGTTAGGAGAGTTAGCAGTTAGTAGAGAAACATGATCGTGGATGCAGCTAGGTAGGGACATTTGGGTGGGGAGGACAATACCTGACGTATGGGCTTCGATTGCACTTCCCTTGTAACCCGGAAGCTCCGTTGGAGATACGGGTATGAGCCTCTCAGGTTGGCCACTGTCGTTTTTGAACGTCATGCACTTAGGTCACTAGTGCCCAAGTGGAGACTATACCAGATCCCATTTACAGCCATGGCTCATGCGTCGAAGGATTGTTTCTCAACTGCATGTTCACTTTAGTTTGGTTAGATTACCTTATTATGTCTTGTCACTTTCTTTGATTGTGGCATATTTTATATTTAGTATTTATATGGCATGTTTATTGTATCTTGTTGTGTCCCTCTGAGGACCTGGTTATCTCGCCAGGTGTGTGTTCTTGTCTTTCGCATGTGTTCTAGTCGTGGCCATGATTGTCACTATTCTCCGAGGATGATTGCGCTTTGATCGCCTTTGCTTCGCCCGCCAAACTCATTTTATTTTCCATGTATTTTTCCTTACTTGTTGGTAGTGGATTTGTCTTCGCCCAACGATTGTTTACATGAAAAAATTCAAAGTTGCTTTTATATCATTATTATCCTTTGTGCATGAGATTTAGTGCCTTGGTTACTGCATTTTAAAGCTTATATATACATACGATAGTCCATATACTTCGTATGTATACAGCTCGCATGATTACGTTTTAGTCCTACATATTTTGGGACTGGAGCGTTACACCAAACAAAACCAGCGGGGTCAGGCCCCGAATAGCAAGTACCACAATGGAGCACAAAAGAGTGAGATAAAACCCAATAAGTAAAATATGACCTAATTCACGAGTTATAGGCTTATACCATATCATCGAGACAATACGACACCCTTACAACCAAACAAGGACAAACGGTGCCAAAATCATGCCGAGATAAAATATATCCTATAACCATGGGCAGGTGAAGGGCTTCTAATCGCGACTTCGGTCCATAGCCTATCGCAGCACAATAGCCCAACCCAACAACCAAACAAGGACATGGGTTGGACCACGCACCACGATAGTCCATGTTCCTCAGTTGCTAACAGAAGAAAATATATCACAAACAAGTCAGCTTACAAGAGGCCATTCAATCCTCCGGCTTTTTATGATTTATCTGGATTATCTCAGTAATACAAATTATAGGAATCCTCAGATCGTGTTAACCCTGCAGGGCTAGACAAACCATATAATATACATATACACATAGCACTTTGATTATGTACCGGTCCCCCGTAAGGCCACCGTGCTAAAACATATAACACATAACACGTAGGAGTCGGATATAGTCATCCACTATAGGCGGATGAAACTGTATCTGTGGCGGACAACCCGACACGTCAGGACAGGACCCGGGGTGGCCAGTATGGCACGATCTCGGGATTCTTCCCATCCAATGCATCTACCAATTTGAGTTTCTTAGATTAACCCTATCTTGATATAGAATTACATGTCGTGGTCACATGGTCATCCTCCTATATGTCGTACCATAGTACGCATATCCTAAGTATGAATCCACATCGGCCCGATCTAGATCCATGCTTAGTGTAATGCTTCAAACAACAATCAACATACCACGACACTATTACTGACCAATTACCATGACTGTACTGGAAGGTACACATGTATTGACATATAATACGAACGATCACTTGGCATGTAGAGTCACACCTCAGTGCACTCATTAAATGGCACCACAGTGCATACTAATATTGTATCTCAATACACACTTAGAACATGTACCAACACGTATACATGTAATCAGGTCAGGAACATGGTCAAGTCAGGAAGTCACTCGGACTCCTCGTGACATAAAAGTCACATATGAATTCTGGTTAAAGTGAGACATGAGGGCCCTTAAAGCCAATACAAAGATCTACAACTTTCATGTTGGGAGTTGGGAGAAATTCTGGCCACAAATCAGTCAAATAGGACATAAAACAGCCAAAATAGGCACTATGCGGCACTATTCAAGCTATGCGGCACTATTAATCCTGTAGTACTATTCATCTCATGCGGCTGTGGCACTATTCATGTAGGCTGCGGTACTATTCATTCCTGCGGCTGCGGTACTATTCATGCTCATACGGCTGCGACACTATTCAAGCAGCTGCGGTACTATTCATTCCTGCGGCTGCGGCACTATTCATGCTCATGCGGCTGTGGCACTATTCATGCGGCTGCGGTACTATTCATTCCTGCGGCTGCAGCACTATTCATGCGGTACTATTTATCGTCCCTGCCAAAATCAGGACAGATGAACATACAAATGGCCAAAAATACTTTTGGCCATAACTTCCTCAAAACAAGTCGAAATCTAACTTTTCAAAGGTCAAAATTGGGTAGAATTGAATTCCCTACAACATAGGACCATTAGTTTTCGAAAACAACCAAGTTTGATAGATCAAAACCATGGAAATCCATAAAACTCTAGTTATAGAAACTTAGATCTACACCAAACTAGCCATTAAAATCGGAAACTCCAAGAACTAAACTTGTAGGTAATGAAGAGAAGAACAATATAGACAAATAATATCTAAAAAAAATCAAGAAATAAAAAATGCAAGAATCTCTCCATTTGGTGCAAGATGTACTTGCCTAAGGATGGTGGTTAAGGAAAATAAATGGAAGAGTGAATGAGGAGAGAGAGAGAGAAAGAGAGAGAAAGAATATATAGGGGTTGGGTTGGCTCAAAGAAACCCTAAGCTTAAGCATGCTCTTAACCATGTGACTAATAACATGTTAAATGCTACATGATACAACTAATTAAATTAATTAAATAAAATCCTAACCACACCACGGTTCAGAAATCTTATCATCGAAATAGTGAACCACGCCTACAACCAAACAAGGACAAGGGGTGACACACTAATTCACGACGAGATACTGTTCCATGCCATGGCCAGTTACAAATATATGATATATACAATCAAGATACAGGTGCCAAATACCATATACAAAAAAATAAAAAATTTACGTATTCCGGGAATGGGGAGTGACATCTCTACCCTCCTTAGAAAAATTCCGTCCTCGGAATTTCGAGAAGGCTAGTCGAGCGCGCTCTCAGATCACGAAATACACTCATGACAAATAGCAAGCACAATTATCAAACAACACATGGCACATGAACAGATTACGAAAGCAAGAACAATTAGGTAGAAGCACAAACAATAATCATACCCTAGAAGGAAAGTGATCGGAGACATACGAATAAAATATGCCTTCCAAGTCAGTTAGATAGGAATTCGTCCTCGAGGTCCTACACTGACTCCCAAAGTGGATAAGGATCAACGCTTGAGATAAGTCGGTACCAATGACTAAATCAAGAACAAGACTCTACCCAGGACGTACTCTCGTAATCAAGACACATGATAGATATTACGTATCACATGATACGAGAGAAGATGAGTGAGATGAGAAAGTCACCTTCACTCTTCGAATATAAAAGTCAAGGAATTATAATGAATAATACTCAAAACTTACCCATAATCTGACCACCTTCAGCCAACCTCTGCTCTAATACTCTAAATTCTATTTGCATCTGTCCCTGCTGGACTCCCTGCTGCTGCCTTCCTTGGCCCTGCTGTTGTGGCCTCTGCTGTCCAACCTGATGTGGTCCTACCTGATATTGTACTTGTCAGTACATCTGAGCTAACGTTAGTAATGGTCGCTGGGCTAGTGGCCACACTGCTAGTGATGGCCCTTGATACGGTGCTACCTCTGGAGCTGGCAACGCCGAAAACTGTTGAGCTGGCCCTCCTAGCCTCTGTATCTGTGGACACGTAGCTATACGATGGTCTGAACCCCCACATCTCAAGCACTGCCCACTCGTTAACTGACACACTTCCCGAGTGTGCCCTCCCTCAGCACAATAAGTGCAACCCACTGATGCCTTCTGACGTTGCTAGTGCCTCGGTTGCTGCTGTCGAACTGGTATCGTCACAACTGTCGTGATCGGTGCTGCATCACAAATACGGATGCCAGGCGCTAGTACTGACGTCCGAGGTACTGCTCCTTCTTCTTTCGTACTCTGTATATGAGACCTCTTCTGGCCTCCAGTCCTGCTGATAACCTTTGAATGGTAAGCTCGTGCCTCCGAGCTGCCATCAATATTGCATCGAATGTCTGGTAGTCGTGTCCCTTGACCAGATGCAAAATCTCTAAGTGAAGTGCCTACTGGAACCTCATTGCTCTCTCTGGCTCTGTCGCCACATCGTCTGAGCAAACCTACTTAACCTGCAGAACTCCGTCGCATAACCATCCACCGTCCTACCAGCCTGCTTGAGGCTGATAAATCTCTGCTGAAGCTCATACCGAGCTACAACGCCAAAATACTTGGCCTTGAATCTGGTATTGAAGTTAACCCAAGGAACATGACGCCTCATTCCAACGTCTTTTGATGCCCACCAGTCGCGGGCGAGATCCTGAAGCAATAATCTGACTTGGTCAACCTTCTCTTCTGTTGGAACCTTTGCTGCCGTCAATATGGCCTCAATATCCTGAAGCCAAGCATCCGCCGTGATAGGGTCCTCCGTGCCATCAAAGTACCTCAGGTTAAGTCGGCAAAACCTTTCCGACGCTCCTGAGTCATTCCTGACGCTCCTCTCAAGAGCTAGCTGTAACCCCTGATTTAGTAATACATTCTGTTCTTGCTGTTGGGTCTGCTCTTGCTGTTGGGCTGCCGTCTGGTGTTGCTGGGTCTCCAATAAACCTCTGATAATCTGTAATAGTGCCGGTACGTCTAGTGCTACTGGTACTATCGGCATCACTGGAGGTACGGGAACCACTTGCCTCTGCGGCTCAAATGGCTCATGTTCGATAACGTTCTCGATGAGAATCTATCCAGGTAGAGGGGCTATCCCTTGCTGATCTCCAACTGGTCCATGAACTACTAGATTCTCTTCCATGCCGGCTCCTCCAATTGCCGAGAACGATGTGACCCTAAAGGAAAGGATACAAGATATCAAAAGACATGACGGAAAAGAATCGAGGATGATAATCAAGTTAGCAATTAAGGTAAGAGAAGGAGAAGACGAATCAGGAGATCAAGGGGGACATATTTTGATTGAGACTCCTATAATCGCAATACCCCACAAGTCTAAAAAATAGACCTGCATGGGCCACCAATAAAACCTTGTCACACCCTAGTACCGGAATACTGAGACGTACTAGGTCAGCTACACCGTATGAGCTATATAGACGTCATACGGCGATCGTGGCTGTCAAGAGACTAGGGGGTGCATGCTACAATCAGGTCTCCTATGGTCCCACAGAGCATGTATGTCTCAATCAATCAAAACAAGAAGCAGTAAATAATGATCATATAAGACAAAGCAGTAAGGCATCCCCTCATCAAAATGATTCATGAGCCTAGCTTTTACAAAAAGATGAGCTAGTACCAAGAGTCAATAGTACATAACCGTAGTCAGCTGCAGTCTGATTTAATTACAATTATGTAATAGGAAACTAATGTCCAGAACTGCCGGCTAAATAGGTGCCGGTGGCTAAACACTAAGTACAAAATAGAAGATATCAGAGAAGTGAAGAAGAAATCCACTCATGGTCCCTAGCGCCCATACTCCTGGTGTGCACCATTGTTCGGGTGGAAGGCTGGATCCTCTGGAGCTGCTACGAGATCTGGCCAAACAAAACCAGCGGGGTCAGGCCCCGAATAGTAAGTACCACAAGGGAGCACAAAAGAGTGAGATAAAATCCAATGAGTAAAATATGACCTGATTCACGAGTTATAGGCTTATACCATATCATCGAGACAATACGACACCCTTACAACCAAACAAGGACAAACAGTGCCAATATCGTGCCGAGATAAGATATATCCTATAACCATGGGCAGGTGAAGGGCTTCTGATCGCGACTTCAGTCCATAGCCTATCGCAGCACAATAACTCAACTCAACAACCAAACAAGGACATGGGTTGGACCACGCACCACGATAGTCCATGTTCCTCAGTTGCTAACAGAAGAAAACATATCACAAACAAGTCAGCTTACAAGCGGCCATTCAATCCTCCAGCTTTCTATGATTTATCTGGATTATCTCAGTAATATAAATTATAGGAATCCTCAGATCGTGTCAACCCAGTAGGGCTAGCCAAACCATATAATATACATATACACATAGCACTTTGATTATGTATCGGTCCCCTGTAAGGCCACCGTGCTAAAACATATAACACATAGCACGTAGGAGTCGGATATAGTCATCCACTATAGGTGGATGAAACTGTATCCGTGGCGGCCAACCCGACACGTTAGGACAGGACCTGGGGTGGCCAGTATGGCACGATCTCGGGATTCTTCCCACCCAATGCATCTACCAATTTGAGTTTCTTAGATTAACCCTATCTTGATATAGGATTACATGTCGTGGTCACATGGTCATCCTCTTATATGTCGTACCATAGTACGCGTATCCTAAGTATGAATCCACATCGGCCCGATCTAGATCCATGCTTAGTGTAATGCTTCAAACAACAACCAACATACCACGACACTATTAGTGACCAATTACCATGACTGTACTGGAAGGTACACATATATTGACATATAACACGAATGATCACTTGGCATGTAAAGTCACACCTCAGTGTATTTATTAAATGGCACCGCAGTGCATACTAATATTGTATCTCAATACACACTTATAACATGTACCAACACGTATACATGTAATCAGGTCAGGAACATGGTCAAGTCAGAAAGTCACTCGGATTCCTCGTGACATAAAAGTCACATATGAATTCTGGTTAAAGTGAGACATGAGAGCCCTTGAAGCCAATACAAAGATCTACAACTTTCATATTGGGAGTTGGGAGAATTCTGGCCACAAATCAGTCAAATAGGACATAAAACAGCCAAAATAGGCACTATACGGCACTATTCAGGCCATGCGGCACTATTCATCCTGCGGTACTATTCATCTCATGCGGTTGTGGCACTATTTATGCGGCTGCGGTACTATTCATTCCTGCGGCTGTGGTACTATTCATGCTCATGCGGCTGCGACACTATTCATGTGGCTGCGGCACTATTCATTCCTGCGACTGCGATACTATTCATGCTCATGCGGTTGCGACACTATTCATGCGGCTGCGGTACTATTCATTACTGCGAGTGTGGTAATATTCATGCCTGCGGCTGCGGCACTATTCATGCGGCACTATTTATCGTTCCTGCCAAAATCAGGACAGATGAACATAGAAATGGCCAAAAATGCTTTTGGCCATAACTTCCTTAAAACAAGTCAAAATCTAACTTTTCAAAGGTCAAATTCGGATAGAATTAAATTCCCTACAACATAGGACCATTAGTTTTCGAAAACAACCAAGTTTGATAGATCTAAACCATGGAAATCCATAAAATCCTAGTTATAGAAACTTAGATCTACACCAAACTAGCCATTAAAATCAAAAACTCCAAGAACTAAACTTGTAGAAAATGAAGAGAAGAACAATATAGACAAATAATATCTAAGAAAAATCAAGAAATAAAAAATGCAAGAATCTCTCCATTTGGTGCAAGATGTACTTACCTAAGGATGGTGGTTGAGGAAAATAAATGGAAGAGTGAATGAGGAGAGAGAGAGAGAGAGAGAGAGAGAGAGAGAGAGAGAGAGAGAGAAAGAGAATATATATAGGGGTTGGGTTGGCACAAAGAAACCCTAAGCTTAAGCATGCTCTTAACCATGTGACTAATAACATGTTAAATGCTACATGATACAACTAATTAAATTAATTAAATAAAATTCTAACCACAATACAGTTCAGAAATTTTATCATCGAAATAGTGAACCATGCCTATAACCAAACAAGGACAAGGAGTGACACACTAATCCGCGACGAGATACTGTTCCATGCCATGGCCAGTTACAAATATATGATATATACAATCAAGATACAGGTGCCAAATACCATATACGAAAAAAATCAAAAATTTATGTATTCCAGGAATGGGGAGTGAAAGTACCCCTAACACACGTCCTCGCAAGCTTCTTGCCAAGTTTCTCAATCCTTACTTTTATGAACTTCATCGCATTGTCTTTAACACGATTCTGCCCAAAGCAGGATCGACTGATGAGGTTACATACTTTGAAATCTCTGCTCTGTATCACCTCAATTTTTATGTTCCTTTTAATCTTGCACATACCGTGATGGACTGGATGATTAATGCTAGGAAGAAACCAAGATCCTTGGTTTATGCTCTTTATCTTTCTATGCTCTTTCGTGCTTTTCGTGTACCTCTTGATGAGTGCCAGTTCCTACCTGCCCCTGCCTTCCTCTCTAAGGCATGACGGCTTCAGGCAGCAGTTGGCTCACCTGTTGTGTTCGAGCACTCTGACGATGAGCCCGATGCACCTCCTCTTGGATAGGATGCACCTCCTCCTCCTGCTACTCTTGAGTCACTACAGACTATGCTTCGCGATCGATTCACTTTAGAGGATGATTGCTGGACTCAGCTTGACTACTGGATTACCTTGCAGATGAGTGCCATCAGCAACTCACTATATAATATTCGGTACTTTATGTCTTGGCATCCTTCCATGCCTATTATTATGGAGCAGGACCCTGGTCGCGAAGGATACCGTATCGATGACCCTTGGGTTATCCGTTACCTGGATCTGGATGCGACTTTCGTGGACCCTCGTCGTTTCTTCATTGATCCATCCAACGACGCTGGGCCTTCACGAGCTCAGTGATGGATATGGATGTCTACTTGCTGCTGCTACTGAGGATCGTAGCTTATGTTTTTCTGTATTTTCAGTTGATGTAGTTGTTTTTATTCTGCTCTTTGGTGAATCTTTGAGACTTTTTATTATGTCGTTTATCAGTTTATGCAGTTTACTTTTATTATTGTGCTTGCCAGTTCTTATTTCTGGTCGTTTGATAAATGCCAAAAGGGGGAGAAATATTTTGCTATATTAACATATTTTGCTATATTCATCATTATATCGTATTTTCTAGCATTGTGTATCTGTGCTTTGGAAAAGACTGTTTGTATCAGGACAACAGGAATAGAGCAATGTTTATGGGGGGGCTATTGATAGCTCTGTACTGATTACGGGGGAGCTACGCTACTGCTCTTTAATGTGTCCAGGTATGAATATTGAATATACAAATATCATTTTGTCAATTATCAATATAGGGGAGATTGTTGACACAAAATCATAGTCAACCAAATATTGATACAATTGACGACATGATACTTGTAATATTTCAATACGACACATGAAGACAGAATTCAGTACAAGACAGACGACAGCTCGCACCTGCAATGCTTCATATTTTGAGTCTGTATTTTACATTTTTATTGAGTCTAGACTTATGTAAACTGAGCTATGCTGAGCATCTTTGAGACTTAACCTATACCTATACCTCAGACCAAAAGCTCCACAAAATCCAAATAAGCCCATTTACCCATTAGATAGGTTCTGTGCTCTGGAGACAGAGTTCGGACCAAACTCTGCCTCCACACGGAGTTCAGGTCGAACTCTGCCTCATAAAATCCAGGACCCTAATTTTTAGGGTTGGCTGGATGCAAGTTGTCCAACGGCCAAATTTTTGAATATTTGACCCAGAATTCTGGCCGAATTCTGCCTATCTGGTATCCTATAAATAGGCCATGAATTCTCTCATTTTCATTCATCCGATCTACTCTTCTCTTCTCTCTAAAGCCTTATACAAGCCATACCCTTCTCATCTACTAGCCACAAGCTCCCTAAGCCTCAAAGTGCTCATTACTTTTCAGTTAGGAGTTTGTGCAAGAGTTCAAGAAGTCGTTTGGAAAATTCCAAGCATCGCCACTGCGATATCTGTAAGAAGTTGACGTGATCTTCTAAAGAAAAGGCACGGGATGTAACTACTATTTCATAAATAGTGGATTTAATCCTGAGCTAGAGTTCTCAGGCCTGGACTAGTCCTCCACGAGGGAAACCAGGTTAAAATCGGCTGTGTTTGCGTATGCTTTCTTGCTTTTTGCTATTTCCGCATTTACTCTGATTATTTACTGTTAGTGAAAGAGTTTAATTTTTTAATTGGACATTATTGTCATAAACTCTATTCATCCCCCTCTAGAGTTGCCTATTTGTTCTTCAGTTTACACGTCTACTAAAATATTTTCCCGTCCGACTAGTACTCATTGATTCAACAAGTCTCAAGAAGCATAGTAATCATATGAATAGCTTTCAGAACTATAAATAAAGATCCATGATACTAATCCCGTATAACGAGCGTGTCAGCAAGCAGAAAGAGCATATGTATAAAATGTAAATAAAAAACTATTAGGAATCGAAAAAAATTAGTATATGTGCTTGCCTGTGGTCCTGAGCTGCGGATACGAGTCAAGTGCTGAGTCAAAGACCGCAGGACCTATATTTAGAGTTAACTAAATTAATTTTAAGGAACTTGGAATTTAAAGTGTCGACCCTATCTAATAGCCTTCAGTTCATTATATACTCTTTGACTAACCTCTCCACATCTATCACTTTTTGGTTATCTATATGCCACCAAGTTGTATAGGTAGACTAATAATAACCCTTTGGAATTTGGCCTTTAATAGCCCTTAAGACCATTATTTATATACAGCCTCTAACTGGACACCCACCTGGACACCCCTCTTACTATTCATCATGTGTAACTAACACATGAATGTGGAAGCTACTACATCATGAGTAGTTATCATATCACTGTATCTTTGTCTGTTTACCTAGGTTTACCTTGGCATGGAGCTTACAACTGTGGTTTGGTGTCTCAAACCCTTACTGTCTTGCACTTCAAGTCCATCCTTACAAGTAATCTCCAAGTGCAGTCCTCCCCTTGCTTATTCCCTATTTATTGGTAACATGTAACTTATCTTAGTTTATGACTGGTACCGTATGTCTAAGCATATGACCATAACTATCTGCCCCTTCACCTTTTATAGATCCTGCACTCGACTCACCCTAGTCATCCCCTTTCACTTCTCAAAGCCGAACCAACCCTTACCTGCTCCCACCTAGTACTTACCTATCCAACTGCCCTGTCTCATGGACTCTACTACTTGTACCTGTCATGTACCCTCAATTTGACACACCCACTATTACTTATTACTAATGTTACAATGGCAGTCCCCTCATCTGTACATACTCGAGCAACACCATACTATGACTTGCTATATCAAAACCCCCAAACTCTTGATACTCGAATACAAAGGATTAATATCCCTGCATCTCAGAGACCTTACAAGTGGGTTCTTTCCTACTGGTATGTCTTTTTGGCTGTTACTTAACCCTTGCTATCAATACCTGAACATGTATGAGTGACATCCTAAGTTCATCCAAGGATACAATGGTTACCTAATATAGGATATGCAGTTAAGATGTCAATGAGTAAACTGATACTATATGGAAACCAATTATATGATACGCAACTAATGTGTTAGAGGGTAAAATGATACTCTATGGCAATCAATGAACTGATACCTCCATCCCCTACCACTATAACTCTTGTTCACTCGATTGTTGCACCTCTTGTAGGGTGACACACTGACACCCTATGTGTTATCCGATGGCATCCTTTGTTCGGTGCCTATACATGACTTCCCAATAGGCCACCACCTAACTCGAGTCAACTGATACTTAGGCATATATTAACTGGTACCTGACCCCGTGTCTGTGCAACTGGATTCATGAGAGTATCCTCCATTACTTACTGTTTTGTAGTCCCCAATATGCCACTTAGGTTAACACCCTAATCCCATAACTGGAACACTCCTCTCGACTCTACACCACTTACTATATGTTCTCCCATATACAAGCACTCTTCCATAGCCTACTGTTATCTATACCACTGTCCTTTGGTACTCTAAGAGTTAAGGTTCTGTTACCTACCCTCTTTGATAAAATATACTAAATCCTGATACTGCCATCTAATGTACATTGCTGTTACTGCCATATTCTTCTTACTCGAATGGGGCTTACTGATTCCTAAACCATGGGCAACTTGCCACAACTTCACACACAACCCCAGTGTACAACCAAAGTAACATTAGGATACTAAAT
Source organism: Iris pallida (assembly GCA_029216955.1). NCBI lineage: Eukaryota > Viridiplantae > Streptophyta > Magnoliopsida > Asparagales > Iridaceae > Iris > Iris pallida. The sequence continues at coordinate 1,359,949 of JANAVB010016597.1, forward strand.
AGTAATTTCTGATACACGTATTTGAAGTATTGACACACAATTGATACATCTACACACAGGGTACTAACATAGTTATTTCTGACACATAGATATAGGTGTTCCCTGATACACATATAGTTTGGCACACACAAACAAAGATTACATATAGTTGAAACTTTAAGGTACATAATCCCCCTTCCTAAAGTCGGATACACCCTTCTTAACACATGGCTACCCTATTTGGATTCCTCATAGGGATTTAATTGAATGCCTTTAATCCCTATTGAATTATGAATAACTAACTAGATTAAGGAATTATATGATAAAGTTATGAAGAGAGGATTACCTGTTTTGAAGGATTCGAAAGCTCGTCCTCTCCAACACCTTCTCGACTATGTAGACTTCACGAACTCGAGGGGATACAAGAGGAATTAGGGTTCGGTGAAAGGGAACGAGAGCCCTACTCTCATCCATATATATATCTATTTGAATCCTATATAGATAAGGAGAAGGAGATTTGAATCCAAGTCGAACTCTATCTACTGCTGGCCGTTTGGGAGATTTGAATTTGATAAGTTACGCAATCACCCCCCTTCTACTTAATCCTGTTTGCCTAATTGTCCCCTTTCTAAACAAATTTTGTCCTCAGAATTTAAAGATAGACACAATGGTAGAAGTATATCTCATTACTCGAAATGATAAGGATAATGCTCGTGCGTCTCATCCTCTCTTTCCCATGTGGATTCGTCCGAAGAATGATGTCTCCCAGCGACACGCACCAACATAATCATCTGATTGCATAGAACCTTCTCCCTGCGATCCAAGATCTCTACGACTGCTCTTGGTAGCTTAGGCTCGGTCCCACCTCAACCTTTGAATGATCCAGCAGGTGACTGGGGTCTGCCAAGTACCGCCTAAGCTGGGACATGTGGAACACGTTGTGCACTCCCTCCAATACAGGTGGTAGTGCTAGACGATATGCTATCGCTCCAATCTTTTCAAGGATGTCAAGCGGTCCGATGAATCTTGGACTGAGCTTCTAGTCTCCTCCAAAACGTATCGTACCACGTGTCAGAGATATCTTCAAGAACACCATATCTCCAACCTAGATTTAAACATAAGGTGATTACCTATTTTCTACAGATATTAACAATCTTAAAACTAAGAAAAGTTATACCTCAAACTCTAATGGTCTTCTATGACTGTCGGCCCAGTGCTTCTGCTTGTCCTGAGCCACGTAAAGTCGCTATCTAATCTGCTTTACATTCTCTGCAGCATCTACTACCATCTCGGGTCCCAGTAGTGTTTTCTCACCCACGTCGTCCCAAGATAGTAGTGTCACGACCCGCACCCAGTGTAAGGGTACGAGACTATGGGTACGTCCAGTCTATGTCGCAGTATTGGCGGTAGAACGTTGTCCTAGGTCTCAATAACAACTAAACAGTATAATGTACCTATCAAATATACTCTCCATACGGAGGACAATCTCAGAAAGATAAAACTCAATCACAAATAGCTAAGGAGGAATAACATCACGATATGGAAATAGATAGATGTCAAAGTGCAATACAACCCACACACATTCTAAGAGTTATCATCACATCCCAAAAAGTAGAAGTAATATATATATATATATATATATATATATATATATATATATATATACATATATATATATATATATATATATATATATATATATATACAACTCAGGAAAGGTAACATGAAACAAATTCAGACAATATCCTAGCAATCTAATCTAAGCAGTACTTGTGTCTCCTCTAAACTAGCAGGATCCTCCTGGTGATCCAGGTCGCAAGTGTCGTCTAAGTCTGCGCCATAAGAAGTAGTACATAAATCCTCCAAGTTCTCTGTAAAATTTTGTCAATATAACCAGTAAGGATTGGAGCGAAATACATAACTCTGAAAGCAGTTTTATTGCATGGTAATAAATTTAGAACTAGCAATAGAATAAGATACATGACATGCTATAATGGAAGTATAGGAATATGTGAAATACAGATAAAGAAACTGAGAACATGAATAGAATAAAGAACATATATAAACTATATTAATATAAGTGATTTAGAGCACAAAAAATTTATGTGATTGGTTTAGGTTGTACATGAGTATTCTACGGTAACTCTATTATACGTGAGGGTATAATCGATATATACTTCAGTACACTATAGGATTTAATCACATAACCACTTCTACTCCCCCACCCCAATCAATACACAAGGATCCGATCATGTTACATTACATATACGATTGTTAGTTTTAACATGAAGCACATGTGAGCACATGAGAGTACATAAGAGCACATGAGAGTACATGAATAGTACGAATACAAGGAGTACATAATGTACATGATAATGTACATGAACATGAAATACCCGATGTACCTAGTAAGGGGATAACATCTCGAGATAAGATCCATATTGTACCAATCCGTGTTAACAATGTGTCAGCATCAAGTAAAGTAGGCTAGAGCAGGCAATATAAATACTATCATGATGAAAACAATCTAAAAATGTACTCGCCTGATATGCTGAGCAACAACTGTGTATCGATATCCAAACTGGAGTCACATAGACCTATTATGAAATTTCAGGGTTAAAGAGTGTTCAAGAGTAAATTGATTTAAATGTGTTATCTATATGCTGCTAGGCTACTTCTAGGTCAGAAAGTCAAACTTGGTCAAACTGAGTCAATTGGTCAACTCTGGGTCAAACTTGATCTAAAGTCAATATCTAAGGGTATTGGCTAAATTAGACTATTGTACTAGTGTTAAAAGTGGCATCAAGACCATATTCCAATCCTAGGTTTAAACTTATCTATAACCCATACCCCTTAGTATATTAGAGGATACTACCCCAAAGCCCCTTATCAACTACTAACATTACACCTATATATATAACTTTGATATACTTATAAATATATTCACTACTATAGCTATATCATTCAAGTTCCCTTATTTCTTACATGGAATGGGTCTCTATAACAAGTTTTTCCCCCTGTTCCATCTCATTTTTCTAAACAAGATGGTAAGGGACAGAACATGATGACAGATAAGACTGAGCATCAAATAAAAATGGATTGACACATAGCTGGACTGAACTCCAACAGGTAAGAGCTGTATTTTAATATAGGTAAGGTACACTTATTCTTTGCAACTGATAAGGATTATACAAGGGACTGAATAGTAACATGAAATAAGAAAATTGAACTCAGGAATGATAGGGACTGAATACTCCAGTTCAAACCTTAAACTGGGACTAAAAGTCTATATGACAGAGCAAATAACTTTGGACTGAAACCTAATCTGGTATGTACATCTTACTGCCCTCCTGAGGATAGAACAATTGATCTCTTGGACTAGAACAAAGGATATCTGGACTGAACAAGTGATATCTGGATTGGAATTTATATATGAACTAATCATAAGTGGACTGAACATTAAAATGGCTAGATGTTAAATTGGGCAACTGATACATCAAACCTGGACTGATACTAATAAATGGGGACTGATTAGTACTAAGGGTGTAGGACAAATCCTATATCATTAATGAGGACTGAACTCAAATGAAGGTATGGGACATTTGGGGAGACTGAATGTTTAGAACATACAAAGCTCATCATTTATTTGATAAAATAAAGAGGGAAGACTGGACAATTACCAAGGTGGACTGACACCCAAACCAAAACAAGGATTGATACTCAAGTTTAGAGTATCAGTCAATTAATACAATTGTAATCGGATTGAGAATTTGATAAAAATATAGAATTAGACATTAGGATAATTGGGAATTGAACCAATATATCAATACTTGACTTAGAATAAGAGGATTGAACCTGAACAAATAGGACTAAGACTTTGAGATGCATAACAACATCAATTGGGGTGACTAAACAATAGGATGCAAGGGACTGATCAAATTGTAACCTATATCAGTTTACTGCACAGTGTGAACTTGGGACTGATATCTAATGCTAGAGCTCAAATGTCCAAGGATTGAAAAGTTAACATTCAATGGACTGTACACATGATGAAGAATAGCAGAATACATTATAATGAGGACTGCAGCATGACACTTACTTCAAGAAGAATGGACTGCTACTGATATACAAGGCTGTTCATTAACTTGACTAACACATATGCTAATAATCTGCACAAGATGAGTAATGGACTGAACTCTATGGTTCATCCAAACCTGAGCCCTTCACATCACCAATAGACTGCACAATATGTTGACAGATCAGTTGGATGCAGGACATGAGCAAATAAGCTAGGGACTGAACTTGAATTTCCAAGTTCGAGCAATCACAGTATGGAATGGGGCATTTGATAGAGTGGACTGAAATATGGCAATTACTAAAGCAACCAAATTGAATATGATACGGTAAACCCCTCATCCTATACCCATCATCTGATACAAAGGAAGTTAACCAAGACTGAAACATTATGAGAAGGGGCTGATACAAAGTAAATTAGGGACTGAGCACTAAAGATAGTGTAAGGGTTGATGCCACAGTCCAAAATGGGAAGGATTAAATGAATGAAAGCTAATACCCTAACTGGGACTGAACAATAGGGTTAAAGAAGAACTAGACATATAGTTAGGGACTGACACTTAAACTGAAATGGACTGAACATGAGTGGTTTGAGTGAAGGAGGGACTGATACTCTTTAGTATAAGTGGACCGAAGCTAAATGATGGGGACTGAAATGTAATGGTATAATATGGACTAATATCATGACAAATAGGGACTGCTAATGAGCTACACAAGGATTGATACTCAAAGATAAAGGACTGAATGTTAAAGGATATGCATGACATTACAGAACTAACAGGACTGAACAAAATAGCTCATACAAAAATATACCAACTGATACAAAACATAAAGGTGGACTGCAACATTACAATGGGGACTGAAGTATATGCTAATGATCCCAATTGAACATAGGGACTGAACTTTAGGATGGAGTGAACTGATATAAATTGGTATCTAAACTAAATACATAGTGTTAACTCGATTGAAACTTAATATGCAGTGTAACAGTACACTTATCAAACAGTGCTCACACTCCCCAAACCCCTATTTGACATACCACATTCCAAATACACTCAAATTTACTATATGAATCCTAAAATTAATAATCCAAGACAATGCAAATACAAAACAAGGTTCAATCTGAAATTAGAGTATTAAAGGCTCTAATGGTCATTTTATCAAACACTTGGCATGCGTATCCGATACACTCGTGGTACACACTCCAAATAGAACCAAACTTGACCCAAAGTACACCCACAAGTTCTAAATCATTAGTGTGGCCTAATTTAACAAGTTTACAAACTCTAGATTCCTATTCTTGTATTTCCCCAAATGTGAATCAAAATCTGAAGGAAAATATCTCAAATAGGAAGAGAAAAGCCTCAACTCCTCTATAATGGCATCCTATATGCATAGGGGGTCCTAAATGAGTGCATCTACACTAACTAAATAAAAATTAGAGGTCTAGAGAGCTCATACCAATTGGAAGATAGATTTTCAATATAAAATCCCAAGATTTAGAATCCCTCCAAGCTCTAGGTGTCCAAATCCTTCCAAGCTAGCCAATAGAGCCTTCTCCTCTCCAAGAGAAAGAGAATGAGACCAATTTGAGATAAATTGGATAAGATTTGAGTGTAGGAGAAATTTGGAAAATCTTGCTAAATTAGGGTTAGGGTTTTGAATGAATGTTTTGGGTATTTTTGTCATTTTATATTTTTAAATATTTTTGAAATTTATTTTATTATTTATGATATTACTGTGGGGTTGAAATTTATTTTATTATTTATGATATTATTTTGGGGTTATTTGAGTCGGGTTCGAATTTCAACTCAATCCGACTTGAAACGGGGACCCGGGAGTAGTTTGACTCTAGTGGGACCCACACACTAGTTAGACATGGCCCACATGATATTAATTTTAGTCCACATGATATTAATTTTAGTTAATAGTTAGACTAATTATTTATGGATAGGTTTAGTTTAATTAGAGACTCAAAACTAGACTAAATTGACCTCAACCTTTAACCCATTCCTAATTTAACTCAAATAGATTAGTGGAGGGCATTTTGGACATTCAAATAGGGGACACCTCACCCTTTTTGGGCAGCCACCTATGGGGGGATAAGGAGTGAGTCACTCCTTCATTCATTTGTTTTCATCCACTTTCTCTCTCTTGTTCTTCCCCAAATTAATTTAGAGATGAACCTCCATTGATTTTATCTCCAAATCAACCCTTTCTTCTACCAAATCTTCTTCATTTCTCCTCTACTCTATGGTTAGAGGGTGCTAGCCAAGTTTGGGAGGATTCGGAGCACGTTCGTGTCCTTTTAGAATCTCTACATGTCGGTGTCGTGTCGGAAGGATTTTTCTTTGAATCTCTCTCCCGGAAGGTATAATCTCTCCTCTAATCCATCCCTACATGCATATAGAAATATTTTGAACCCATAGGAATGACCCCCATGGTTATATCTCCATTTGTGTCCATTTCGTGTCCATTTGGAGGTCATAGGAGTGTCCTTTGTGTTATGGTTGTGTCTATGTGGGAAAACCCCAAATTTGGACACACTATGTGTTGTTGTTATGTATGAATGAATTATTACATGTTTAATCTCATATTTTTGTATTGGAGATGTGTTCTATAGTGTCTCATATATATATATTAGTGTAGAGAGTGAGTTCTTGATATATTATGTTATATACTTGTGTTTCTTTTGTCTCAAACTACCTAAATTCGTCATAATATTTATCCACATTTTTAGTAGCAATAGCAACTTAGAAATGTCATAACTTTTAGCTTAAAAATCCGATTTATCTTCCATTTTTTTAAAAGAACCATATCAAAGTTAGCTTTCTAAATATATATTTTAATAAGCCAAATTCATTCTGAAACTTTCTGTAAAATTATTTGAGTGTCAGCTGTAGAAAGACGAACACGTTTCGGTGTTTTTGCGATTCCGGGAGCTTCCGGACACGAAAATGCGATCCGTTTAAAGTTTCGAAAAGCTAACACAAAGAACTATAACATACTTTAATCCTAGAATTTAATGAATGCTTAATTTGTACAGTATTGATTTTAAGTAGAAGATTACTATACGACATATACAATTTGTGTATCCTTGTATGTACAAATATGTATGTATGCATGTGTATATATATGTGTGTGTGTGTGTTAAGAGAATGTAATATAATATAGAGTATGCATAAATGATATAATGTATGAAAGTATATAATGTATTCAAATATGTATGTATAGGTACATGAATGAATGGATGAAATGCAAGCATGTGGGTAATGCAAGGTATTGAAACATGTATGCAAGTATCCATATGTAAGTAAGTAACGTAATCAAGTATGAATGTATGCTATATATGAATGCCAATATGATAGGAATGTATGATGCCATATTAGCACTTAGCACCATGTTCATATGTTAAAACCCCCTTCTACATGTTGACAGTAACCCCAAGCATGAATACACATAAAACCTACTTACTGTTATGAGTAAACCCTTTGATGTATAAATAAACCCTTTTGTTATGATTAACACCCACACACACATGCTAAACCTATGCTTTACATGTTATTTCTTCTATGTGACACAATGAACCCTTGCTAAATATTATCCTTCTAACATAATACCCTCACACTTGAACACATTGAACTACTATGTACACATTGCCATATCCATATTCATGTATCACTCACTCCTTGTCTTTATGCACCTTGCTTGTAATAAAAATATATATTTAATGTGTGTTTGAACACTTGTGTAGCTTTGTGATTTTGTGTGAGTGTTAGTCTAGGCTTGGTTAGGCCTAATGAGACTTGTTAGTCTAGGTTTAGACCTAGTACTGCCTAATTAACCTAATTTGACTAGTACAGTTGACCAGAGTTGACCAAGAGTTGACTTTGACCTAGAATGATCTAGAATCATGTAGAATGCATAGTAGAGCTTTGTTTTACCATTTTGGACTTGTTGTGACTTGTGCTGTTCTAAATAGGAGCCAGACACCTCTCCTCGGATAGTACATTTCCTTTGGACATTCAGATAGCAGGCGAGTACATTCTCTGACAGTTCTCTCATTTATTTGTCAATTACTGTACTTCAGTTCTAGTTAGCTGTATGTGATTCTCTGTTACAAACACGTGTTTTTATTTCTGAATTCATGTATGCGACACACATACTTACTCGTCTTAGCTCTATTATTCGAATCACCATACGAATCACTATTCGAATCACCCTATTCGTATCTTCATATGTTGGTTGCACTTGTATTCGTCTTATGTGTTGGATTACGGATTCATTTGTATTAGACTGGGCGGGAAAATACTGATTAGACATGTAGACAAATCCTCCTATTCGAATTACCCCTCTGTGAATGATATTCGAACGATAGCCATCCCACACTTCGCGAGTGTGTGGTGTGCCGTATTACCTACAACCGTTTACATGTCGAACTTGGTATTTTAAAACACACTTGGAGAATTTATTCGAATCATTGTTTGACTACTATTCGAATCACTATTCGTATCACCTTATTCGAATCACTATTCGCATCACCTTATTCGAATCACCTTATTAGAACAATGATTAGAATCACATTCGACTCATCTTGTATTAGACTTACTTTGGGATTACACTCGAGTTATATTATACCATATGAACTCATTATGTTACTCTAGTTCAGCTAGATCTTATTTTACAGTCTTCATTGCTATGCTTCTCCTCTTGTTTAGTTACCTTACTTTCATTGTACCTTAACTGCTTCTCTACATCACTACCTGTATAAAACTGCCATATTCATCAATATAACTGTCTATAACTGCTTTATAGTTCTCTGTCATTTACTTAGGATTTCTTGATGAATTGTACTCGTTCCCTTCCTGACTGGACCTGTTGATAAATTTTACAGATAGCTTGGAGGTTATTGCTAGCCTAGAGGAGACACAGTAGAGGTCGGAGTAGATAGCTAGAGTTTCTCCTTTATTTTCAGTTGTCTTGAGTTGTATTATGGATTACTGTATTTGAGCTTTGAGATGTATTTCTGGGTTTGTGTATCTTAGACACTTAGACTTCTATCTGCTGTATCTCTTTTGGATTTCATGTTTTGTCTATTTTCCATTATGCTCTACCATAGATGTGATTGAGTTTTGTAAAACTCCTAAATTTCTACTAAATTTTTTTATTAAATTTGTATGGATTTAAAATTTTGTATTGTACGCCACGTAGTTGTATTATACGTCGCGCACGAAATTTTATTTTTCGAAATTGCTCGACGAGTGCGAATATGTGCGAGCGTACATATTTTAGAAAAAAACATTTTGTTCTATTTTTATAGTTTCAAATAATATAATAATTAGTTTTGCCATTATTTCTAAACTTGTAAAAATTTATTAATAATAAATAATATTTTCTTATACTAGAAAAGCCTAATTATGTAAAGAATATTTTTGCATACATATATTTCGTAAATAATTATTGGTCTATTCTAAATAAAGGTATAATTTTCGAGATTTATTATTATTAATATGTTATTGTTCAAAAAGGATATTTAAAAATATTAATATAATTTTCGAAATTATTATTATTAATATTATTGGAAAATATATTTCAAATTTTTTTTTGTGAAGATTTAAATTTTGATTTGATTCCTTGGATACATTTAAATAGTAAACCATTTATATTTTAAATTGATTTGATTTTTAAACTAAAAGTATTTAATTTGATTTTAATGGGATTTGGATTTAGATTTGATTGATTTTAAATCAAATTAGGAATTATCTATTTTGGGTTTTAAATCTATTCCTATTCCTATCCCAATGGAAATTCCCACATCCTATAAATAGGCAGGTACTCCTCCATTGTTCTCCATAAACCAAATTTTTTCCACAAATATTCCACCACAAGTGCAGTGCCTCGTGTCCGTGTCCGTAGCCATATTTTTATTCCATTATCTACAATTACATTTAATTTTCTTGTGTCGGACACATTCCGACATCAATGAATTTCCTAATCTAAACCTAAACCAAACTCCCCGTCTTTCCCGGCCTGTCCCTTGACCTTGGCTCAGCGTCATCACCACCAAACGTCGTCACCCCGCCATCTTCCCGGCTAACCGCCACCGGACCTCTCCGACACCAACCGCTGCCACCACCATCACCATCGACACCACCACCGTCACCGGCGCAACCCGTCGGCGACCCAAGGAAACCCAGCAACCGATCACACTCCAACATCACCGCCAGACTTCACCACCGCCACATCCACCCCGTCGACCCCACTGTTATCGCCACTCCCGTAACCCAACACCATCATTCCGACATCCTTCCGACAACACAGCCTGTCCCCGCTCCACACACCACCGCACCTCCAAATTCTGGCCAACCAACAACACCACGACAACAGAGAAGGGAAATAGAAGAATAAACCCTAAATTAAATACACGCCCCCTCGACTCACCTGGCCGCCTCGTCGGCGAACAACCACATCCGCTGCACAGCCTTTTCCGCCGCAACGAGCCGTGGTAGCCGCACCCATCCGTCGTGGTTTCTCGCACCACCAGGTCAGCTGGGCCGCCTCGGCGCGTGTGCTCGCCTACCTCCGACCCAGCCACCGGTAACGCCGACCGTCACCTCCTCCTCTCCCGAGCCACCGCCGTTCTCTGTTCCCCGCCGCCGGACCCGCCGGACCCATCTCCGCGAGCCGCCGCGCTTGACCCGCGCGAGTGAGCTCCGACTTCCCGGTCGGCCAACCGCCGCCTCCCGACAGCTTCTCCTTCCCCTTCCTCGTCCGTCGATCGTTTCTCCGGCACCCGTCCGCTCGTATTCCCCGCTCACCCTTCCTCTCCGTCGATCCTTCCTCCCAGATCTGCCCTGGCCTCCCTCCGGCCCGTCGCCACTCCTTCCCTCTCTTCCTCTCACGCTCATCTCTCTCGATCCTCCCTCTCCTCTCTCTTCCCCTCTCCTTCTTTCCTTTCTTTTTTGATTGATTTTTTTTCATCTGCTCTCTCACCATTTGGGGGAAAGGGGTGTAAGTATTATCATCAGTAGTTATTATTATTATTATTATTATCATTAGTATTATATTTTGGGAAGACAGCAGAAGTACTGCTGTGTAGATCTTTTATAGGTTTTGTTTGTTTTGATTATTAATATTAATATTTTACCACGAAATAATTGTATCATATTAAATTATTCTGTTTTAGTAAGTAGCTTTATATCTTGTTATTTTATTATTGTTTTAAATATTATATACATGCTTGTAAGTATATATTAGATATTTTTATGATTACTAAAAGGCTATCTTTATTATTTTATGACTGTAATATTTTATATCTAAGTATAGTATAGTTTTTGATTTTCGGGATTTTCCAAATTTATCTAAAACTGTTCTACCTAAAATTGTATTCTGACAAACTTAGAGTTATTGTCGAAAAATGATTTTTTTGACTTTAAGTATTTACAATAATTATTTAGACTCAAACTAGTTTTTGATTAATATAAATACTTTTCTAAAAATAGAATATATATTATTATCATTTTTTTTTGAATTTCCTCATCTCCTAGACCAATCCCAATCCTCCTATTCTTTCGCCAATTTTGAGACTACCTTATATCCACCCTAACCAATTTGACTATCCTGGACCCAATGGAACTGTCCGTGTCACTACCCGAGGTCTTCTTGTACAGTTGTTGCACCAAAGTTGCAGATCGTGCCACCATAATTATCGCAGCACACCGGACGTTAATACCAGGCAAGACACCTTGCCATTAGCTGTTTAATTATTTTTAGCTCATATTTCATGCATTACTTATTTTCTTTATACAAAATAAACTGTGATACATGGCATAACTGTTCATTTATATTTCCTGCTGTGTATTATTTTTCTTACAAATTAAACCTAGATTTAAGGGACCACCTTGTGTGTCGCATTCATTGGCCATGACACGTTGTAAACACGAAGTTGTGTGTCGCATGTAGAACACAAAAGTGCGTGATTGGCTGGCCACCAGTACGTACAAGCCGTGCGATAGGAATAACCGCTAATAGAGGTTGTATGCTAGTTTGACTTAGCGGTTATAGTGGTTGTGTTGTGGATGCAACACAGTACGCATTGGGTGGGGAGGAAAATTCCTTAGCGTATGGGCTTCGATGCACTTCCCTTGTGACCCGGACTCTCCGCTGGAGATACGGGGTTGATGACCCATGCTCTTCCTGCTGGGACCTCTGGTGCCCAAAGGGGGACTACGCCGATCCTATTCAGCCAGGGCCCATGCGTAGGAAGGACTGTTCTTAACTATATTTCACTTAGAACGGTAGGCTACCCTATCCATTAGGTACGAGTACTTTTGGTTTGGGTACTTGTATCTGACCATGGCTTGGAACAATAACTTGTCGCAGATTAGTTCGTCACATCTTGTCCTTGTTTGGTTGTAGGTGTGACTTACTACTTCGATAAGAAGGTATTGAACCTTGTTGCGGTCCGGATACCATATTGGATTCATAGCATGGGAAGATACGTTACCGTGAATTAGTTTTCCATCTCCTGTCCTTGTTTGGTTGGGGGGATGGTACGCTCGTTCAGTAGGTGCGTATTGGACCATGTTATAATTCGATTTACTTATTTATTTGAGCAATATTTATTCAGTTTATATGGCATGCTATTATGTGTCTTGTTACGTCCCTCTGAGGACCTGGTTGTCTTGCCAGGTGTGTGCTATTGTCTTTCGCAGGTATTCTAGCTCTAGCCGTGATCTTCGCTATTTCTTCGAGGATGATTGCATTTGGATCGTCTTCGCTTTGCTCGCCAAATTCATTTCCTTACTCATGTATTTTCCTTTTACTTGTTGGTAGTGGATTTATCTCTGCCCAACATATTGTATCAAGACAAATTTATTCTCATTATATGATCTTTTATTCATTTATTCTGTGTGGATGAGATTAGTTATGGTTCTACTGTATTTTACAGCTTATGTATTTATACGAGGTTTCCATGTATTGGAGTGTACTTCGTATAAATACAGCTGGCATGTCTACGTTCCTAGTCCTACGTATTTTGGGATTGGGGCGTTACATGTCTTTGTGGTGGCCCATACAGGTCAAGATAAATTGTTTGGTTACTTTACCGTACCAAGCAAGCCTGCGTATAGGATTAGAAGTCTAGGAACTCATCCACATACTTGACCTCTTTCCTTGATTTATCTACCGTATGACTCATCAATTGCATCTTGCTTGATTCCTCCTATCATTATTCTTATCTTCCCTTCGTGCTTGCTAGAGATTAACCCTACTAGTTAGATGTCCCAAACACCATTAGTTTAAATCCTTTAAGTTGGGTAGACTACCTTATGACCTAGCAAACCCTTTGACCTAGTGACCGATATTAGCAAGCTTATTTAGATCCTAGAATCTAGAGGACCTAACCCGTCTAGCCAACCAAGGACTTGGACAAGAAGACTATAGGACAACTGTATGACTTAGAATCATTCTACCTTCTTTTAACCTAAACTCTCGTGCCTATGTATTTACTATTTTAACTAATGATGCTAATATAGCCTAGTATTTGTAAGCTAATTCTTATTCGAGCTTGATCAAGGCATATGATATTGAGCGGCCGCTCACTAACATATTGTCTAATCAGAACCGGTGCATAATGGTCTGATCAACCAAGTGCACTTTGGTTCGCCTTTTTCATATATCAATCTACGTGGATGGGATGTAGTTGAGTTTTTACCTTAGAATTCCATCCACGACTGCCTTGGCGATTCTTTTGAAATTTATACGGCCGTCTTTGAACCACGTATTCGAAATCGATAATATCGTCCTTGCACTCCTTATTGCTTTCGCCTTCAACCATTTTAGAATGACGAAGGCGTTGTGCTAGAAGATTCCTCTAGCTATCCTATCACCTATAACCATTATCACTCGACGTGCTATATCTTAATCTTAACTACTCGGCCCTATCAAACCCTCTAATCGCTTTGAGTCTATTTCGCTCTCTTAATCGTGACTCTTCATTACCCATGACCATGCCGTATTGTTTTTCTACGATCTAGATCGCGAATTCTTACGACATGATTTTGTCAAAACATTGTCATCATTGGATCCCCATTGATACCCCCTTGTGTCCTCTCACCCCCTACTAATTCTTAATTTCGAGGACGAAATTCTTTTAAGTTGGGTAGGATGTAAAATCCCTAAATTTCTACTAATTTTTTTAAATTAAATTTGCATGGATTTAAAATTTTGTATTGTACGCCACGTAGTCGTATTATACGTCGCGCACGAAATTTTGTTTTTCGAAATTGCTCGACGAGTGCGAATATGTGCGAGCGTACATATTTTAGAAAAATACATTTTGTTCTATTTTTATAGTTTCAAATAATATAATAATTATTTTTGCTATCATTTCTAAACTTGTAAAAATTTATTAATAATAAATAATATTTTCGTATACTAGAAAAGCCTAATTATGTAAAGAATATTTTTGCATATATATATTTCGTAAATAATTATTGGTCTATTCTAAATAAAGGTATAATTTTCGAGATTTATTATTATTAATATTTTATTGTTCAAAAGGGATATTTAAAAATATTAATGTAATTTTCGAAATTATTATTATTAATATTATTGGAAAATATATTTCAATTTTTTTTTTGTGAAGTTTTAAATTTTGATTTGATTCCATGGATACATTTAAATAGTAAACCATCTATATTTTAAATTGATTTGATTTTTAAACTAAAAGTATTTAATTTGATTTTAATGGGATTTGGATTTAGATTTGATTGATTTTAAATCAAATTAGGAATTATCTATTTTGGGTTTTAAATCTATTCCTATTCCTATCCCAATGGGAATTCCCACATCCTATAAATAGGCATGTACTCCTCCATTGTTCTCCACAAACCAAATTTTTCCCACAAATATTCCACCACAAGTGCAGTGCCTCGTGTCCGTATCCGTGGCCAGATTCTTATTCCATTATCTACAATTACATTTAATTTTCTCGTGTCGGACACATCCCGACATCAATGAATTTCCTAATCTAAACCTAAACCAAACTCCCCGTCTTCTTCGGCCTGTCCCTTGACCTTGGCTCAGCGTCATCACCACCAAACGTCGTCACCCCGCCATCTTACCGGCTAACCGCCACCGGACCTCTCCGACACCAACCGCTGCCACCACCATCACCATCGACACCACCACCGTCACCGGCGCAACCCGGCGACGACCCAAGGAAACCCAGCAACCGATCACACTCCAACATCACCGCCAGACTTAACCACCGCCACATCCACCCCGTCGACCCCACTGTTATCGCCCACCCCGTAACCCAACACCATCATTCCGACATCCTTCCGACAACACAGCCCGTCCCCGCTCCACACACCACCGCACCTCCAAATTCTGGCCAACCAACAACACCACGACAACAGAGAAGGGAAATAGAAGAATAAACCCTAAATTAAATGCACGCCCCCTCGACTCACCTGGCCGTCTCGTCGGCGAACAGCCACGTCCGTTGTACAGCCTTCTCCGCCGCAACGAGCCGTGGTAGCCGCACCCATCCGCCGTGGTTTCTTGCACCACCAGGTCAGCCGGGCCGCCTCGGCGCGTGTGCTCGCCTACCCCCGACCCAGCCACCGGTAACGCCGACCGTCACCTCCTCCTCTCCCGAGCCACCGTCGTTCTCTGTTCCCCGCCTCCGGACCCCCAATTTTTCCTCCGCCGGACCCATCTCCGCGAGCCGCCGCGCTTGACCCGCGCGAGCGAGCTCCGACTTCCCGGTCGGCCAACCGCCGCCTCCCGACAGCTTCTCCTTCCCCTTCCTCGTCCGTCGATCGTTTCTCCGGCGCCCGTCCGCTCGTATTCCCCGCTCACCCTTCCTCTCCGTCGATCCTTCCTCCCAGATCCGCCCTGGCCTCCCTCCGGCCTGCCGCCACTCCTTCCCTCTCTCCCTCTCACGCTCATCTCTCTCGATCCTCCCTCTTCTCTCTCTTCCCCTCTCCTTCTTTCCTTTCTTTTTCGATTGATTTTTTTTCATCTGCTCTCTCACCATTTGGGGGAAAGGGGTGTAAGTATTATCATCAGTAGTTATTATTATTATTATTATTATTATTATTATTATCATTAGTATTATATTTTGGGAAGACAACAGCAATACTGCTGTGTAGATCTTTTATAGGTTTTGTTTGTTTTGATTATTAATATTAATATTTTACCACCAAATAATTGTATCATATTAAATTATTCTGTTTTAGTAAGTAGCTTTATATCTTGTTGTTTTATTATTGTTATTGTTTTAAATATTATATACATGCTTGTAAGTATATATTAGATATTTTTATGATTACTAAAAGGCTATCTTTATTATTTTATGACTGTAATATTTTATATCTAAGTATAGTATAGTTTTTGACTTTCGGGATTTTCCATATTTATCTAAAACTGTTCTACCTAAAATTGTATTCTGACAAACTTAGAGTTATTGTCGAAAAATGATTTTTTTGACTTTAAGTATTTACAATAATTATTTAGACTCAAACTAGTTTTTGATTAATATAAATAGTTTTCTAAAAATAGAATATATATATTATTATCATTTTCTTTTGAATTTCCTCATCTCCTAGACCAATCCCAATCCTCCTTTTCTTTCGCCAATTTCGAGACTACCTTATGTCCACCCTAACCAATTTGACTATCCTGGACCCAATGGAACTGTCCGTGTCACTACCCGAGGTCTTCTTGTACAGTTGTTACACCAAAGTTGCAGATCGTGCCACCATGATTATCGCAGCACACCGGACGTTAATACCAGGCAAGACACCTTGCCATTAGCTGTTTAATTATTTTTAGCTCATATTTCATGCATTACTTATTTTCTTTATGCAAAATAAACTGTGATACATGGCATAACTGTTCATTTATATTTCCTGCTGTGTATTATTTTTCTTACAAATTAAACCTAGATTTAAGGGACCACCTTGTGTGTCGCATTCATTGGCCTTGACACGTTATAAACACGAAGTTGTGTGTCGCATGTAGAATACGGTAGTGCGTGATTGGCTGGCCACCAGTACGTACAAGCCGTGCGATAGGAATAACCGCTAATAGAGGTTGCATGCTAGTTTGACTTAGCGGTTATAGTGGTTGTGTTGTGGATGCAACACAGTAGGCTTTGGATGGGGAGGACAATTCCTTAGCGTATGGGCTTCGATGCACTTTCCTTGTGACCCGGACTCTCCGCTGGAGATACGGGGTTGATGACCCATGCTCTTCCTGCTGGGGCCTCTGGTGCCCAAAGGGGGACTACGCCGATCCTATTCAGCCAGGGCCCATGCGTAGGAAGGACTGTTCTTAACTATATTTCACTTAGAACGGTAGGCTACCCTATCCGTTAGGTACGAGTACTTTTGGTTTGGGTACTTGTATCTGACCATGGCTTGGAATAATAACTTGTCGCGGATTAGTTCATCACATCTTGTCCTTGTTTGGTTGTAGGTGTGACTTACAACTTCGATGAGAAGGTATTGAACCTTGTTGGAGTCCGGATACCATATTGGATTCATAGCATGGGAAGATACGTTACCGTGAATTAGTTTACCATCTCCTGTCCTTGTTTGGTTGGGGGGATGGTACGCTCGTTCAGTAGGTGCATATTGGACCATATTAAAATTCGATTTACTTATTTATTTGAGCAATATTTATTCAATTTATATGGCATGCTATTATGTGTCTTGTTACGTCCCTCTGAGGACCTGGTTGTCTTGCCAGGTGTGTGCTATTGTCTTTCGCAGGTGTTCTAGCTCTAGCCGTGATCTTCGCTATTTCTTCGAGGATGATTGCATTTGGATCGTCTTCGCTTCGTTCGCCAAATTCATTTCCTTACTCATGTATTTTCCTTTTACTTGTTGGTAGTGGATTTGTCTCCGCCCAACATATTGTATCAAGACAAATTTATTCTCATTATATGATCTTTTATTCATTTATTCTGTGTGGATGAGATTAGTTATGGTTCTACTGCATTTTACAGCTTATGTATTTATACGAGGTTTCCATATATTGGAGTGTACTTCGTATAAATACAGCTGACATGTCTACGTTCCTAGTCCTACGTATTTTGGGATTGGGGCGTTACAAGTTTACATTCTGCTATGTCACCCCCATTCGGGGAGTATAAACTGTTTAGCCTTATACTTTTAGATGCATGAGACCTAGGACAGCGTTCTACCGCCGATACTGCGGCGTAGGCTGGACGTACCCACTTCTCGTGCCCTTATTCTAGGGTGCGGGTCGTGACAATGAAAGAGGGAGGAAGATGATGAAGTGGGGCTAAATATAGAGAGTAGGCTGCCCCTTGAGGTTAGGGTTAGGGTTTTGGGTCAATGTGAAATGTCTATGAAGTCCTCCTGTCTTGTCATGACAAGTTTAGAGAAAAGCCCTACTATCTAATTAAATGTTTTAGCCTAACTTTCTAACAATCCTTCCATTCTAACTAGAGGCTAAATAAAGTTTATTAGGCTAGTCCTAAACATTTAATTAGGTGGTCATGTCCAGTTGGTTTAGGTCCTCTAGGGTCACTAACAATTATTTCTAATTAAAGGCTAACTACTAATCATATCCAATAAAAGCACATGCACTATATTAAATATTCTAGATAATTAATTAAAAAAATATAATGACTAGTTTATAAAAATAAATTTATCACTCAATTATAATTTTAAATTACAATAATAACTAGAATAGAAAAAAGTAAAAAATACTCCTATTCTGAAAAAGTGGTAGTTACAATCCTACCCCCTTAGAAAAATTTTGTCCTCAAAATTTAAGTTGGTTGTGCTCTTCTTAAGGTCATGCCCCCAACAATCATGGTCCAAGAAAGCCCTATCTAAACCATATAATTCTATTGAAAGAACAAACATACCTGGTTATGATATTATTGGTCATGACATGCAATATCAATTTGGGGTCTCTTCTAACTACACTAACCACACTATAGCACAAGACAATTCACAAGTTACCAAAAACAAACAAGCAATGGTGGCAAAGAGAGAAGAAGGGTCACAACAAAACAACATGCTAACCTATCTCCTGTAGCATTGACTTTCCCGTTTTCAGATCTAATTATCATCTTTTCTAATTAGTACTAGGTTCAACATACGTATAAGGCTATAATCTATTTATGCATCATCAACTCATCTCAAAAGACATACTAGAATCTAGGTTATTTACTTACCTCAAACTGGGTCTAGTGACTGGAACTCCTTCCTTGAGCTGGGGCTTCGGCTAGGATAGGTGCACTAGACAGTCTCGCATCATGTGTGTAGTTGACCCACAAAATAGTCACAACCCTTTCCTCTTCCTACAGTCAGACCATACATGCCTAAGCTTCTTACAGTAAGCACAGGTAGGCACCCGCTCAACTGGCCTCTGCGAAGCAGGGATCCAAACTGGAAAGGATGGCATAGGCTGACGGTTTGGGCACTCCTGAGGCCGTGGGTGGTTACTGCTCCTCGCTCTCTTAGGACTAGGCTCTCCTTGAAAATGCACTAGGTCCCACAGTTGTTGGATTCTCTGGCTCTGCTCCTTCAAGATCTCGGTCTGAACCCTCTATGTCTCCAACACATCCCGGAGAAGTCCAAATATCTGAGTTTCATCAGGGAATAAATCTTCCGAGAATATGGTATGGGGTACCACTCCAGGAGGCAGATGAGGAAGCAGAGGAAGGCTCTCGGTCTCAGACAAAACTGCAGCCCTCGTCTGAATGGCAAGAGGTAGAGGAAGACTTTCTGGTGGGGTTGCTACCACCTCTTCAACGGCAGAAGGTGCAACTACCCCTTGGTTAGCCGGAGGGGTCACTACCTCCAGAGCAATAGGAGGTAGAAGTGCGCCACCAGTCACGTCCAGAACTACAACGGCCTTTAGACGATGAGCTCTAGTTATGGGTGCCATACTGAAAAAATAGATGGAAAATCAGAAATCATCAAAGGGTTATAAGACAGATTGTCATTCAATATAATAATAAAAACTGATAATTATCATATAAACAAAAGAATTATCTACAATAGGTTACTAGTTATAATACTACAAGTATACTATGGTTTTAGGGCATGGGCATACTCAATTCACTGACACACACTATCCAGGATACTATACTACTCCTTATAGGATACTATCTTCTATTGTCTGTCTCAGTTCCTCAATCACCTAACACTGCTTAACTATTCTTTCTCGCGATGAACACTGATATACACCCGCAATCATGCACCCTATTGATACACCTATCTATCTATCCATAATACTCTCTCTAGGGTGTCTACCAAAGTCTTGACACTATCTATATAAGGCACTTGCTCCTCTATATGGTACTTGGATGATACTCTCATACTAGATTACTCATGTCTCTCCTCCAACTAGCTACTAAAATTGCCTAAACTATTATAATACTTGAAATATTTCGATTCTTGCTACTAAGGTAATTCTGGTACTCGGTGCAACTCATACTCTGACACTTATTAATTACTCTAGGGTTCTCATCCATAATTAGTTATCAAAATATATATACAATTACTTCCTAACTATACCCTAAACAATTAATACTAATACTCAAGGAAACCGACCTATTTGTAAGTCGCCAAACCATCATAATATGAAGGAAATATAATGAAATGAAGCTCTACAAGGAACTGGACTAAAGGAACTAAAAGTATCTCCATTCTAGAGCTAGTTGATGATGGAACAAAATCCTATAATAACAGAAGTGAAATGATAGAGATGATACATTAAGAACTTTTTTAAGATACAATCTGATAATCATACGCGTCTGTCCAAAATCATGATAGTCAAAATCCTTGCCATGCCAGTAAGCATAGCTGCGATAAATGGTAGATTCCATTATTAAGGTATGTACTACAGAAGCGTAAAAAGTATAATCATCATCATGCGTTACTCATAAATGGTGCTATGGCACAAATCATCAAATGGCGCTGGCCATTAGATGGCGCACGGCATCAGTTGGCGCTGGACATAAGTGGCGCTGGTCGACATGTGGTAAGCTTCCTCGAGAAGCTGAAATAGTTGTCATTATGACTGACAATACGTTAATCAAGGAAAACCTGTTCGAATTCCGAACGCATGGTGTTCGAGAAGATTGTGTCAGATTTTTCATAACGACTGACAACTGCCTTACGCCACTTGTAGTTGGCACGAGATAATCAAATATCATTACATTAAACAGAGAACACTAAATAGCAAGTAGCGCTTGGCGCCATTTAACAGTTGGCACTATTCGATCAAATCACCTAGAAGCAGTTAGATGACATGGTACGCATGCCACTAATCTCGAAGAACGTACTGACACTGCCCACGATCAAGCGTATCTCTCTCACAGAATGCCACACATCCAAGTAGTTAAACCAACCGTTCGTATGACTTGGTGAATGGCATGCCAATTGCAGTGTGCGCTAATCAGGATAACTACTTAAACAGTTATCTCTAAACTCTATAGATTTCCAAATCCCTTTCAAATCATCACTAATGATCATAATCTCCTGAGCACTTGCTGTAGCACTCTCCAAAGGCTTTCTTCTACGACATCACATCGTCCAAGGAAAAAAGTGATCGTCTCCTGATCAGATTTCTACAGTTGTACTTTTCAAGAAATTAAATTGTACTCTTTTCAGTTTGTAATCAAACACATTTTAGTTTTGAAAAAATTGCGACTATGCTGGGGACGACTTTCTCCTCCGACGAGAAAGTGATAACTTAATGCATTTTTGCGTCGTTCGGCGCGACGCAGTAGACTTTGGTTGTAAAAGTCGGCCAAACTGCCTATGAAGCCATGATTGGCGCTGGGGGTGACAGACGCTCTACCATTGTTGCTGCCAAGAACAAAGTGCAAGCCATCTGGACTCCAAAGTCCTCCAGTGCACCAATTATGACTTCCGCACCAAGCATGAAGAAAAGCTCTGTAGTCATTTCTTCTTACTCACCAATTCTGAAAATGATAGAGGGTGCGCCAATCACTGCCTTGGCGCCAATCAAGGGATAGCACCACATGACTACTCCCTTTTCCTTCCCAGTTCTAAACTCGATAGAGAGTGTGCCAACCACTGCCTTTGCGCCAAACAAAGGAAAACACCTTATGGCCAATCCTCATTCCTCTCCAGTTCTAAACTCGGTGGAGAGTGCGCTAACCACAGCCTCTGTGCCAAACAAAGGAAAATACCTTATGGCCAATCCTCACTTCTCACCAGTTCTAAAATTGGTGGAGAAGTTACATATCACTGTCCCTGCACAGAATAAAGGAAAGTGCCCTATGGCCTCTCCTTATCCTTTTCCAGTCCTGGACTCGAAAGAAAATGCATATGATTGCGTATCTGTTCCAGTCAATGTTCAAACACTTCTGGATAGAAAATCTACTTCTCTTGACAGGGACAATCAAATCGACACCAAAAAATTAGACTCTACTCGAAGTCCGTTTCCTGCTGCTCATCTGTGCCACGCCAAACACACTGGAACAAGTTACGCAGAACAACAAGGCCTTATGTCCACTCCACATGGCCAGCGCCAACCAAGCCAGAGCCATGATCTTCCTACCCTACATATATTAAGGATAAGATAGGGCAAATTGATGGTATCTCAGTCAAACAGCCAGGTAGCGCACAACTCTGACATGAACACTTACCTTAATCAGCGTAGAACAACATCAAGCACATTCTGTGCCACTTACTAAATTGAGCACAAAGAAAGTTTTTTAAATCAAGAATCCTCTCACCTATGCCAATGAACCCAGTACTTCTCTGTGCATACTAAAAAAAGGCATCTTAAGAATCAGAACCATGTTCCTAACATCATCAAGGAATATGTGCACCGGACTTCTTCTTATCCTGTCACTGTAACTGATCTTCGCAAACTTCTTGTACAAAAATAGAAGATCGTAGGACCATCTCGTCCACCTGTAACTCCATATTAGGAAAACCACTGTAATAATCACCATGAAGTATTGATCAAATATTGCTGTCAATCAGCTAAACGGCCTGTCTTTAACCGTTTGAACTACACTTGGACTCCTGAACTCATTATGGTGGACGAAGATGAATTGATGTATGTTTCGGTCAGCATAACGTCCCGAAATACTTGGGGATAGAAAACGTCCAAGACATAATGCATCCCGTAATCCCAGTCAACAATACCTTGATCGTATCCGTGACTCCGGTGAAGGGGTCTACTAGAATGCAAGATCAAGAGGTCGAGATTTACTCAGTCAAATGAATCTTTCTTCTGACCAAGAAATAATCAGTCAAAGAAATCTTTCTTCCGATTAAGAAACAATCAGTCAAAAGAATCTTCCTTCCGACCAAGAAACAATCAGTCAAAGGAATCTTCCTTTCGACCAAGAAACAATCAGTCAAAGGTATCTTCCTTCCGACCAAGAAACAATCGGTCAAAGGAATCTTCTTGATTCTGACTGAGATTTCTTCGGTCAAAGGAATCTTCCTATTCTTCATTCTGGGGGTAGTTTTCTGCATGACTTCGATGCCGATAGTGAGAGCTCTGAGCAGACTATCTTTTTCACCAGTTCATTATCGGTAGCCAGAGAAGTGACTGCTTATATTATTAATGAAGAACAAGATGCATCCAGCTCCGGTAGTCAGGAGCAGAGGATTGCTACGTTAGAGGCTAACTTGAAAACCATGGCTGAAATGGTTGCAAGTATGCATGCTGTGATCATAGCACAACACACTGTTCCACCAATTTTGAACCCAATTCCAACCGAGGAACACATAGCTGGATCTTCCCCTGTCAACATTGGTTTAGGGGTGCAATCTTCTCACAATACTACCATGCCAGCTCAGGCTACTCTAAGTCAGTCTGGTGCTGGAGGTAGTCCATATCATGCGGCTCCGCCTCCTAATACATCGAATCAGTCTACTTCTCCCAAAGCCTCAGGAGATCCCCTTGAAGCGGTGATGCTTCTGTGTAACCAATTGGAAACCTTCAAGCAGGAGAATGATCTGCAGAAGTTGGGAATCAAACAACCTTACCCTGTAGAGTGGAAGAAAGTCCCATTTCCAATTAAGTATAAGCCACCAACCATCATACTATTTGACGACAGTTCATTTTTGAGTCAGTATCTCAACCATTTTGAGGTAATGACTAATCAGCTCCAACCGAACGATGCTCTATTAACTAGAGTATTTATCGGGTGCTTGGCGGGTATGGCCTATGAATGGTATCGTAGCTTGCCAGATGGTTGCATAACATCTTTTGCAAGATTCAAGCAAATGTTCCTGGAAAGATTCTATGATGGTACAAATGACATGACTATGTCAGTCCTCATTAAAATCAAACAACGGCCTAATGAAACTGCTGAACGTTTCATCGAGCGCTTCCATCGTGAGACACTCAAAATGCCTCTGGGTACTCCAGATGCATTGACTATAGATACATGTAAATCAAACTTGTTACCTATAGTCAGCATATGGATCAGACCTACACAATTCTAAGATTGAGCCTCCTTCATAGTAAGCGCCAGGGCAGCCGAGGACAGTGCTGATAAATTCAAATAGTTAGGCATCTAGATGCCTAATCTTGACAAAGATGAACATTCTGTAACCAACAACGGTGGTCATCAGAACAACTGCAAAGGCAAAAAAAATCTTTAGCTATCAATGTGAAAGGCAAAGAAGCTTTAGCTGTCAATGTGGGTCAGTCAACACCTACTACGACAACACCCCCACAGAGAGCACCGCGTCCTAAAGAGGAATATTTCTTTGATGAGGATGACATAATGAGCATATTTGATTGTCTGATCAAAAGCAACAAACTTCAAAAACGGCCAAATGAAGTAGGTAAGACTGATAATCCCAAATACTGCGTGTATCACAGATTCTTGGGACATCCAACCAGGGCATGTTACGTACTCAAAGAGAAGATCCATGAACTGATCAACGCCAAGGCAGTCACTCTTTAGCAAGATGAGAAGACCGTGACTGCCAATGTCGTCTCTCTACAATTTGGAGACTTTTCTGCTCAACTTGTACAGGATGGTGTCGTTTCCATTCCAAAAGATACTCAAGAGATCGTCAACCTTCCACCAGTACAAAGTGACAGTCTCGTCCTTCTGTCAACCGACAAAGGAGAGATCAGTAGATTCACCCTGATTTAGTGGCTGAATTTGAATCAAAGACACCTGCTTCCTCTACAAAGTCAAGAAAGGCAACCAAGTACAAATCATTTCATATGATATCACTGAGTGGTCATATCCCACCATTGGATGCTACCATCATTCTAGCGACGACTTCACTCTCTTCTGTCGAAGCGGTAGTACAGAAGCCAGAAATCAATTACCGGCCAGCATTCCATCTATACAGTCAACAGTCCCGCAAACTGATGACAAAGATGGGATATGATCTCTAGAAATCCCCTGGCTTGAATGATGGAAAAGGGTCTCCTATACCTCTTTCCCTACGTCTTCAACACAATCATTCCCGTGTTGGCCTTAGATTATGGACAGATCCTTCATCTCTCCAAAAGAAGTCTTCCAGAAGTAAGACTCGGATGAAGAACTGTAACATGGTTTCCTTCGCATCAGTTCCAGAAAAAGAAGCCATAACTGGTACTTGATCTGGGAGGATCTATCTCAAAGACTATCCAGAGGGACAAGAGAATACAGTCACTCCTCCTCCAGTCTCAGATGCCCCTACAGCATCTTCTTCACCTACTATCAATGTTCCTTCAATATCATCGCCTCAAGCGAAACCAGTTCCTCTCAAACCAACACGGGCTAAAAAAGGCAAACAACCAGTTCGCTTTGATAAAATACGGAAGAAAACTCTACCTCTTGGACTCGAAAAGCCATATAACTTTGACATATTGGTTCAACTAGCCAATACTTTGCAAGGTTATCAATTTTTGAACTCTTGCATCTCTCAAAGGAAACTCGAGAGATATTAAGTGAAACTTTGATGCAAGCTGACGCTTGTCTGGCCCATCTTAAGAGACTCGACGAAGAACCAGTGGCATGTTCTCACTGTCATAGTGTTATGGAGCTGATCTCCAATATCACCTTCACTCAAGATGACATGCTCCTGGAGGATAATCGACATGACCGACCTCTCTACTATACAGGGTGTGTCGATACCATGAAGGTCGATCGCATTTTAGTCGACCCAGGATCTGCACTCATTATTATGCCAAAGATGCTATTGGATGTGCTGAAGATCCCAGTTTATAACCTCTCTATAACAATCACGACTATTTTGGAGTTCAATTACGGAAGAAGCGAACCATTGGGAAATATTCGCCTAAAAGTCCAAATTGGCAATCTTCGTACGAAGGTCACCTTCTATATGATTAACAATCACGTCTCCTACAACGTCTTGTTGGGAAGACCGTGGTTGCATAAACATAACATCATGCCATCTACTCTCCATCAGTGCTTCAAGTATGTCGATAACAACAGAGAAGTCCAGAAAGAAGTGGCTGATCTTAATCCCTTCCGAGGCATCGAGGCATATTTTACTTACTCCAGAATATACAAAGAGGAGTTCATGAAAGTGGTACTGGCAATGGACACCAAAGAAGACCGAAAAGAAAGTCCGAATGACGTCCTGGTAATTTTGGTCAAAGGATGCACTTCTCTTCCCTCATCGTCTCAGACATTAACCATCAATCTCTCTCCTTCTATCAAGCATCCTCCTGCTAAAAAGATGGAGCATAGGAAGCTCACCTCTTCTGAGCCTCTTGTTATTGACCTTCGTTATAATAAGCTTTCTCCTTCTCATTCTCCTCCTCTTGTTATCAATCTTAGTAAACCATCGACTAAGGTCAAAAGTACTATTGTAAATGATGATATAAATATCAATAAAGTAGCATCTCCTTTGCAGTATATCGATGTCAATTATTACACTCAATGTTATCTAAAAATCCTAGATTACTTTGAACCCCTTACATTAAGAGCAATTCAACCTCTTCAAGATAAAGTATCACTTGAATCAGTACAAGATTCATTCTTTTTGGTTCTCTCCCGCAAGAAGGATAAACATCCTATTCTCTTCAGCAAAGGATTGAATCAAAAGGCTACATAGGATAGCAATGCTGATAATAACGATAATGGACGACTCTAACTACGTCGTTATAGTCAACAATTGAAGAACATCATCCAAAAGATGGGCTACAACTTTAAATCTATTTTCAACGGTGGTAGGAAAAGGCGAACTCCTATTCGTATACCTTCTCCAAAAGGAAAGTCACTACAATATTATAATAAAACAAAGCATGGGTTAGGCTATACTACGCTGATCATGATCCAGATGCCTCTGAGTCTGACAAAGAAGAACGATCTAACTCTTTCGACTCTGCCTTATGGAATTCGGACACCAGCATAGGGCACGTCCATCGAGTGACTCTATCTTCCAATATGGTAACCGCTGAGTTCTCAGAAGATCATGACGACCTCGCTGAAGCCCCTAAATTTGATCCTTGGGCACAAAGGATGGATACCCAATGGGAACTTTTCTTCGAGTAACGTGAACCACCCACTGAAGATCAATTAGTCTAGGTCAATGTCGGAGAAAAAACTTCTCCTAGGCCAATCTTCATCAGCAAAAGTCTTCCTGAAGCAGATAAACAAGAACTGATTCAGCTCATTCGGAATACATTGACGTATTCGCCTAGAGCTATGAAGATATACCGAAATTAGATCCTCATATCACTACCCACAAGCTTAATATTCTGCCAAATGCTAGGCCAGTCAAACAACAACAATGTCGATTTTGATCTGATATGATGGATGCCATAGAAGCTGAAGTCAAGAAGCTCATCGCTTGCGGCTTTATCAAAGAAGAACAATATCGGGACTGGACGGCTAACATTGTCCCAGTTATGAAGAAAACATGGAAGGTTCGAGTCTGCATCGACTTTAGAGACCTTAATAAAGCTTTTCCCAAGGATGAGCTCCCTCTTCCGATCACTGATGTCATGATCGACAACACTTGCGGGTTCGAGCGAATTTCTTTTATGGACAGGTTTTTTGGATATAATCAAATCATGATGAACTCTGAAGATTAAAAATATATATCTTTTCGTACTCCTCTGGAGTTTACTGCTACACCGTCATGACATTTGGTCTTAAAAATGCTGGTGCAACCTACCAGCGGGCCATGAGCATAATTTTTTATTAACATTTACGGAAGACTGTCGAAAGCTATTGTAAGGCCCCTGGTTTTTAGATTTTATTTTTAATTATTTTATATAGATATTTTAATTTATTAAAGTCAATAATGGCTATGTTAGTAGTTTACCATAGCTTTGATTTTTGAAGCACAACAAATATTGTTTTCTCAAATCCAATTACATATTGGAATTCTAGACTCGTCTACCTTCATTTTGATATATCTTGTCCCTTCAAAATTTTCTTTTCAACATTCTTTTGGCTTCGCACAATTTCGGGTCGACTTAGACTATTTGATCATTTATCGTAATTCTAGGCCCAACTTTTAAATTGATTTCAGGACTTGAGATAGATCGAAACCGTATGACCCAATATATGGTTTTGATCCATTTTGAGTATACAATACATATGCCTAGGGTGTACCATCCAATCGAATTCTCATGTACTACTTATTTGCAAATGGCACATAAGACTCATTAAATTGATTTTTGGGTCCAGTTTGTCTAGTAATGCTACTCGGAGCCTAAACTAGTCAACCCTACTAGTTAGAGCCTAACTAGGAGTACTAAAACCAAGTATACATATATTTAAAGGAATTTTAAGGTTAAATTGCAGCCATATGCAATATTTCTTTACATCTTTGACTTGGTCAAACTACTAGCAACTGTAGTTGCAACCTTGCGGCCATTAGAGAGGAGCACGATGCGCTACTTGGGCCGAAACTCCGCCGAAACAAAGTCTGAAACTTCACAGCAGGTTAGACGACTTGTAGATGATGTTTCACCTACTTTTTCTCATCCGTTTCTCCTCAAACAAAATCTGAGAGTTACCTTTGTGTGTCTACTCCAACCTCTGGTCGTTGGATCCCCTAGTTCCAAGCAGTTTGCCCGTGGTGTCGTTTCTTTGACAGGGTGTCTAGAACTGATGAATTCTGTTATGGGTCACTTTTCGCCTATCTATGGTTAGTTTCAAACTTTTTATATTTTTATTCAGAATCTAGACGTCGATAAATTTCTAACGCATATCTGAAAGTTATGTTTCGCGTCGGTTTACTATTTTTAAAAATTTGTGACATTTGTCGTGTCACCGAACTCCGAAAAATTCTGTTTACTTGTGTCCAAAAGTATCAAAACTCTATCAATCCATATTAAACTTTATGTTGTGCAAGTTTTAACATTATAAATACTATTTTAATTAATTTTTGTAATTTTTATCGAATTTATTAATTTTATTTTATCATTGTTACAGAACTAAATTAATGGGTCGATTTGAGGAAGTCATATGTGGCATTGACATAAGACCTCTTATAAAAGGGTTGTCCTATAGAAAATAGAATTATAGCAATATATAAATATTTATAGATAAAATTTAGAATTTAAATATATTATTTTGTTATAATTGTAAAGTATTTACGAGAGGTTTTGATACCTTATGTACTTATACAATAGATGTAGTGTAGTAACAACGTTATGGCAACTAGGAGACGTCAATACTCATATAATTTAGGTATGGTATGTTGATATAGAATATTAAATATAATATATTATTATAGGTGAGCTTGGAAGGATCGATAGGGACACGGGAGTTGGTCAGGCCTACCCGCAGACAGCAGTTACAGGCAAGCGTGCCTTTCCATCGTTACAGATCTTTCTTTTCTGTCTTATTTTTTTATTAGCATTACATGACATAGGAAGTCGGTACTTAGTGTCCATTTATAGACGGGTGCCGATGTCATGATAGTGACATCGAGTATTGATATTTGGCATTACGTACATACTGACGTGTCCATTGACACGATTGACCACAGGACACAGACACATTCGTGATACGAGGTTTACATGACTATTCGTGGTATTGACCACGTGTTAGCATTCTAGATTTCTTTATTAGTATTGCTATTACTTTTGAGATGACAGTACAGACTTGACATTGCTAGATTTTAGACATGGGAATTGGGGAGAACTTTACTACAATATCAGACCTATTGTCGTATGGCCCATTGTTTAGTGACCTTTGTCTTTGTAGCAGAGTAAAGGATTATCACTGTCGAAAATTGATTGTCCTTGGTGCCACGACACAGGTACTGGGGATAATACCCTGTTGAGGTGCTAGTGAGTCTTAGTGGAAGGGGTCTGGTATTATAGAAAAGTATCTCACTTGCATAGCACATAGACGGATACAGTAAATTGTCTTAGTTCATATTTTTATTTCTGTACCTTGGCCTGTATATTATTCACCTTGCTAGTTCTCTAAGGACCTGGCTATTTTCCAGGCTTAGACGAAGCTGAAGACTACCCGGAGGTTTACTGTTCGGGAGCTGAGACCGGAGGCATACCAGCACATGAGGACAAGATAGTGCCAGAGGATTTCTCGTGATCATGTTACCTTCATATTTATTTTTGCTACATTATTCCCTTTTATTTTCATCAGACTTGTAGTTGATTTGTACTCTGTTTCTATTTCTATGGTTTCGGGATGTTTTACCCGCACAAACTTTATTACTTTTATTACTTGATATTATAGACATTTCCTTATTTATTCTTGATCCCTTTGTGGACTCTGTGGATGTGAGTAGATTTATATACCTTTGGACTGTGTTGTATTTCTGGGTGTTATCATGATTTATAGCTTAAGTATTTCGCTAATGGGCTTGTATCGTAGCTTGGCCCATTAGTGAAGTGCTGCTGGCATGTATTCATATTCCTGGTCCTACGTATTTTGGGACTGGGGCATTACATATTTTTGTGGTGGCCCATACAGGTCACGTTAAATCACTTCGGTTACGTTATTGTACTGTTGTGAGCCTGCAATTAGAGTAGGAAAGACTCATAGGATCACATCCACATGCTTGATGCCTTCATTGACTTTGTTTCGAACTCTCACTTAACTTTTCAATTTGCATTCAGTTTGGTTATGTTCTACCGTAATCCTTATTTATTCATGCTAGTAAGAAAAATATTCGTAATGGACGTATTTTCCCCTTACTATCACATCAGGAAGGGTACAAACATTAGAAGTCATAAGTGCAGTTGGAGTCTTCGTAAATTTTACGAAGTCGTAGTGATACCTAGGATAGTCGTACTGCTACAAGCTTACAACAAATTGAGGAATAGGACTTGAGGAAACATCCACAAGCAAGATTATAGACTTCTCTCAGACTCTTCAACATGAATGTTTCCATGTTATCTTCTTTTGCTTTTGTGTTCTTTCCTACTCGATATTTGACTAAACCCTTCCATGTTGACTTCTTGAGTAATTCTTCCCGTTCTTTTTGTTCTAAGTTATTGGAAAGTTTCTTATGGATTGGTCTAAGGAAAAGTTTAAGAAATTATATTTAACCTTGTATTATGGAATCAAAGTTTTTGCAGCCAAAAAAATACTAGAGAGGCAGGACTTCAGATAACGGTATCTGTCACGCCCCAGAACCAGAATACTGGAGAGTAGGGGAATAACTCAGCCAGCTACGTATTACGGGTAAATGAATACCGTATAATACGATCAATGCTGTCTAAAAGATGAGGGGTTGCATACTACATAAAAGTCTCACTAGGGTTACTCAACATCTATTGTCTCAACTCAAACAAGAAGCAGTAATAGAGAACATGCAAGATAAAGCAGTAAGGCGCCCAAAACGCTCAATCAAAATGTTCTTGAGATCTGGCTTTGCAAAACATAGCCAGGTGATATGACAAGGTATACACAATCGTTATCAGCTGCAGTCTGACTTAGTTACAATTATGTAAAAGTAAGTGCAAGACAGTCCGACCAACATGTCAGTGCCAAGCGGTAAAAGTAAATTAAGTAGTAAAACGAGCAGGGTAACAAGGAACCCACTCGTGTCCTCCTGCGATCATTTCCTTTGTATTGACCATCTTGGAGGTGGAAGTAAGCTGAGTCCTCGGGAGCTGGCTCTAAATCTGGCCATGCAAAACCAAAGAGGTTAGACCTCTAAATAGCAAGTACCGCAAGGAAGCACGATATGAAAAATTAGAACTAGTGATAAGAGTTAAGAATATGATAAATAGATCTCTGCTTGCTACTGGGGTTCGCATAACATCATGACACTTCGAGCCAACTTCCCAACCAAATAAGGACAGAAGTTGATCCATCATGTCCTGACATTCTGCTCATCTCAGTAGTTAACAGAGTACGTACAGTGCACAAACAAATCAATTTAAATGGCCATGTAACTACTATGGCATGCTACTGTGAGTTCCAAGTTGTCTTGGAAACATGCAGCAAGAGATTCCTCAGTTCTTACAATGTACAAGCAAGGCTGGCCTACCCAATAATCAATTACGCCAATCATAAATTAGACGTGTCCCAGCGGGACGCTCGTCAACAATTTACAGTAAATATAAACAGATACCACTCCCTGCCCGTGCGACAGATTTACAGTATCCGTGGGAACCAGCCGGCATATCGGGGTACTAATTGTCCCGAGATGGCTGCCATGTAAGAACTCGAGAATCCATTCTCTCCATGCCATATTATTTTAATTTAGCGTAGTAGACCCTATGTTAATTGAAATCTCATACCGTGGATCATGATCATTCTGAATGAGTACTTTCGTACATAGTACGATATGCATAACTCTACAACGATACCCGTACGGGTAGGTTGTAGGTCTTATATAGCGTAATGCAACAATCAAGCCTAGCCACGGAATTATCATGCCTTGACCGTAAGGTACACATGCTACTTTTGCAGAAAAATGGAAGTCAACATGTGTTCATATGCCAATGTTCGGATCGACTAGTCGATCGCAATGGTTCATGATTCATAGATGAACGTATCTCATTCAAGTCAATAAGACGACTAGCCAGTCTTCCAGTTCTAACTAGGAACGCATGATCAATCATTAGTCGAGGTAACAATCAATGTCAATTCGTGATACGACATGAAAGTCAAACTAGTATGTAGTATGGTCGAGTCTATAACTCCCAGGTTAAGTTCCAGTCATACTGGGTGTCCATAAACCAATCGAGACACAGGGCATATTCCACACAACCATAGGTATTAAGATATTAACATATCATGATTATATCGAGTTCATGTAAAAAGGCGTAAGGATATAATAAGGGTGCCATATACGCCAAAGGAGTACGCTCAATGAAATACGCTAAGCCAGAAGAGTACGCCCAATGAAATATGCGTAAAGAAAATTTACGCATGAGGGAAGTTTATGCGTGAAGGAATATGCGTAAAGGAGTACCTCAATAAAGGAATAAAGTTACGCGTAAAACTCGTCTTACGCCAAGCCAGAGGAGTACGCATAAAGGAGTACGCTCAATAAAATAGAGTTACGCGTGAAACTTCTACGCGTAAAGAATAGGGTTACACGTAAAGGAAATAATGTTACGCCTGAACTTGTACGCGTAAAGAATAATGTTACGCGTAAAGGAATACGGGTAAAGGAGTACGCCAAGCCAGAGTAGACTCACGTAATCCAGATTCATGCTGACACGAATAACGTGGGCTAGAGCTCGATAATACGTGAGCACGTATAAATGTAGGCGTAAAGGACTTGATTTTACGCTGGCACGAATAATTGTGGGCATAAAGGAGTATCACGCTGGCACGTATAAACGTGAGCGTAGAGCTTCTCCAGAACTCCAATTCATGAAACCTTCGATCTAAACGTGAGCGTAGAGAATCTCAACAACCAGGAATGATCAAACTTGAAAAATAAGGGAGTTTGACAAATCAAGACCCAAAAAAATAAAAATGCAACAAACTTAGATCTACAAGAAATAAACCATGGAAGTTAAAAATGCTAAGTACTAAAGTATTTTAGAACCTCGTAAGGAAGACAATGGAACAACGAAAATGGAGTTCCTCCATGAAGCAAGTTGTACTTGCCTAAGCTCTTGGTAGGTGAGAGAGTTATGAGGAAGAAGAAGTAAATGAAAGAGTAAAAAGTAAATGAAGAGAGAGAAAGGGTTGATGGGTTTATAAAGGGGAAGGGGTCTCTCATAATGAACCAAAAGCCTAATCAAACCAGGCCAAACCAAAATAAACCAAACCAAACTATACCAAGACCAAACCAAGTTGGTTCAACATGAATGAAATAAACCAAGAGCTAAGCAAAAGCAGAAAGTAAAATACAGAAGAATAATTAGCAAAAAAAATTAAAAGAATTAAATAAAGAAAAAATGCATGATAAATATTAAATAAATACATTCAAGCAGTATACGTATTAAAATACGTATTCTGGGAACGTGAAGTGATATCACTATCCTCCTTAGAAAAATTTTATCCTCGGAATTTCAAATCTAAGCAGGCTAGAAATATCAGAGCTAGATTAACCCAAGTACAAGCAATTTTAGCGAGCAAGCGGTCATTTTACAATATCAATAGCATGTAACATATCCATATTTATTAATCTACGATATCAAGCAATTTCTACTCATAGGGTGATAGGCATGAGGAGTCAAGACAATCAAGGTACACAAAAAGAAATATACCTTGTGAGTCAAATAGGTGCGGATACCGTGATCGGATATCATCCTCACGTTCCCACGTTGATTCTCCTAAGGGGTGATGACCCCAAGCAACTCGGACAAGGCTAATTGTCCGGTTCTTGTGTATCTTCTCTCTTCGGTCCAAAATGGACACAACCTGCTCCTCGTAAGACAGGTTGGTACCAACAACTAGCTCAGAATGATCGAGGATATGGCTTGGGTCTGACACATACCTTCGTAACTGAGATAGATAAAACACATCATGTACCTCACGTAACGAAGGTGGAAGGGATAAATGATAAGCAACATCGTCTACCCTATCGAGGATAACAAATAGGCCCACATATCATGGATTCAACTTTCCGCGAACGCCAAATCTAATGACCCCACGGGTAGGTGAGATCCGCAAGAACACGTGGTCCCCAACAGAGAATTCTAGCGGCCTACGATGTTGGTCTGCCCAATGACGATGCCGATCTTACGCAACTTGTCACGACCCGCACCCTAGAGTAAGGGCACGAGACGTGGGTACGTCCAGCCTACGCCGTAGTATCGGCGGTAGAACGCTGTCCTAGGTCACAACATCTAACAGTTGAAGGTAAAAACAGTTATACTTCCCTGAATGGGGGTGACATAACGGAATATAACTCAATCACAGCTAAGGTAGAACAAGAATAAGATAGAATGATAATAGAAGATAATATCCAGGAAAGCAACATCACAGAGATACAAATCCAGAATTCTAAGTATCTATAATAAATATATATCCCAAATCTCTGAAATCCATATACAGTAATCCAAGTAAAGTAAAGACAATCCTAGTCAAAGGGAGTGTCATCTACTGCTAGTGGATCCTGCTGCTGGTCCAAGTCCAGGCACTCGTCTAGTATAGCACCGTAGTAGGTAGGGCAGAATGCCTCAGCCTCGTCCTCTGTAATATTTCAACAGGTCCAGTCAGGACATAAGCGAGCACAGTACATCTCAACAAATTATAGCAGGTCAGGATATATAATCATGCTAGAGATTAAGATACAAGAAACTAAAGAATAATATGATAAACAGGAAAGACTGTAAATAAATAGCTACAGTATATAGAGAACTAACAGTGTCTAGTGATTCAGAGCACAAGATGGTTATGTAAACGGCATGATGTTGTACACGAGTAATCTACAGAGGTTGTACACGAGTAATCTACTGGATTGAATACATAACCACTTCTACTTCCCCGCCCCAATCAATACACAAGGATCTGGCTAAGTTATGTTATTGTACACGAAGGTTATATGAATACATGATTATACACGATTTTACACGTTTCGTACACGAATGTCACAAATACAAGGAGTACACAATGTTCACGATAAAGTACAAGAACACGAAATACCCGATGTATCCGCTATAGGGATAACATCGGCCAACAAGATCCATATAGTACTAATCCGTGTTTCCAACGTGTCAGCATCATGTAAAGTAATCTAAAGCAGGAAATATACTCCTAATGTAGGATATAAAATGATCAAAGAATATACTCGCCTGTATCCGGTGAATCAGGAGAATATATACTGTTCGAGGAGTGGTGTCTGTCTCCTATAGAACAGTACAAGTCACTATGAGTCTACAATGATAATAAGATGCAAATCAATGCATTCTACATGAATCTAGGTCAATCTAGACCAAAGTCAACTCTTGGTCAACTCTGGTCAACCCTATAAGTCAAACTAGGTCAACCAAGTCGAACCTATGTCAAATTAGTCTAACTAGTCTATTCTAGGTCTAACAAGCCATTCTAGGTTCTAACAAGGCTAAACAGTCTATTCTAGACTCCAAACTAGGTCTAACAAATATACCCATAGGCTAAGAGCCTAGGCCATAGGCTATACCATGCCTATGAACCAAATCATACTCACATAATACATGTCAATATATATAATATATATTACACATATAGATATAGCTATATTATAATATAGAATATATATTAGCTATAGGCTACCTATATACATGTCACACATATAACTAATATATATATATATATATATATATATAGTACAACACTATATAATATAGGATACCTATATATACCCCTCAACATATATACATACATATTTATAGGGAGAAGGGATACTCACAATGTTCAAGTGTAGGTGTGTGTGTGTGTGTCAAGTGAGGCAATAGAGTGGGAGTGAGATACATGAGGGTGTGTGTGTTTGTGAAATCCTGAAACAATGCATACATATGTGCTAATGTGTGTGTGAGTCTAGAGAGCTCAGTCATGAGGATGGTGAGTGTCATATGGCATGAGTGTTGTGTGTTAGAGAGGCAATAGAGTGTCACAGAAATTAGGAAGGGTCAGTAACCCCTGTGTATGTCCTGAATACAGGAAACAAGGAAGGGAAATTGATGCAACCTGTGGGTGTGTGTATTCCGGAAATGAGAAAACAGCATGGCAAAATAGGATAAATAGTGAGGAAAATGAAGCAGTGGCAATGTATTCAGATAATGGTGTGTGACAATGAAACATTGGTGTGTGTAAGGAAACAAAGAAGGAAAATAGAAGCATTGTATTAACAGTGAACAAAAGACAAACATGAGTTAACCTATATCTCAGTTCAGAAGATTTCGAAAAGGGAAAACTCAGGTTTTGCATTAACATGAATCACAATCAATTATCAGTTCATAAATAGGAAAAAACTGGAAATCTCAGGTTATCAGCCAATTCGAAAAACCAAACCCAATGACTAATATCTCATTCCCAAATCTCAGTTCAAATGAAACCAAAAATTAGTTCAACAATGTACATTCTCAGGTTTTGCATAGGAAAAACCAATTTAATGTGAATGAACATTCATTCCCAGGTTTGGAAACTCTGGAATAACTCAGGTTTATATATTAATAGAAAAACACATTTAGTAGAAGGAGAGCAATCTCAGTAATAAGAATTGAATCATTCCAATCAGTGTAATAATAGGACTGGATATACATCTCAGGAATAGGAAGGGAGAATCAGTTCATAAATCTCAGTTTTTTAAAGAGAAAGGAAAATAATATCAGCTTAACATGTTATTGCCCAAATCAAAACCAATTCAAATGTCCAATCCTAATTAACACATCCAAAAACCCAAATACGAATGTAATTACTTAGCTAACATGGATTATAATATGTGGGGATAGTTTACAGTAAAAAAAATTACCAAAATAGGGATTGAAATGTTAGGAATTAACTGAGAAAACCCATGTGTCAGAATGTATCAGTTATTACCTTTCAAAGCCCCATTCGAAACCAATAATCACCATTAAAACCTAATTTAATGTGTAACCTAATGTAATAGAGATTAAACAACATATTTAGGATCTAACTAATCAATTAAAACACAATTTAAAACTATTTAAACGAATTAAATAGAGAACACAAAATACTGTGCACAGAACCATACAGTTACAACACGTGCGCACGCAAATACGTGTCCGATACGACACGAGGACTCGTGAAACTCAAGGAACCTCGTGTCAGTCATGGACACGACATGTATGTCAAGTTTTAGGTGTCTAAGTGGCATGTGCACAGAGCAATGCCACCCGAGCAGCAAGGCATGCCACCTGCCCGCGCGCGCATATGCACGACAGCGTGTCCGCATGTCCGTACAATGCGACACAATGCTAAATCATGCTCAGTGCAGAAGAAATCCATAAGCGAGGTGAAGACCTAGCTTTATATTCAAACACAATCCACAAAATCAAACAAAATGCCCTTTGAGGCATTTCGTCGAACACAATCAAACACACGCTGATACGTGTCCGATACGGACACGTAATGGGCTTAAAATCTTGGATTGGCCTATCCTAATGTTAGGTTAGGGCTAGGGCATCCTAGTAATGTAATAAAACAGTAAATTCATGGATTAGGATAGATTATACCTATTGATGTGCAAAGCTCACAAAAACCCCAAATGGAATGGTTCTCCAAGCTTCAAAAACTCCCACAAATTGTCCTTACTCTGAAATATTCTCACACAAATAGAAAGAACAGAAGAATTAGGTCCTAATGTAATTGATTTGGAGGAAAATGGAGTTAAAATAGATTTTCTAGGGATTATGGAAGATGGGGACTCATCTCTTCCAAAATAGCAAATAATTCCTAAGGAGGCTAGCCCTAATTTTTAGGAGGGGATTAAATAGGGGGAAAGGATCAATGGTGGCTGCTATGGGATGATTAGAGTTAGGTTTGGCTCATGGTGTGGGCCTATGGGCTATTAAGCCTTAAGTCATAAGTCATGACTTGTGAAATCACAAGCCATTCCTTAAACAATTCAAATCCTATTTTCTTAAAATAAATTCTAATGGGTTAGTTATCCCTAACTTAAGTCAACCTAGGTTTCCATATCCTAATCACATAGTCATGACCTAGGCTAGCCACTAGGTTAGTCTCCAAAGTCAACATAAGTCAAGTCAACTAAAACACCAATATCAATTATACTAAAAATCTCTAAAAATCACATTAATTCCAATAAATCTAAATAATACATAATAATTCCAAATAATTCCCAAAATTTTAAAAATGACCAAAATACCCTCAAGCTAGAAAAGTGGTAGTGGCATAACTCGAAGTCGCTCTCTAATCCCCTTAACCACTTCAACCGTCTGAATAATCATTTCTGGGCCTAACATCTTTCTCTCCCCAATATCATCCCATGCTAGTGGAGACCTACAATTCTTACCATATAGCACTTCAAATGGCGCCATCTGGATACTGGCTTGATAACTGTTGTTATAAAAAATTCGACTAAGTGCAAGTGACTCTCCCAAGATCCTCCAAAATCTAGGGTGCAAGCTCGTAACATATCTTCTAAAGTATGAATTATTCTTTCTGATTGCCCGTCCGTCTGTGGGTGGTAGGCCATACTAAATCTTAACTTGGTACCTAGGCTATGATTTAGACTGTTCAAAAAATGTGACATAAAATTGGTATCTCTATCTGATACAATACTGACAGGGACCCCATGCTGCCTAACTATCTGCTGTATATACAACTCTGCCAACTTCTCTGTAGAGTGCCCTACTCTAAAAGGAAGAAAATATGCCATCTTCATAAGCCGATCTACTATCACCCAAATAGAATCCTTACCACTTGGTGATCTCTGTAAATCGGTCACAAAGTCCATTGTGATATGTTTCCACTTCCATTCCGGAATAGGAAGCGGTTGTAATAATCCAGTTGGCTTCTGTTGTTCTTCCTTCACTTGTTGACATATTAAGCAACGGGAAACGAATCTAGCTATCTCTCTCTTCATTCCGTTCCAGCAGAAGTGCTGCTTGATATCTTGGTACATTTTGGTCCCTCCAGGGTGTATAGAATATTGAAAACTGTAGGCTTCTTCTATAACCTCATGTTTGATATCTCCACTTGGTACACATAGACGTGATCCAAATCTGAGTGTACCATCTTCGTGAATTTTTATCTCCTTCCTGAGTCCTGACTCACATTCTGTCCTAAGCTTCTAAATCCTTGGGTCCTATGCTTGAGCTTCCTTGATCCTGTCTACTAAGTCGGATAGAACTCGTAGACTTATCAGAATTCCTACATCACTAGAAAGTATAACTTCGATGCCCATCTCTTGAAGGTCTTATAAAATATGTTTTTGTGATGTCAACATAAATACGCCGCCTCTCCTGCTAAGAGCATCTGCTACCACGTTAGCCTTGTCTGGATGATACTGAAGCTCCACGTCGTAATCCTTGATCAACTCTAACCATCTTCTCTATCTCATGTTTAGTTTCTTCTGAGTAAAGATGTACTTCAGACTCTTGTGGTCTGTATACATGTCCACTCGATCACCGTACAAGTAATGCCTCCATAGCTTCAAAGCAAATACTACTACTGCCAACTCCAAGTCATGAGTCGAATAATTCTTTTTGTGGTCTTGAAGTTGCCTAGATGCATATGCTATCACCTTTCCATGCTGAATTAGGACACGCCCAAGTCCCTTTTCTAACGCGTCACATTATACAATAAAACCTCTGGGTCCAACTGGTAATGTAAGAATAGATGCCGATATCAACTTCTGCTTCAAATTCTCAAATGATGCCTGGCATTCTGTCGACCAAACGAATAGCACATCCTTTCGTGTCAAGCGGGTCATGGATGCTGAAAGTCTTGCAAAGTCTGAAATGAACCTTCTGTAATATCCTGCCAGTCCCAAGAAACTTCGCACATCTGCTACTGTCTTAGGCATTGGCCAACTTTCTACTGCTTCCACTTTCTTGGGATCTACTGCCACTCTAACCCCTGATATGATGTGTCCCAAGAATGAGATGTGATCCGTCCAAAACTTACACTTGCTGAGCTTGGCGTACAACTAGTTTTCTCTCAGAACCTGTAACACTTTCTTGAGGTGATCTTCATGCTCTTTTTCACTAGCTGAGTATATGAGAATGTCGTCGAAAAACACAACGACAAATTGATCTAAGTATGGCATAAAGATGCGGTTCATCAAATCCATAAATATTACTGGAGCATTGGTCAAACCAAACGACATAACTAGGAATTCGTAATGCCCGTACTTTGGCCTGAATGCTGCCTTGGGAATATCTTCTTCTCGATCTCTAACTTGATGATACCCTGACCGAAGATCTATCTTGGAGAAAACTCTTGCTCTGCTCAACTGATCAAACAAGTCGTCGATCCTTGGTAGTAGGTACTTGTT
Source organism: Iris pallida (assembly GCA_029216955.1). NCBI lineage: Eukaryota > Viridiplantae > Streptophyta > Magnoliopsida > Asparagales > Iridaceae > Iris > Iris pallida. The sequence continues at coordinate 1,401,330 of JANAVB010016597.1, forward strand.
CTTTACTGTTGCCGTATTGAGCTTTCTGTAGTCAATGCATAATCTTGATGACCCATATTTCTTCCCTACAAGTACTACTGGTGCTGCCCATGGTGACTCGCTATCTCGAATAAACTTTTTCGCCTTCAGTTCCTCTACGTACTGATACACCTTGGCCTGCTCTGAATCCGACATTCTGTAAACTCGATCCGATATCGATTTAGTTCCAGGTGCTAATTCTATACTGAACTCAATATCTCTAATGGGTGGTAGACCTGGAAGTTCTTCGAGAAACACGTCAATAAACTCTTCAACTACCTTCGGGACTTGAACTTCATCCATTGCCGCTACTATTCCTTCTTTTTGTTGAGTTACCTCTGATCTGACTAAGGTAAATTGCTCCATGCCTAGAATATTAAAAAATACACTCCCTCTACGGCAATCTATTATGGCATAACTGTCTTTCAGCCAGTCCATGCCTAGGATAACATCGAAATTACTCATAGAAAATTATATCAACCTGGCGGGTAAGGAACGCCCGCACACTACAACTCTACACGCTAGAATAACTCTACTAACTCATACGAGCCCATTACCAGTGAGTATATTCAACCTCCCTGGCAATGCTTCGAATTCTATTCCTAGTCGTGTCACAAATTGTGTAGATATAAATGAGTGTGATGCTCCCGAATCAAACAATGCTACTGCGGGATATGAGGCGACGAGAATGTTACCTGTCACAATATCTTCCGATGCCAATGCCTCTTCTAAGGATAGATTGAATGCCTGTCCTCGGCCTCATTGTTGGTTTTTATGCTGCGACCTGGCCTGGTGCTGCTGTTGGCCCCTGCCTTGGTGATGCTAGGGTGGTCTATGCTGTTACTGCTGCATCGACGGACCCTGCTGCCGAAACATCTGAGCCTGTAACATCAACGGACGTTGTGCCAACGGTCTCACCGCTACCGCTGGTCCTTGGTACTGGCCTTCCCCTGGTGCTGGCAGAGCAGGAAATTGTTGTACTGGTCCTTCTGACCTCGATTTCATAGGACAGGTAGAAACCCAATGATCTGGACTTCCACATATCAAACACTGTCCGTTCAATGCCCGACACACATCTCTAGTATGCCTTGCCTTCCCATAATAAGTGCAGCCCGTTGGGGGTTGCTGGTTCTTCCTATGTTGCTGTTGTTGCCTTGCTGGGGGTGCTGGCCCTCGTATTGCCATATCGTTAATGCGAATGCCAGGGGGTTGTGCTATAACTCGGGGCACTGCTCCCCCTCCTTCTTCAATCTGATTGTGAGATCTTTTCTGATCTCCAATCCTAGATATGATCCTCTGGATGGTGATCTCATGCCTCCGGGCTGCCATCAATACTTTATCGAAAGTCTGGTAGTTGTGTCCCTCTATCAATTGTAGGAGTTCAAGATAGAATCCTTGCTGAAACCTCATAGCCCTCTGGCTCTTTGTTGCTACCATCTCCGGGGCGAACCTACTCAGTCTGTAGAACTCTACTGCATAGGCATCCACTGTCTTGCCAGCCTGCTTGAGGTTGATAAACTTTTGTTGCAGCTCGAACCGTGCCACAACTCCATAGTACTTCGTCTTAAATCTTGCTGTAAAATCGTCCCAAGTAACAAGACGTCTGATGCCCACTCCTTCTGATTCCTACCAAGCACATACGAGGTCCTGAAGCAACAGCTTCACTAGATCCACACGTTCTTCCGTCTGTACCTTAGTCGCTGTCAGAATAGGCTCGATGTCCTTAAGCCATGCATTTGCTGAGATGGTATCTTCCGTGCCCTCGAAACGACGGGGGTTGTACTTACAAAATCTGGTTGATGCTCCTAAATCAGTCCTCACCCCTCTTTCTAAAGCCGTCTGCAATCCTTGCTTGAGTAACACATTCTGCTCTTGTAGCTGAGTGTGCATGTGTTGCTAGGCCAACATCTGATGTTGCTGAGTAGCAATCATCCCTCTCATGATCTCCAGAAGGCCTGGTGTGTCTACTTCCACGGGGGTAGGTGGAACCGTTGGTAGTATTAGAACCTCCGGATATTGCGGTCCAGCTGCTGGTTCCACTACTACCTCTTTTCGGATGGTCTCTTGAGGTAGTACTGGCCCTTGTTGCTGATCAACAGGGTCTCGTTGTTCATGTTGCCCTTGTTGTTGCTGTCCAGCTCTGACAGATGCGGACGAAGTTCCCCTAAGAAAATGGACAAGAGAACAATCAAACGATCGGACAAGAAAGTTCAATGAAGTCAAAGGATACTGGAATGCCAAGCTAGGGTCGAGAACATCGAATCATGATGTCAAGGGAAAACATATGTGATTGAGACATCCTATAAATTAAAACACCCAACAAGTCTGAAATTAGACCTGCATGGGCCACCAATAAAACCTTGTCACGCCTCAGAACCAGAATATCGGAGAGCGGAGGAATGACTCAGCCAGCTACGTATTACGAGTAGATGAATACCGTATAATATGATCAATGCTGTCTAAAAGATGAGGGGGTGCATATTACATAAAAGTCTCACTAGGGTTACTCAACATCTATTGTCTCGATCATTCAAACAAGAAGCAGTAATAGAGAACATGCAAGATAAAGCAGTAAGGCGTCCCAAACGCTTAGTCAAAATGTTCTTGAGATCTAGCTTTACAAAACATAGCCAGATGATATGACAAGGTATACACAATCGTTATCAGCTGCAGTCTGACTTAGTTACAATTATGTAAAAGTAAGTGCAAGACAGTCCGACCAACATCATTCGGTGCCAAGCGGTAAAAATAAATTAAGAAGTAATACGAGCAGGGTAACAAGGAACCCACTCGTGTCCTCCGGCGATCATTCCTCTAGTATTGACCATCTTGGAGGCGGAAGTAAGCTGAGTCCTCGGGAGCTGGCTCTAAATCTGGCTATGCAAAACCAGAGAGGTTAGACCTCTAAATAGCAAGTACCGCAAGGAAGCACGATATAAGAAATTAGAACTAGTGATAAGAGTTAAGAATATGATAAATAGATCTCTGCTTGCTACTGGGGTTCGCACAACATTACGACACTTCGAGCCAACTTCCCAACCAAACAAGGACAGAAGTTGATCCGTCATATCCTGACATTCTGCTCATCTCAGTAGTTAAAAGAGTACGTACAGTGCACAAACAAATTAATTTAAATGGCCATACAACTACTACGGCTTGCTACTGTGAGTTCCAAGTTATCTTGGAAACATGCAACAAGAGATTCCTCAGTTCTTACAATATACAAGCAAGGCTAGCCTATCCAATAATCAATTACGCCAATCATAAATTAGACCTGTCCCAGCGGTACGCCAGTCAACAATATACAGTAAATATAAACAGATACCATTCCCTACCCGTACGGCAGATTTGCAGTATCCGTGGAAACCAGCCGGCATATCGGGACACTAATTATCCCGAGATGGCTGCCATGTAAGAACTCGTGAATCCATTCTCTCCATGCTATAGTTATTTTTATTTAGCTTAGTAGACCCTATGTTAATTGAAATCTCATGCCATGGATCATGATCATTATGAATGAGAACTTTCGTACATAGTACGATATGCATAACCCTACAACGATACCCGTACGGCTAGGTTATAGGTCTTACATAGCGTAACACAACAATCAAGCCTGGCCACAGAATAATTATGCCTTTACCGTAAGGTACACATGCTGCTTTTGCAGAAAAATGGAAGTCAACATGTGTTCATATGCCAATGTTTAGATCGGCTAGTCGATCGCAATAGTTCATGATTCATACATGAACGTGTCTCATTCAATTTAATAAGACGACTAGCCAGTCTTCTAGTTCCAACTAGGAACACATGCTCAATCATTAGTCGAGGTAACAATCAATGTCAATTCGTGATACGACATGAAAGTCAAACTAGTATGTAGTATGGTCGAATCTATAACTCTCAGGGTTAAGTTCCTGTCATACTGGGTGTCCATAAACCAATCGAGACACAGGACACATTCCACACAACCATAGGTATTAAGATATTAACATATCATGATTATATCGAGTTCATGTCAAAAAGGCGTAAGGATATAATAAGGGTACCATATACGCCAAAGGAGTACGCTCAATGAAATACGCTAAGCCAGAAGAGTACGCACAATGAAATATGCGTAAAGAAAATTTACGCGTGAGGGAAGTTTACGCGTGAAGGAATACGGGTAAAGGAGTACGCTCAATAAAAGAATAAAGTTACCCGTAAAGCTCGTCTTACGCCAAGCCAAAGGAGTACGCGTAAAGGATTACACTCAATAAAATAGAGTTACGCGTGAAACTTGTACGCGTAAAGAATAGGGTTACGCATAAAGGAAATAACATTACGCCTTAACTTGTACGCGTAAAGAATAATGTTACGCGTAAAGGAATACGCGTAAAGGAGTATGCCAAGCCAGAGTAGACTCGCATAATCCTGATTGACGCTGAAACGAATAATGTGGGCGTAGAGCTCGATAATACGCGGGCACGTATAAACGTGGGCGTAAAGGACTTGATTCTATGCTGGCACGAATAAACGTAGGCGTAAAGGAGTATCACGCTGGCACGTATAAACGTGAGCGTAGCGCTTCTCCCGAACTCCAATTCATGAAACCTTCGATCTAAACGTGAGCGTAAAGAATCTCAACAACCAGGAATAATCAAACTTAAAAAATAAGGGAGTTTGACAGATCAAGACCCAAGAAAAACATAAATGCAACAAACTTAGATCTACAAGAAATAAACCATGGAAGTTAAAAATGCTAAGTACTAAAGTGTCTTAGAATCTCGTGAGGAAGACAATAGAACAACAAAAATGGAGTTCCTCTATGAAGCAAGTTGTACTTGCCTAACCTCTTGGTAGGTGGAGAGAGTTATGAGGAAGAAGGAGTAAATGAAAGAGTAAAAAGTAAATGAAGAGAGAGAAAGGGTTGGTGGGTTTATAAAGGGGAGGGTTCTCTCATAATGAACCAAAAGCCCAATCAAACCAGGCCAAACCAAAATAAACCAAACCAAGCTATACCAAGACCAAACCAAGTTGGTTCAATATGAACGAAATAAACCAAGAGCTAAGCAAAAGCAGAAAGTAAAATACAGAAGAATAATTAGCAAAAAGTTAAAGGAATTAAATAAAGAACAATTGCATGATAAATATTAAATAAATACATTCAAGCAGTACACGTATTAAAATACATATTATAGGAACGGGGAGTGACAGTATCATAGCTACATATGTTTTTCGAATTCTACTTGACCTATAACCTATGCATGTTGATCTCTTACCATGTATTTTCATAAAAAGTCAATTCAGAATTCTTTTATGGATTTGGCCAAGATATGTCAAGAACCTGTATTACCTGGCATAGCAGATGTACACTACAGCCATCCATCGTATTATGGAACAAAAAACTTATTTACAGCCAGATGCATACTGGCGTGACAGTAACTTCACATGACATAATCACAGAGATATATGGTTGTCGAGTCTTACCTAGACTACATCCTATGCATCTTATTTGGTCTCACATAGTTCTTAAAAATAGTTCGACACCTCCTACTTTGCTTGACCCTACCATTATTTGAAATTGGTATATAGGTTTGTTTGACCCAGCCTTAGGCTTCCGTTACCTTCTATTTATTAGATGACTAAAATAGACAAACCTTATAGTTATATTATAGAATATAATTAAGCTAGATTATTAGTGTGATTATGATGTGGGTAGCTAGAAACATGTAAGTTTCTTAGAGATGGATCCTAGTGAGATTATAAGTCGAGTATGAATGTCTGGATATCGAATGCATAGAGCCTATTAGGAGAAATTGCTAGGAGTGAACTAAAAGTATCATTGAATAGGTTATAATACTATACCTACGATAGAATGGTACGACTAGTGGTATTAGAATCCTTCTACAGTAAATACATTAATCTTTTTTTCTCTAGCTTATTTTTGAGAAGCATCTTAGAGTTGTGTTGGACGTATTAAGGAAGGAGAGATTGTATGCTAAGCTTAGTAAGTGTGAATTTTGCTTGATAGAGTTCCTTTCCCTAGATACATTATCCCGGGAGAAGGACTTTCAGTTGATCAGGAAAAGATAGCTACCGTAGAGTCTTGGCCGACACCAATATCGGTTGCAAAAGTTAGGAGTTTTCTCAGACTTGCAGGGTATTACCGCAGGTTCGTAGCGAATTCTTCATGGATTACAGAGCCGATGACATGGTTGACCCATAAGGATCAAGAGTTCCTGTAGACAGAAGATTGTCAGAAGGCTTTTGAAGGGTTGAAGAAGAGGTTGACCTCAACACTTATTTTGATGCTTCCTTCTGGATCAGGAGGATTCGTTGTATACAGTGATGCGTCGGGTAGTGGACTTGGATGTGTTTTGATGCAACATGGAAGGTCATAGCCTACACATCGAGGCAACTAAGAGCACATGAGAAAAATTACTCTACTTATGATTTGGAGTTAGCAGTTGTGATCTTTGAATTGAAGATGTGGAGTCATTATTTGTACGGAGAGCATGTAGAGATATTTACGGATCATAAGAGCTTGAAATATGTCTTCACGCAAAAGGAGTTAAATATAAGACAGAGGCGACGGTTGGAGCTCATGACAGACTATGACATAGATTTGTAATACCATCCTGGCAAGGCGAACGTAGTAGCAACCGCTTTAAGAAGGAAGCCTACTGCATATTTCTTGACATCTCAGCCACATTTATTAGAGGATCTTCGGGAGCTTTGATATAAAAGTGATTATACTGGGACATCAATGAGTACTTGCCAATCTTAAAGTATAGTCGTCACTTGTGGATAGAATCAAGGCAGCATTACCTACAGATGCAAGATTTTGAAGACTTCGGAGAGGACATAGGTGAGAGCGATAGATACTTAGACCAGAGCTTGTGATTCAGACAGTCGAGAAAGTGAAGCAGATTCAGAGTCATCTTCAAAGACCGGTAGAAGCATTGGACCGATACGCATTATCGAACACTAGAATTCAAGGAGGAAGAGCATGTACTTTTGAGGATTTTATCGACTAGGGGCACTATTAGATTCGGGAGTAGGAGAAAGTTGAGTCCAAGGTATGTTGGACCATTCGATATCATTGAGCGTGTAGGAGAGGTGGCATATCGTCTTGCATTACCCCTATCACTAGAGGGAGTGCATAATGTATTCCATGTCTCACAGCTGAGGAGATATGTGACTGATTCCAGTCATGTGGTCGATCACTCTGAGATCACGGTGGGACCCAGTTTATCATATGAGGAGCAGTCGGTAGGTATCTTGGATACGAGTGAGAAGATGCTCAGAGGGCAGGCGATTAGACTGGTTCGTATTGCATGGAGGCACCATTCTTCGAAAGAATCAACTTAGAAGCATGAAGATTCTATGCGTGAGAGTTATCCCCACTTATTCATAGATACCAGTAAGTCTTAGCCTAATTATTCATATAATGAGATTTTCTATATAATTATGTTATTTTTAATTTCGAGGACAAATTTTTTTAAGGTGGGTAGGTTGTAAGCCCCCTGATTTTTGGATTTTATTTTAAATTATTTTATATAGATATTTTAATTTATTAAAGTCAATAATGGCTATGTTAGTAGTTTACCATAGCTTTGATTTTTGAAGCACAACAAATATTATTTTCTCAAATCCAATTCCATATTAGAATTCTAGACTCGTCCACATTCAGTTTGATATATCATCTCCCATCAAAATTTGCTTTTCAACATTCTTTTGGCTTCGCACAATTTCGGGTCAACTTAGACTATTTGATCATTTATCGTAATTCTAGGCCCAACTTCTAAATTGATTTCGGGACTTGAGATAGATCGAAATCGTATGACCAAATATATGGTTTTGATACATTTTGAGTGTACAATGCACATGCCTAGGGTGTACCATCCAATCGAGTTCCCATGTACTACTTATTTGCAAGTGGCACATGAGACTAATTAAATTGATTTTCGGGTCCAATTTGACTAGTAATGCTACTCGGACCCTAACCTAGTCAATCCTACTAGTTAGAGCCTAACTAGGAGTACTAAAAATAAGTATACGTATGTTTAAGGGAACTTTAAGGATTAAATTGCAGCCATATACAATATTTTCTTATATCTTTGACTTGGTCAAACTACTATCCAAATTAGGAAACCTATTACTAATAATATAACTTCGAGAACCAAATCATATCCAAATTAGATCAAACCAAAACACATACCCTAATAATATAAATAAAAACTAACCCTAACCTTTTTCTCTCTCTTCATAACCACCAATACCCCACGTAGCCCCTATTTGCACGCGCACAACCTCCCAACTCGAAACCCTAGTCGACACCCCTTTCTTTACGAAATATAATTTCTCCACCAACCACCACCACTCTTACGACCCCTCGACGTTCTCTTCCACCCTAGAAACTGTAGTAGCAACCTTTCAGCCATTAGAGAGGTGCACGACACGCTACTTCGGCCGAAACTCCATCGAAACAAAGTCTGAAACGTCACAGCAGGTTAGTCAACTTGTAGATGATGTTTCACCTACTTTTTCTCATCCGTTTCTCCTCAAACCAAATCTATGAGTTACCTTTGTGTGTCTACTCCAACCTCTGTTCGCCGGATCCCCTAGTTCCAAGCGGTTTGCCCGTGGTGTCAATTCTATGACAGGGTGTCCAGAACCGATAAATTCTGTTGCAGGCCACTTTTCGCCTATCTAAGTTCAGTTTCTAACCTTTATATATTTTTATTCGGAATCTAGACATTGATATCTTTCTGACGCATATCTAAAATTTAGGTTTCACATCTGTTTACTATTTTTAAAAATTTGTGACATTTGCTGTGCCACCGAACTCCGAAAAATTCTGTTTACTTGTGTCCAAAAGTGTCAAAACTCCATGAATCCATATTAAACTTTATGTTGTGCAATGTTTAACATTATAAATACTATTTTAACAAATTTCTATAATTTTTACAGAATTTATTAATTATATTTTATTATTGTTTCGGAACTAAATTAATGGGTCGATTTGAGGAAGTCATATGTGGTATTGACATAAGACCACTTGTGAAAGGGTTTTCCTATTAAAAATAGCATTATAGCAATATATAAATATTTATAGATAGATTTTAGAATTTAAATATGTTATTTTGTTATAATTGTAAAGTATTTACGTGAGGATTTGATACCTTATGTACTTATATAATAGATGCAGTGTAGTAACAACGTTATGGCAACTAGGAGACGTCGATACTCATATAATTTAGGTATGGTATTTTGATATAGAATATTAAATATAATATATTATTATAGGTGAGCTTAGAAGGATCGATAGGGACACCGGAGTTGGTCAGGCCTACCCGTAGACAGCAGTTACAGACAAGCGTGCCTTGTCATCGTTACAGATCTTTCTCTTTATGTTTTGTTGTTTTTTATTAGCATTGCAAGACATAGGAAGTCGGTACTTAGTGTTCGTTTATGGACGGGTGTCGATGTCATGATAGTGAGATCGAGTATTGATATTAGGCATTACGTACATACTAACGTGTCCATTGACACGATTGACCACAGGACACCGACACATTCGTGATGCGAGGTTTACATGACTATTCGTGGTATTGACCTCGTATTAGAATTCTAGATTTCTTTATCAGTATTGCTATTACTTTTGAGATGACTGTACAGACTTGATAATGCTAGATTCTAGACATGGAGATTGGGGAGAACTTGACTACAATATCAGATCTATTGTCGTGTGGCCCATCATTTAGTAACCTTTATTTCTGTAGCAGAGTAAAGGATTATCACTATCGATAATTGATTATCTTTGGTGCCACGACACAAGTACTGGGGACAATACCCTACTGAGGTGCTAGTGAGCCTCAGTGGAAGGGGTCTGGTATTCTTGAAAAGTATCTCACTTGCATAGTATATAGACGGATACAATAGATTGCCTTAGTTCATATTTTTATTTATATACCCTGGCCTATATATTATGCACCTTGCTAGTCCATTGAGGACCTGACTATTTCCCAGGCTTAGACGAAGCTGAAGACTACCCGGAGGTTTACGGTTCGGGAGCTGAGACCTGAGGCGTACCGGCACAGGAGGACGAGATAGTGCTAGAGGATTTCTCGTGATCATGTTACCTTTATATTTAGTTTTGCTACATTATTCCTTTTTATTTTCATTAGACTTGTATTTGATTTGTACTCTGTTTCTATTTATGTGGTTTCGGGTTGTTTTACCCGCAAAGACTTTATTACTTTTATTGCTGGATATTATAGACATTTCCTTATTTATTCTTGATCTCTTTATGGACTCTGTGGATGTGATTAGATTTATATACCCGTGGACTGTGTTGTATTTCTGGATGTTATCATGATTTACAGCTTAAGTATTTCGCTAATGGGCTTGTAGTGTAGCCTGGCCCATTAGTGAAGTGCTGCTGGCATGTATTCGTATTCCTGGTCCTACATATTTTGGGATTGGGGCGTTATATCTATATCGACGATATTGCTTTCAAAAGTCGTCCAAAGGAAGATCACATCCAAGACTTAAGAACTATCTTTGATCTAATGCGCCAGCATCAACTCAAAATGAATCCCGCCAAGTCATTCCTGGGAGTCTCTAGTGGCAAATTTCTCGGATTCGTTATTACCTCTAAGGGTATACACGTTGACCCCGAGAAAGTCAAAGCCATTTAAGAGATGCGTCCTACACGCAACCTAAATAAGCTATGACGATTCCAGGGACGGCTTGCATACATCAGGATATTCATCTCAAATTTCTTTGGACGCTGTAGATAGTTCACTCAACTAGTGAAGAAATATGTGTCTTTCATATGGAATGAAGAATGCCAACAAGCATTTGATGACATAAAGCGGTACTTGATGAACCCTCCAGTCCTAGTGCCTTCAGTCACGGGAATACCCTTCTTGATGTATATTCGAGCAATGGATCATTCTCTGGGTGCCCTATTAGCCCAGAAGAACAAAGAAGGTCATGAGTAAGCCATCTATTATCTCAATCGTACGATGATCGGTGTTGAATATCGATACAGCCCAGTAGAAAAGAATGTTTAATCCTGATGTTTGCTGTCCAGAATTGACATTATATCACAGGCCAGACCATTCATGTTATCTCCAGAGTCAACCCTCTCCGAGTCTTCATGAAGAAGCTCAGTACACTCAATTCGAAACTCGCTACATGGGCTATATTGTAAGCATTGTATGATATGGTCTATGTCCCACAAAAGTCCGTTAAAGGTCAAGCCCTAGCTGACTTCCTAGCTGCTCATCCAATTCCTGAGACTTCTAAACTCATGATAAAATTCTTGATGAAACTCCAGAATCTAACATGACTTTAGAAGGAATCCTTGTTTGGCGTCTATTCTTCGATGGTGCATCCAGAATCGAACCCAAAGGCACTATCGTCGCTGGAGTTGGAATCGTTCGGGTATCACCAGAATGACTGGCCATTCAAAGAGCCTATTCCCTAGACGAGCCTTGTTCTAGCAATGTCGCTGAATATAATACTGTAGAAGCCTAAAAAGTATAATCATCATCATGCGCTACTCACAAAAGGTACCAAGACTGAAGTTATCAAATGGCGCTGGTCAACAGATGGCATCTGACATCAAATGGCGATGATATCAGATGTCACTAGTTGACACGTAGCAGTCTTCTCGAAGAGGCCAAATGATTGTCATCATGACTAACATCACGTCAATTGAGAAAAATCATTTTCGAATCTCGAACGGGCGATGCTCTAGGAGATTGTGTCAGATTTATCAAAATGACTAACAGCTATCCTGCGCCATTCACAGTTGGCGCGAGGTAATCAATGAATTAAGCAGATGGCACTAAAACAATAGATGACACCTGGTACCATTCAATACTTGGCGCTAATCAATCAAATTATCATCCAAAGCAGTTAGATAACGTGATGCGTATGCTACTAATATCGAAGAATGTGCATATGATATTGTCCACGACCACGCGCATCTCTTTCACAGAATGCCACACGTCCCATGTAGTTAAGTTAACCATTTGCACAAAGGATGATGGCGCACCAGTAGCTGTCTGCGCCAATCAGAATAACTGGCTGATAGTTATTTCAGAACTCTATAAATAGAGTTCCAAATCACTTTCAAAGCATCACTAATGATTATAATCTCCTGAGAACTTGTTGCAACATTCTCTAAAGGCTTTCTTCTTCGACATTGCATCGTCCAAGGGATAAAGTGATCATCTTCTGATCAGATTTCAATACTTGTACTTTCCTAGAAATTAATTATACTCTTGTACTTCCTTTTTTTCTTCGTTTGTAAGAAACTTTTATTTTTGCAAACAAAATGGCGACTCTGCTAGGGACGACTTTCTTCTCCGACGAGAAAGTGACAACTCAATGCGATATTGCATCGGTCGGCACTACGCATAAGACTTTGGTCATAAAAGTCGACCAAACTGTCTACGAAGCCGTAATTGGTGCACGGGGTGCCAAGCATGCCACCATTGTTGCTGTTAAGAACAGGGCGCATGCTATCTGGACTCCGAAGTCCTCCAGTACACCAATCATGACTCCTGTGCCAAGCTTGGAGAAAAGCTCTATAGCTACTTCCTCTTCCTTACCAATTCTAAAATTGGTATAGGGTGCTCCAACCAGTACCCTAGCGGCAACCAAGGGGCAACGCCACATGTCTACTTCTTCTTCTTCACCAATTCTGAAATTGGTGGAGAACGCGCCAACCACTGTCCTGATGCCAATCTAGGGACAACGCTATATGACCACTTCTTCCTCATCACCAATTTTGAAATTATTGGAGAACGCACCAACCACTGTCTTGGGGCAGAACAAGGAAAAATGCCACTTGGCTAATCCCTCTTCCTCTCCAGTTCTAAACTTGGGAAAGAAATTACATATCACCGCCCCTACACAGAATAAAGAAAAACATCCTATGGCCACTCCTTATCCTTCTCCAGTCCTGGACTCGATGGAAAACACATCTGACTGTGCCCCTGTGCCAGTCAACGCGAAAACACTTCCAAGTAGAAAGTCTAATTCTCTTGGCAAAGACAATAAAATCAATGCCAAGAAATTAGACTATACTCAGTCTATTTTCTACTGCTCATTTGTGCCGCACCAAATGCGCTGGGGTAGTATGCGCAGAATAACGGGGCATCCTGCCCACTCTTCATGGCCAGCGCCAATCAAGCCAGAGCCAATAAATTCCTACCCTGTATATTTCAAGAATAAGGTAGGGCATCCCAGACAGACAGCCAGGTGGCGTACGACTCTGACATGCGCACTTACCTCAATCAGCATGGAACAACGTCAAGCTTGCATAAAAAACAATCTGTGCCACCTACCAAATTGTGCACAGGAAGAGTTCTTTAAGTCAAGAATCCTCTCACCTATGCCAACGAAGTCAGTACTTCTCAGTATACATAGGGTACAAGGCACCTCAAGAACCGGAATCATGTTCCGAACATCATCAAAGAATATGTACCTCTGACTTCTTATCCTGTCACCGTAATCGATCTCCGTAAACTTCTTATACAAAAGTGGAAGATGACAAGACCATCTCGTCCACCTGTAACTCCATATCAGGAACATCACTGTAATCATCACCACATAGTAGTGATAAAATGTTGCTGCCACTCAGCTAAATGATCTGTCTTCGATCGTTTGAATGGTGGACGAAGATGAGTTGCTATATGTTTCGGTTAAAATGATTTCCTAAAGCATTGGGGGTGGAAAACGTCCAAGACATAATGCATCCCGCAATCCCAGTCAGCAATACCATGATCGAATCTGTGACTCCGGCAAAGGAGTCTACCAAAATATAAGATCAAGGAGCCAAGATCTACTCGGTCAAAGGAATCTTCCCTCTCCTAATCTTAGGGATGTCCTCAGTCAGAGAAGTTCTCTTGATTTCGATCAAGAAACAATCGGTCAAAGTAATCTTTATGATTCTGACCAAGATTATCTCAATCAAAGGAATCTTCCCACTCTTCATCCTGGGGGTAGTTCCCTACATGATTTCGATGCCGATAGTTAATGCTCCGAACAGACTATCTTTTCCACCAATTCATCATCGGTAGCCAGAGAAGTGACTGCTTACTTTACTAACGAGAAACAAGATGCATCCAGCTCTTGCAGGTAGGAGAAAAGGATCGCTGGTTTAGAGGCCAACTTGAAAAATATGGCCGAAATAATGGCGAATATGTATGTTATGATCATGGCACAACACACTGTTCTACCGGTTGCGAATCCAATTCTAACCCAAGAATACATAGCACCATCAGCCCCTGTCAATATCGATCTGGGGGTACAATCTCCTCATAATGCTACCATGCCAGCTCCAAGTCATTCTGGTACTGGGGTGGTGCTTATCATGCAGTTCCAGCTCATAACACATCGAATTATTCTACTTCTCCCCAAGAATAAGGGGATACAAATAAGATAGTGAAGCTTCTACGTAGTTAGTTCGAAGCTTTCAAACAGAAGGATGATTTGCAGAAGTTGGGAATCAAATAACCCTACCATATAAAGTGGAAGGAAGTCCTATTTCTACCTAAATACAAGCAACCAACCATCATGCTGTTTGACGATAGTTTATCTCCAAGTCAATACCTTAATCACTTCGAGGTGATGACTGATCAACTACAACCGAAAGATGATCTACTCACTAGAGTATTTGTTGGGTGTTTAGCGGGTGCAGCCTTTGAATGGTATCACAATTTGTCAGATGGTTGCATAACATCTGTTACGAAATTCAAGCAAATATTCCTGGAACGATTCTATGAGGGAATAAATGACATGACTATGTCGGCCCTCATTAAAATCAAGCAACGACCTAATAAAACTTCTTAACATTTTATCGAGCGCTTATGTCGTGAGGCACTCAAAATGCCTCTGGGTACTCCAGATTCACTGACTACAGATAATGTAAATCAAACTTGTTACCTATAATCAGCAAGTGGGTTGGACCTACTCAATTCCAAGACTAGGCCTCCTTCATAGTAAGCGCTAGGGCAGCCAAAGACAGTAAAGGAACCCTAGAGGGGGTGAATAGGGTCAAGCTAACTAATCAAGCACTTAGCACAAGCTAATGGGCAATTTAAAAAATAAGAGTGTAAGAGAAGAAGCAAAAGAATACCGACACCCGATGTATCCTGGTATCCTCCCAAGGGGCACTCCAATCCCGAAACTCTCTCCGACTTTAATCCATTATTATCGCAAATAGTACAACATAAGTTTTCATACGAAGGCTCACCAACTTCTTATACGAGAGCTTTAGTCCGAAGGCCTCTCCGACTTCAACCGAGAGTTTGGATCTGAAGACTCTCCAACTTCATCCGAGAGTTTGGATCCGAAGACTCTCCAACTTTAACCGAGAGTTTGGATCCGAAGACTCTCCAACTTCAACCTTTCATAAGAGGTTTTGATCTCCTTACAATAGGATGAAGGTCTCACTTTTCAGTTCAATGACTCTAACACAATTTGTGGATGACAAATGAAAGCTTTGTAGAGTTGATTGTGGATATGCTTTAGTGGTTTGGAAATTTTTAGGCTCAAAGCATTAACCTTGAAAGAAGGGGTTCAAGGCTATTTATAACCAAAGCAAATAAAAGTACAATAATGCAACTTTTAGCAGACTAACGGATAATTTGTCCGATTTCTGCGAAAGTCCACCTGATTATCTGCCTGCACAGTCTAATGGCTATAAATATAACTGTTGGGATCAATCTTTGACAAAATCCGACCGTTGGAATGCAAACGGTAACATGACAGAAAATTCGTCGAAATTTTGTGGTTTTCTGTCGGATAATCCAAACAATCATAGAAGGTATTCTGTGAGTCCATTCCGATCTTCTGCCGGATTTTCGCAGAGATCCGCTGGATCATCCGTCATGATTCTGAAGATTGTCCTGGGTTATTTTCTACCATAGCTTTCCATTTTGCCATTTATTTCTTGTGTTTACAAGTATTCCTAAGACTTATTACAGACTCCAGATATACTTATGCAGGTGCAGGCTTCTTCGGAGTCTTGAAAAGGCATGGCTTGGCTTCTTCCTTTGATAGTTGCTGGATTTTTTTCTTGGTGGCAACAGTCCAAAGATACTCAGTTTGTGAAGACTGAATACCCTTCGGGGTTTATCCCCCGAACCCCGATGAGGGTACTGCCTCCTCGACCCCCGTCCGCTGACCGGGCAGCGGAACCCCGGGGTGCGTGGGTCCGAAGATGTCGTCGGGCGGTTCAGAGAAATCTTTGTGGAATACCATCGTCTTTTGTCCACCATAATTTCTTCATTGCATATGTCTATATTTGATCTTGCTAATTGCTTTTCTGTAAATACATGTTAGACGAACAAAACAATATACATGTAACAAGTATGATAAAATAAAGCACATTAGGACTATGCAAAGTTTAAATATCAATGCTATAGAGATAGCATAAATATTAGTGATATCATAATGTTAAACTTAATCGAATAACCACAATCGAAAATATAGTTAGATTATTGGGCTAGCAATCTCCCCCTTTTTGATTATGGCAAATCGGTTAAGTTTAGTATGATAATAATAGATGCATGTATCACTAATGTATAAGCAGATATACGGATATACTACTAATAGTATGTTACTTAAAATACTTCTACCCCTTATTACAAATATTGAATGTCATACTTAAACTTACTTCTCCCCCTTTGACATGATCAAAAATAGGCTCCCCCGTACTAAGAGATAAAAATGAAATCAATCTCAAGCATATAAATCAGAGCATAGGGAAGTCATAGACATTCATGATCAAGATATCCTAATGAAAAAACAATGGGAGAAGGGTGTAATGACATGTTTATAAAGCTACATTACCAATGTAGAACATCAAATTTTAAAAGAAGCATGTCAAAACACAATATAGTTGGTAAAACAGATAAAATTGAAAACAGTCAATAAATAGTTTTACCAACTTGAAATCCAAGAAAGAAACTCCAAAACATAATATATATGAATTAAAACTCTAGTTTTGGAAGGAAGTAATATACCAATTGAAATAAAAGATTTCAATCAAAAGCCCATGAGGATTAGATAATTACAAAGTAATTGATATTAAAAGAATACCAATTGGGATAGTTGAAACATATAAACTTAATACCAATTGAAATATAAACTTAAAACATTGATTAAAAAGCCATTGAAAGTCAAAATTGTCCACAAATAAATAGTGGAACAAATAATGAATGATCAATGAAATAGAGCAATTGATATAAAATAATCTCTTTATTTGTAAAATATATTTGTTTACCCAAGTTAATGCATTTGAACTCAATTACCTTTTCATGCTATGTGAATATCTTTTAGATAAACATGAAGGTAAAAGAGAAAAATACTTGAGAAAGAGACATTCAGTCGACTTGAATGTTCCCCCTCAAAGTATTAACAATATAGATAAACATAAATTTTAGGTAAGTCCTCAATAAGAAAAGCAAATCAATTAAGCATACAAGGAAAGCCAAAACAATAAAAGCACAATAGTCATCAAGATAAGATATGAAAGTTAATATTAACAAGATGACTTATTTAACCCATATAAAAGAAAGATAATATGATGAAGACAATTGCATATACTCTCATAAACCCTTCACAAAATAAAAGTATCACGACCTCAATCCATAAGATATGAAAATAAAGAAAATATGGGTCCATGATGAACTAGGTATACGACATATTAAAGGATATAAACGAATTGGACCAATTAATTTGCTCCCCCTCAAAATATGTGTATATAGTTCCAAAGCACTTATAGCATAAAATAGATAACTACAAGATATATGGGTAAATCAACTATTGATTTCTCCCCATTGCTCAATGCATATAATGCTATAAAATCGTTATAAAACGAATAATATCATCTTTAGTCAAGATGAGATATCCAATTAATAGCCACTAAAGATGAAAGATCAAAAGAATATTCCAATTAAGCACTTTTGAGAAAATGACCATCATAAAAAAAATAAGGTCAATTAAAAACAATCATGATGATAATCACAATATAGCTCAAAAAATAAAATAAAATTTAAAATCAAATATCATGTCCATGATTATCAATTAAGAAAAATCAACCAATTTATTACTTTGCATGGACTAGTTATGTTTTACCATATATGTACCCATCAACGGGTAAAATCCAAACCTTGCTAATGGTAAATTAATAATCCATAAAGTTCAAATAGCAAAGGTCCATATGTGGCAATCCATGAGTAGTCAAAGTAGAGTAATAAATTAGCTTGATAATTGCATAATAAGATAATATAGGACTACTCAACCATTATGATCTTTTATCAATAAAATAAACAAATTAAACATGATCCAACAAATCTCATCAAAAAGAATTCCAAATCCATATTTATAATAAAATATCATAAATTAATAGAAAGAATAGAAAAGAGTCATTCTCATTTAAATGATTGCAATTATAATAAAAAAGAGATGTAAATGATAATACGATGAAATCATGACTAAAAAGTGAAAGAAATTTAAGAGATATTTGTTAATGACTTATATGGAAGGAGACTTTAAGAAATGAATCACAAATCTTGTTTATGTAAACTAGCATATCATATATTGATTAAAAAGAAAAATAATAGCTAGATAAGTGAAAGTGAACCAAATTATATAGCTTAACAATATATCAAAAACCAGCAAGCTACATAACTAATTAAGATTAAAGAGAAGGCCATTATCAAGATAAATGTGCTCATTAATTCTTAAGTCACTAACACTAAAGATAGTTGCTTAAGCTTAGAGTTCACAATGAGAATAATACATTTTGAAAGAACAAAATAATTTATAGACTCTTTACTAAGAAAGGATAAGAGCATGAACAAATAAATAAATAGACTCTTATCAAATATAGGCTAAAGAGATATTCATGAATAATACAATAAAACAAATATCTTTGCCAAGTATTAAGATTATCCCAAGATAATGAAATAATAGATCTATCTACAGAATGCAAAATATTATAGCCATTATGAAATGAGTGTATTCTCTGAAAATAGAAAATCTCAACACAAAGCTCAAACCATATTAGCTAAAGTCATAAAAAATATGACGTATCAATTACATGTATTCTCATGTGCTACAAAAATATCATTGGGAAACAATAATTTAAAAAGAAGCATAAGCCCAAGGTATGAGCAAAGAACGATCATTAAGATAAAAAAGCTAGATGCTTAAGATATCAAGAAATACATTTTTTCAAAAAGATTTCATAGTGCACTATATATATATATATATATATATATATATATATATATATATATATATATATATATATATATATATATTAGAAAATATGCACTAATAGAGGAGGTAGTTCTAAAATGCAAGATAAAGTATAAAATCGTGTGATTCTTTAAAAGAATATCCATAAATAGTCATGCGCAAGACATATATAAATATTCTCTCTCACCACCCCAACTTAAAGATATAAAACAAATAAATATCAAAAGCTAGGAATCTTATATATATATATATATATATATATATATATATATATATATATATATATATATATATATATATATATATATATATATATATATGAATCTATATATATCACAAAAAAATATATATATATATATATATTTTTTATATATCACAAATATATATATATATATATATATATATATATATATATATATATATATATATATATATATATATATATATAAGAAAAAAAAAATATATATATATATATATATATATATATATATATATATATATATATATATATATATATATATATATATATATATATGAAACTATATATATCACAAATAGGCATACATGGAAAGATCAAAAATAAATTAAAAATATATGTCCATAATGTCAACCAAAAAGCCAAGAAGATATCATCAAAATAAAGCTTTATGGAAGAAGCTAATTGATTCAAGAAGAGATACACAAATTTGGTCAAAATAATCAATAACTAAAGTATGAGGTAATCACAAGTTTCAAAGTAACATGTATGAATAAATACTTTACAAATAAATACAGAACTTGAGTTTAATTCATATGCCCACATAAAGATATTTATACAAAATAGACATCAATATAAGAAATACATGAACTACATGTAAATAGAAATTTAATGAATATAGTCATGTATCCTTAATTAATATTAAAAAAACATCACAAATTCAAAAATATGTATAAATAAATTTTATTAGGCAAAGACATAATTGATTCTCAAGAAGATAATCAAAATAAAATATGAGAATCAATAATGGATATATTATGAAAGCACAAGATTAAAGAGAAGTATAAGTATATACTTGTCAAGTAATAAGAAGCTTGTGCTAAACACATATATTCACAAATACCGATTTAAAGTAAATATGACATAATAAAGAGAAACCGGTAAGTAGTAACTATTTCAAAAACTTTAAATACGGAGAGTTAAAATCATATTAACTCAAATCAAAACCAAGCTCCTATCGACTAGAGTGATATGCATGCTTTATAAATAAATATTAAGAAACGAGCATGCATATATAAATGTGTCACACTAATAGAAAATGAGTGATAAACTACATAGTGTGAACTAATCATTTAAGCTAAGTAACTAGTCATGCTAGATAATAGAAATAACAAGAAAATAGCTAAGCATGCTAGTATCATATCTCTCATTGATTTAGATAATAAGCAACTAAAATATATCAATGAGAGCTAGTAGCAAGTTGTCAAAGAAAACATGCTAGATTCTACAAATATAAACTATTTAAAGAGAATCGTTTAGCATGTTACCAAAGTGGCCCTAATGGCCACACTTGTGTTAGTGTAATTGCTTGAAAGATAACATTTGAGCTTTGTAACCACCAACACGCTCCTCGATGCTATGTCCCGATACAAGAAACTTCACCTACAATATTAGACGAAGACTTTGGTATCCAAATAAACTTGGATCCACATTTATTAGCTTTAGGAACCCATATAGCACTTACTCTAGCATTGGTAGTAAATGTCCTACGAATAGGGCATGTAAAGCTCATGTGTCCAATACGAGAGAAATAAAAGCACCTAATGCTAGTGTGTGCATATGTATCGGAATGAGCATGGTTATGAACATGTGACATACTAGAATGATGAATATCTCTAGAGTGAGCATGAGAAGATTTGGTTTTAAGAATATTATGTTCCAATAACAAATCATCATGCATGCAAGCAAGAGAATCAAATTTAGCATTTAAAATATTATTCTCTTTTTCAAATAAAGCAATTCTAGAGATAAAAGCATCATTTTGTTTCTTTAAATCATCAATAGAAGAATCATAAAAATAAGATAACTCATGTAATTGAGTCTTGAGATCTTCTATTGATAAGGAAAGAGATTTAATTTTCAAAATTAAAGCCTCATTCAAACTGTTTAAAGAAACAGAAGATGAGTTTTGATAATCAAGTCTAGATAATAAATCATTGTTTTTATTTCTTAAAAACTCATTTGCTTCTTCTAAATGAATAACCTTTTCAGAAAGTTCTATATTTGTAGAATGAAGGTTGTCAAGAATCTCTAAGGATTGTTTAGCCATGGCTTTCCACTTAGAGCATTTCTTGAATTTAGAAGAAACATGATTGTCTATGCTACTAGAAGTAAAACATTCTTTATTGGAGGAGTAGTAGGAGGAATACGATGCCAAAGAAAAATAACAAGGATCTACTCTAAGGATGTTAAGCCTAACAATAGAGTCCTTGCTCTGATACCAACTGAAGGAACCCGAGAGGGGGGTGAACAGGGTCAACCTAACTAATCAAGCACTTAGCACAAGCTTATTAGCAATTTAGAAAATAAGAGTGCAAGAGAAGAAGCAAAACAATACCAACATCCGATGTATCCTGGTATCCACCCAAGGGGCACTCCAGTCCCGAAACTCCCTCCGGCTTGAATCCACTATTATCGCAAATAGTACAACATGAGTTTTCATACGAAGGCTCACCAAGCTAGTCCGAAGGCCTCTCCGTCTTCAACCGAGAGTGTGGATCCGAAGACTCTCCAATTTCAACTGAGAGTTTGGATCCGAGGACTCTCCAACTTCAACCGAGAGTTTGGATCCGAAGACTCTCCAACTTCAACCTTTCACAAGAGGTTTTTATCTCCTCACAGTAGGATGAAGATCTCACTTTTCAACTCAATAACTCTAACACAATTTATGGATGACAAATGAAAGCTTTTAAGAGTTGTTTGTGGATATGCTTTGGTGGTTTGGAAATTTTTAGGCTCAAAGCATAAACCTTGAATGAAGAGGTTTAAGGCTATTTATAACCAAAGCAAAGAAAAGTGCAATAATACAACTTTTAGCAGGGTAACGGATAATTCGTTGAATTTTTGCGAAAGTACATCGGATTATCCGCCTGTACAGTCTAACAACTTTAAATATAGCCGTTGGGATCAATATTTGACAAAATTTGACCGTTGGCATGCAAAAGGTAACAAGACAAAAAATTTGCCAAAATTTTGTAGTTTATGTCGGATAATCCGAACAATCACAGAAGGTATTCTGTGAGTCCATTCGGACCGCCGAATTTCTGCAGAGATCCGCCGGATCATCGTCAGGATTTCGAAGATTGTCCTGGGTTATTTTCTATCATAGCTTTCGATTTGCCATTTATTTCTTGTGTTTACAAATATTCCTAAGACTTATTACAGACTCCAAATATACTTAGGCAGGTGCAGGGTTCTTCAGAGTCTTGAAATTACAGACTCCAAATATACTTAAGTCCTAATTTCAAGTGTTTGTTTCTCAATGATTGATTCGACATCGTGTAAGCTTAATTTAAGCTTGAATACCTCTTTAGTGTTTTTCGTGGGTGTAGTGTTTCTAACATCTTCTAGTGAACATAAAAGTCTATGGATCTCAGTTTCGTAGTCCTTGATTTTATCCTTTGCTTGTTTATATTTATTGATTACCTTTTTGTGATCTTCAATAGATCACCAAAAGCATCACCAAGTTCATCAAAAGAGAAATCATCAAAAGAAACTTTTACCTTTTCTGAAATCGCCATTAGACAGACGCTAGCCGTGTTTTAGGGAGAGTCCTCTTCCTCGTCTGAATTACTAGCCTCGCTTTTATGCCAGATGCTAGTGTTGGCATACTTCCCTGTAGTCGGCATCTTGTATGGCTTCTCATATCTGCTTCCCTTCTTTGCTAAGGGACAATCTTTCTTGACATGTTTCATCTTTTTTGTATCCGAAGCAGGTGGGTTCTTCCTCATCGTCGCTTTATTCTCTCTTCTTTTTGTTGAAGCATAGAAACTTTTTAAAGTTTCGAACTAAGAGAGCTTGATCGTCACCTTCGGAGTCGTCGTCATCAGTATCTTCTGAGCTGGTTCTTCGGCGATGAGCTCTCAATACAATCTCCTTTTCTTTTGGAGCAATTTCTTCGAAGTCTTTAGATCAAGCTCATGCGTCATCAACTTGCCAATCAATATTTCTAGTGACATTGCCATAAGATCATTGTCTTCGATAATCACCGTGACTTTGGGGTTCTAGACCTTCGGCAATCCTCGTAGCACTTTGCGTATCTTCTCATGGTTGGAATAATCTTTTCCAAAAAAAGATAGCGGGTTGACCATGTCGAGGAATCTGGTGAACATTTGAGTGATCGTCTCATTTGGCTTCATCTTGAAAGCCTCGTACTCCTGTGTCAGACGACTGACTTTTGATTCTTTGACTTGAGTGGTCCCTTCATGAGTTACCTCCAAAAGCTTACATACTTCGTGCGAGATGGTGCATGTGGAGACCCTATTGAATTCAGTCCTGTCTATGACACAGAAAAGAGCATTAATAGCCCTAGCGTCTAGACTTGCCTTTTTTTTCCTGATCAGTATACTTTTCGTGGGGTTTCTCGATGAGACTTCCCTCGTCAGTTATTCTGGGAGGTTTCTTGTAGCCATCAGTGACTACAGTCCACAGGTCAAAGTCTAGAGACTTAAGATAAAAACTCATTCTAGTCTTCCAATATGTGTAGTTGGTCCCATCAAATAGGGGTGGCCTATTTGTGGATTGACCCTCACCATAGTTGGCAGAGATGGGTTGTGTGGTTGCCATGGATCAACCCTAGGATGTAAATACTGTATCAAGAGAACAAAGCTCTGATTCTCTCCTTTTTCCGATGTGAGGTCACCAATCTATTTTGTCGTATTAACTTGATAATTATAATTATCAATAAAAAAAGTAGATTAGAGCAATTAGATCTAAACAGAAAAAATCATAAAACAGAGCCTTAACTTCCTATATATACAAAAAATCTGAATATCGATACAATTCATTTTATTCTACTTTGAAATATTTCAGTAGATTTAGCTTTGGTTTGTTTATCCTTTAGTTCAGTCTTCAATTTATTTTCTGTAAAATACAATTTCAATAAAATAAAAAGGAGTCTTTATGTCTCATTACCGAGGACCTCGTTTGCCAGAGTCCATGTTGTATATTTGAAGCAGTTGACCTCCTTGCTTCTCTCATGGTACAACCCTCTTTCCGCTGAGCCCCTTTCTCCTCGGTCCACAGAGAAAAAATGTAGGACTGGTGCCAACAGTTCATCACGGAAGAAAGGACTCACCGAGCCGGGATCACTAACTAATACTAATATAATAGAAAAGAACTGTGATTTGTTTCATCATTAGAAATGGATTGATTGATCATTTTTCTTGATTTAAATAAAACTTGGGCATTAATCTTGGGAATCTTAATGGTATATAGTAAGATACCATGTATACTTTTTCAATGAAGGATTTCATAAAATAATGTGATTTACATATTAATCGTATATTTTGTCTTTTTAATATTTGCCAAACAGCCTTCTGCGATTCCGATCTATTATCACAAGTTAGAATTTTTCTTTTTTTGTCTTTTGTGATTCCTTTAATTTGAGTCCTAATTGTGATTGTCTTATTAGCAAGATCCATCATTTTTGTTTCTATGAATGAATAATTTTCTAAAAAAAACTCCTGCCCGGGCATCATAGCTATTTTTGTCTGCCTCCTTCCTTTGCTCTATGAATCTCTGCAAGATCTGTTTAGCCCTTTTGACGTGCAAATCTTTGTTCCATGCGAGAAAGGAGACTCAATTCCTTCTATTGCCCAGTGTCTGAGCTGAGAGAATGGAGTGAATATGTGAGCACCCTAAATTTTGGGTTGACTTTTTTTTTTATTTTAATTTTCTGATTGAGGGTAATTTTAAAATTTCGTGTTTATAATTATTTTAATAATGATATTTAATTCATGATATGATTTTTGGTGATTTTAAATCATTTTAACATTATTTAAATCAATGACTTGTGGTTTTGACGTTTTGCTAGTGAAACCCTAGAGACTGTTTGACCTAGAGCCTAACCATGTGATTATGATATTTTAATGTCATTTTTGGCCTAAGAATATTTTTGCATTTGACCTCTTTGAATTATTTGATATTATTTTATTATTTATGATATTGTTTTGGGGTTATTTGAGTCGGGTTCGAATTTCAACTCAATCCGACTTGAAACGGGGACCCGGGGGTAGTTTGACTCTAGTGGGACCCACACACTAGTTAGGCATGGCCAACATGATATTAATTTTAGTCCACATGATAGAAATATTTTAGTTAGAGGTTAGACTAATTATTATGGATAAGGTTAGTGTGATTAGAGACTTTAGAATGACTAATTTAGCCCCAACCAATTAGCCCTTTCCTAATACTCATAGAATAGGTTAGTAGGGGCTTTTGGACTTTTCCTAATAGGACAAAACTACCTTTATGGCCAGCCACAATAAGGATAGGGTTGAGCCTCCTATTTGTCATTATCCATATATTTTTCTCTCTCTTGTTCTTCCCCAAATTCCTAGAGAGCAATCCCTAGCAATTTCTCCACCAAATCTTTCCATTTCACCACCAAATCTTCTTCTTTCCTTCTCCATTCTATCCAAGGAGGAAGCTACCAAAGTTTGGAAGGATTCGGAGCTCGTTCGTGTCCTTTTGGAATCTCTACGTGTCGGTGTCGCTCCGGGATGGTTTTTCTTCGATTCGATCTACCAGGAGGTATAAATCCCTTCTTCTTTTCATTTCCTCATGCATATAGGTCTATTTTGAACCCATAGGAATGACTCCCATGGTTGTATCTCCATTTGTGTCCATTTTGTGTCCATTTGGAGGTCATAGGAGTGTCCTTTGTGTTGTGGATGTGTTCATGTTACATATATAGATTTATATATATATATATTGTAATGAGAGTGTATCTATATTTATATATGTAATAAATGGTTCATGATGATTATATAATCAAGTTTGTGAGTGTGGTTCCTCATATTATTATTGCTATTATTGTTGTGGATAATTAGGATATATATTGTGTATTCTTTTGGCTCAAACTATCTAAATCCGTCATGATTTTTATCCACGTTTTTAATTTCAGTCCTAACTTCGAAATATCATAACTTCTAGCTCAAAGCTCGGTTTAATCTTTCATTTTTTTTAAAAGAAGTGTATTGAAGTTAGCTTTCCAAAAACATGTATTAATAGGCCTAATTCTTTCTGTAACTTTCTGGAGAATTATTTGAGTGTCAGCTGTACGAAAGACAAACGCGTTCTCGGTGTTTTCGTGATTCCGGGAGTTTCCGGAAACGAAAATGCGATCCGTTTGAAGTTTCGGAAAGCTAACACATAGATCTATAACATACTTTAATCATAGAGTTTAATTTATGCTGAGATGGTACAGTATTGATTATTAGTAGGAGTTACTATTCGGCATATGCATTTTGTGCACCCTTGTGTGTAATATAATGTTCTATTTGATTTTAATCCATGTTAATGTATATACATTATGTAATTAAATAGAGAATACAAGCATGAGTAAATGGTTAAATAAATGATGTATGAGGTGATAATGTAAGCATGTATAAGTATGGCTTGTAATGAATATGTAGGTTCCATAGTATGTAATGTATGGTACATATAGTAGTGCAAGAGAATAAATGAATGATGAATGAATAAAAGCATGAATGTAATGTAATAATAGATGTAATGTATGTAATATACAAGTTAATGAAATGTAATATTCTATGTTAACACAAATCCTATATTACCTCATGTACCCCCTTACACTATATTGACACTATCACACTTGATACATTGTTCACTTATACTTTGGCACTCTTTGATATGTATACACTATGTATGCCCATTTAACCCTCACTTACCCCTTTGCCATGTTCATATACACACACATAGCCTCTTAAATAAGTATTTATGAATATAGTTAACTTAGCTATGTATGTATATTATATATATGTTAGCATATTGTGTTGTAATATATAAGTTTATATAACCATTTGAAATGCCATGATTATAGACCTAATATTGAATACTAATATATGCATGTTTATATATGTGTAGACATATATAGCTTAAAGTAATAGATTACCTAGTATATATCCAATGTGAATTCTTGCCTATTTGAGTATTGAATAATTGCATGCTATATAGAGTTGGGTGTATGTTGGCTTGTATAGCCTTGTATTGATGTGTGCTTGCTAGGATAGTCTTGGTTAGGCCTAGTAAGAGTTACTGGGTTAGGACATGACCTAGATTGACCCAGTTTGACCAGAGTTGACCAGTTGACCCAAAGTCAACTGTAAGTCAACACTTGACCTAGTTTGACTAGATTATTGACCGGAGTCGACCTAGAGTTGTTTTGACTTAGAAGAACCTAGAATAATGTAGATTAATTATAGAAATTCATTTATTACAACTTGAACACCTTGTAACCTGTGTTGCTTTAAATAGGACTCTGTGGCTTCAGTGGGACCTCCTATACTTATCAGCTGTTCAGGTTATCGAGGCGAGTACATTCTCTGACCGTTTCATACTTGTATGAATTTACATTCTTGCTCTAGATTACTGTACTTAATGCTGACACGACTGTTATCACGGATTGGTACTATATGGATCTTCTTTTGAGATGTTATCTCCTTGTATTCACTAAATACATATTGTGACATGTGTTTCACTTCCATATTGTATTTATTGAATACCCATATCCTTGTATACTCATTGTGCATATTGTACTCTCATTATCACATGAGCCCCAGGGATAGACCATTGTACACTATTGTATAACATTGTACACTATTGTATAAGATAACGTAACTGGAGTAGATCCTTGTGTATTGATTGGAGAGGGGGAGTAGAATTGGTTATGTACTCAAATCCTATTGTACAACATTGTATAACTATTGTATATGTCTATTGTACACCCACGTACAATGGAGTTACTATTGTATTTTCTTAGCCCGTTTACATAACCAGATTGTACTCTAAATCATATGTTCCTTACAGTTCTTACTTATCATATTTAGATATTTCCTGTTATTAAATCTCTACTGTTTTCTATACATTCTTCTTTCAGCGTTTCATGTACTTTACTCTATTGCATGCTTTATATTTCCTAACTTGATATGAACTGCGTCAGATGTTTTGTGCTCGCTCCCGTCCTGACTGGACCTATTGATAAATTTTACAGATAGCCTGGAGGTGCCTGCTAACCTAGAGGAGACACATTAGAGGTTGTTTAGGTAGTTATTTCATTTTGTCTGGAGTTGTATTTTACTTTGTGGATTACTGTATTGAGTTTTGAGATGTATTTATGGGTTTATGTATCATAGACACTTCTCTTGTATCTCTTTTGGATTTCATGTTTTATCTATCTTTATCATGCTCTACCTTAGATGTGATTGAGACTGTAACTGCTATGTCACCCCCATTCGGGGAGTATAAACTGTTTAGTCTTATACTGTTATATGCATTGAGACCTAGGACAGCGTTCTACTGCCGACACTGCAGTATAGGCTGGGCGTTGTTACGTTCTCGTGCCCTAACTCTAGGGTGTGGGTCGTGACAGAATATTCTTGTAAGTTCCCCCCTTAGAATTCCCAGTGATCTTCTTCTTTATATTAAGATATAACTGTCTCCTTTGAAGAAGATTTTTCCTCTCGCTCGCTAGCCTTTTTTTTGGCTTAGTTAAGACTGATTCCCTCTTGGCTTACTAGCCAAGTCCAATAGCAACGGAATCTTGCTAACATAAAGCTGAGAGCAACGTATCGTCCAATTGGAAATGATAACAGAATACATAGGTTGTTAGAAGGAGTTCGAGTAAGCATATACATATAGTATACCACCTAAATACTTTATTTCCCCTATGAGGAAAAAATAAAATTGAAGAACCCGCGAATGTCGGCAAAACAACAAGTATTTTTAACCAAGGGAAATAACTCGTGATAAAGACAAGATATGGATTAATTGACCAAAAAGCCCCTTGCTCGAGAAAATATAATTTCTCCTCGAGATGCTTATCCCCTTTTGCTTATCAGGCTCTCCTATCTATCTCGAAATGAGTTATTTACAGACCGTTGCTACTGATAGCCCTGTGACGAGTGGTGTAGGCACCGAAGGCTCTGGAAGATTTTTGTCTCCAATTAGCATCTCGTCGGATCGTCTGCTGAGTGAATAGCAGCAAGTGCTAGTTCAAGTCAGTAAGAATTTGATGCGCGGGATCTATACAGTGACGAGTAAGAAAAGAAGGTTGAAGTACTACGGATATCAGAGCTTTAGTTTAAGTGATTCAAATCAGTTCTGTCACGACCAGTACCCTAGAGTTAGGGCACGAGACGTGGGTACTTCCAGCCTACGCCGCAGTGTCGACGGTAGAACGCTGTCCTAGGTCACAACATCTAGCAATATAAAGCTTAAACAGTTTATACTCCCCGAATGGGGGTGACATGATAAAAGTAGACTCAATCACAACTAAGGAAGAAGAAGCAAGATATGATATAAAACTCAAGGAAAAACAGATAATAACATAGCTGATAGATAGATAAATGAAACTGCTGAAATGAAAGGAAATTCCAAGTACAACAGAAAGTCTAAGTGTCTAAGATAATACAAATCCCAGATCCCAAGTATCAATAAGTACAATCATCCATGAAATACTGGAAGAAAACATCCTAGCTAAGGGTGTGTCATCCACAGCTAGTGGGGCCTGCTGATGGTCCAGGTCCAACATCTCATCTAAGGTGGCACCGTAATAGGTATCCACACCAGCCTCCTCCTCGTCCTCTGTAATATTTTCAAGAGGTCCAGTCAAGACAGGAGTGAGCACAATACATCTCAACAGATCATAGCAGGTTAGAAAAATATAGACATGCAGTAGAGTAAGATACAGGAAACTGAAAGAAGCATGGAATGTAAACAGAGGAAACTGTAATGGAAATATATATACTGTAAATAGAGAGCTAACTGTGGCTAGTGAGTCAGAGTACAATATAAACATGTGAATGGCATAGGAGATTCTGGGAACTATACTATGGAGTGATTCTGGAAACTATACTACTTGGATATTATTCACATGTTTACTTCTACTCTTCCGTACCCCCAATCAATACACAAGGATTCAGCCAGGTTATGTTATGATTCCATGTGAAGGCCCACAAGGGGTGATACATGGATAGCCCATAAATGGGTGATTCTGGAAATGCCCACAATGGCGTGATTCTGGGAATTCCCATAAATGGGGTGATTCTGGGAAGACTCTGTGATCATGAGAGTACATGTCACAAGTGATCGAAGAATCGTGAAGCATAGTGATACACCATGTAAGTGAAACGCACAGAACATATAGTATACGATGCTCCCTGAGGGGATAACATCTCAAGAATGGATCCATATAGTACTAATCCGTGTTACCAACATGACAATATCAAGTAAAGTAATCTAAAGCAGGAAAAAAATTCTAACAGGATATGAAATGATCAGAGAATGTACTCGCCTGGTATCTGATTGTCCAACTAAAAAGTACTGTCCGAGGAGTGGTGTCTGGCTCCTATTAGAATAACACAAGTCACAACAAGTCCAAAATGATAAAATGAAGCTCTACCATGCATTCTACATGTTAGTCAAACAGGCATACACAGGCCATAGGCTATTCTATCTAGGCCAACCCAACACATACAACATGCCAAATCTATATCTAACTAATACTCTCTTGATATACATTATAATCTAACCATACACACACATATACATGTAATACCCATGTATAATGTACACACACAAGCCACCTACATACATGAGGCATATACATACTACAACCTATAAACTCATTGGAAATATCTACATTAGATATCTAAATGATACACAAACTATATTATATAATACATATCCACATATTACATTATATGTATATACACCACATAATATATACATCACATTATGTGTATATGCAATAGGGTATGAAGAGAGGGATTGAAATAGAGGGAGTGTGAAGAGTGAAAGAGGGAAAGTGTGCATGAGCTTGTGTGTGGACTATTACAAAGTGACAGGGATAGGTGTAAGGACCGAAACTTGTGTGTGTGTGTATAGTAGTAAAACACAAACTGAAAACAGTGTAGGAGAATACAAAACAGTCCCTAAATCAATTTCCCAGATTTGGACTCAAAACACAACAAACCAAACCCAAACTTGACACACCTAAAGCCCAGGACAATTTCATTAAGGGAACACTATTTTACAGTTCACTAGGAACTCATAAATCAGTTCAAAAATAGAATCAAAACAGTAAGAAACAGTCCACCACAGTAAATTCAGATTTCAGTCCCAAAACAAAAACTAGTTTAATCCAATCTCAACATAACCTTAGATAACTGTAGCTCCCCTTCCCAGAATTTTTAAATATTTTATTATTACTTATTTTAATTATTATTATCATTATTGTTATCACCATATTATTCTTATGTTATTGTTATTAATATATATATAAGTTTGTATGTATAAATAAATGAATACGGACGTGTATATATGTATAAAAATATATAGTATATATGTATTGATATATATATATATATATATATATATATATATATATATATATATATATAGATAGATAGATGTGACTGTATTTATAAAATATAAATGTGTGTATATATATATATATATACACATGTATATAGCTATTTATATATATAAAAAAAAAATATATATAGATATATATATATATACATATGAGTAAATAGAAATAGAAATCAGAAATTAAATGAATAAGAAGAAAGAAGCAAGAGGAATAGGCAGTAGCAGCCTCGGTCCAACCATTTCCCCACAGGCCCGAGCCCATCATCGATACTCCTGAGTCCAAAGACCGCAGCCGGGATTCCCCACAAACGTTCAGACTTCAGAGAAGCAGTAGCTTCCCGAGTTAGCCCCCAACCCGATAGCAGTTGAACCCGGCCCAAGAACATCTCCCCCCACACCAGCGCGAATATATGACCCCTGTTCGTTTCAGCTGATTGTATAAATACGTATAAATCGAGCAAACCCTAGTCTTCGACCAACGCCGCCCGAGCGCAACCATGGGGGCCACGACGGCGCGCCACCCTGGCCGCGCCCCACCGTCGCGTGCGGCCGCGCAGACCGCCGGAGGGCGCGCGCACAGCGCGCACGGGGCCTGGAACCGAGCGGAAGCAGCAGCAATAGCAGTCGCAACCCCGACTTTCCGGTGAGATTTCGATCCCAATACTCCATGATATTCGATCCCGTAAATTCGTATGCGTAGCCTATATAACCACCTAAGAGACTCTTCAGGTAGATTCAAAGATACTCGACTGAATTGATCAGGAAATCAAGTCGAAGATCACGAA
This sequence comes from Iris pallida, assembly GCA_029216955.1. Lineage (NCBI taxonomy): Eukaryota > Viridiplantae > Streptophyta > Magnoliopsida > Asparagales > Iridaceae > Iris > Iris pallida. The sequence continues at coordinate 1,434,054 of JANAVB010016597.1, forward strand.
AAACCTGTTTAGAAACAGGACATGAAACAGCCCAAACACCTATCTTGACGTTGAATTTCCTACCAATCTATTTTTCGAATCAGAAAACCTTCTGAACAGAAGTTAAACCCAACATGTAGGGCTTCCTAACCTAATTTGTAGTTTCGATTTTTATCAACTGTGTGCGAAGAAATCAACTCCCAAAGTTTCCCAAAAACCTGTTTTGAAAACTTGAAAATTGTTCCACACGACGTGCGTCACGCCAATCTGGACGACATGGTCGCAAACCGAAAGGATCGAAAGCTGCGTAACAGCTTCGTGGTCGTGTGGGCTTTGACGAAATTCAAATTGGTCGCGTATGCGCGACGAATTTGATGCGTATCCGTCGAAATTCACCGTATCGTGCACGTTGCAAATTTCTCAATTACTTTGTACATGTTTGTCAGATCGAGATAAAACTTGTGCCAACAGAACCGTATCATTTTTTGGTTCTGTATTCCAAGTTTGGTCCAATTCTGAGACCGTTGACAAAATTACCGTTTTACGGGCCCCACGGTCCCACTCAACAGGCAATTTTGTGCACGGCCCGCCGGAATCCAACTTTGGACATACGGTTGGATTCGTATCGGAAAACTGGATCCGTAGACATGTAGTTTGACGACTTTAGAGACCGTTGACTCTGGCACGCTTTTCGGTGCAAAGCAGGTCCAACGGCGGACATCGTTTTTACCCGAAATTACCGTTTCGCCCCTGTGTCCAGAATTGGACTTAAGGACAGGCAATCCTAGATAATTTGACTATTCTGAGATCATTGGTATTGTCTATTTCAGCATCCGGGGACTGTTGTACGGGTTTTGACTATTGTGGCACATTGAGTAGTTCAGATTGTCGGTTTCACCAGCAGAGGACCACAGGCGAGTACAGTTTATTGTCTGCATTTCGATATTGATATTTACTATATTTCATTGATTAGTCATTGGTTATGTGATTTTATACTCTATTATAAATTGTTGAGTCGGGAATGAGAAGTACCAAGGATGTGTGATCCGACCGTAGACCTCGTAGATATTGTTTATTTTCATGCAGTAGACCTCGTAGACATTGTTTATTTTCATGCAGTAGACCTCGTAGACATTGTTTATTTTCTGCAGTAGACCTCGTAGACATTGTTTATTTTTTGCAGTAGACCTCGTAGACATTGTTTATTTTCTGCAGTAGACCTCGTAGACATTGTTTATTTTCTGCAAGTAGACCTCGTAGACATTGTTTATTTTCTGCAAGTAGACCTCGTAGACATTGTTTATTTTCTGCAAGTAGACCTCGTAAAGTAGACCTCGTAAAGTAGACCTCGTAGACCGTGCGGTGTAGCACCCCAGACCGATCACATGTCAACGGTACTTCTAACGGTGGAAAGTATATTGGTCTATTTATTACTATTAATTTTTCTTACGGCTTTACTGTTATTTTAAAAACTCATGATTGATGCCTAACCTTTGTTTTATAGTCATTTTCTTTATTAAAATTGTATTCAGTGAATTGTGCTCGTTCCATTCCTGACTGAAAACCAACATTTTCAGGTTAGCCGTGGATTCACTTAGCTTTGGGAGTGACGGGAATACTTGCAAACAAAGCCTAGAGACTAGCTAGATAGTTGAGTTGTAGTCATTCATTTATTTGTATAAGTTCATATTTTTCTACAAATATAAAACTTGTGATCATTGTAAATTAAATTAATTTTATGAATGAGCATTATTTGTGATTTTGATCTTCATGGCCGTGACAGCGTTCTACCGCCGACACTGCGGCGTAGGCTGGCTTGGACACGTCTCGTATCCGTTTTAAAAAAAATGGGTGCGGGTCGTGACAAGTTTTTGTGGTGGCCCATGCAGGTCTGTCTTCGCAAATCACGCGAACTCGTGATAGTACTTAAGTTAGTTGTACTATTGCGAGCCTGCGACTAGAACATGCTCATTCACAAACAAGGATTAATTTAATTTAAGAGAATGACTAGGACTAGGAGTCCCTTATACGAATTTGCCGATGGGTAGTCTAGGCCATGCAATTTAGGATGAGAGTTATTAATTTTGATAGTTTGTCAAATTCCCATAGGTACACTATTACCTCTTGATTGGAAGATATGGTCCAATATGGATAGATTATTCACTTGGAGAGGCAGAGCTTCCTGGAATTGATGACCTCACCTAGATGAATTATTCAATTCCTTCTCGTTGCCTCTTTAGATATCATCCTCATATTTAGTCCAAATTGCCTATTTAGTTCCTATTTTGCACAGGAATTATTATTTCTGATTGGGTTATCCATATGCGAACCTCGAGTTAGTTTCGATTCAAGTTTTTCCTCAAAGGCTTGAATACACATAGAATAGTTAGAGTATTGTATTTCTTTGTCTTCAGTTATTTCCTCCCTGTTCACCTTTTATTTTAAGGGTTGTGACTGATAGATATTTACGCCTTATTACATAGTCGACTTGTTTGAATCCCTAGAAGCCCAGGAAATTTTTTTTTTACATACTTTAGTAAAAGGGATGTAGTTAACTCATACTGGCAGGACAGCAGCGCACTGCCGCCAATTATTTAAATTTTGGAGACTAGGGATTCACTGCAGCCAGCAGCGCACTGGCGAGACACGACTCCTAGAATTGAAATTAGTCTAAGAAAATATAGGATTATAGAATATTTCTAAAACTATGGCTAGCGGACCTCTTTGATCGTAGTTACCCTTGTGACAGGTAGAGTATCTGATAGGATATCACCTCTGAGTCACGGAACCAAGGGGTTTACCATCGTACGAGTATACGGGCGAGGCGTAACTCTCGGTGAAATGACTTCAAACGTGATTACATGTTTAGGATACTATAGAGGATAGGACAATGCCATGTATGTCCCATAAGATCTAAAGCCGATAGTAGTGGAAGTTTTGTAGTGGGGTAGCATGTCTCCCGACCCAGAATTTTGTAGTCCTTGTGACTTACTACAAGGAATTGATTGACACTAATAGGTTTACCTAGAATATGGAATTTAGAATGTCCATAAACCATTAGACGACCAAGGCCTTAAGGGTAAGATGATAGTGGGATGTTTATAGAAGCAAGAACACCAGGTAAGTTTTGAATCTCTCTAAACTCGAACTACTTGTACCTCTTTTCAAAAATCTTGCGTACTTGTATCTTGACTATTTTGACCAACGCTGCTACTACAGCCTAGTTTTTGCAAGCTTACTCTGTTCTCGAGCTTGATTCGAGACATATGTTTAGTGGGGACGCCTGCTAACTTATTGTCTAATCAGAATCAGTGCATTATGGTCTGATCAACCATGATGCAATTGGTTCGCTCTTCGTTTAATTACACTACGTGGATGGAGATATATAGGTATCTAGGATCTCATCCGCGACTGCTTTGACAATTCCTCTTGAATTATATGTTCGCCTTTGAATCATGAAATTATATTCAGTAACATCTCCCTTGAATTCATTATTGTTTTGTCCTTCACCGATTTGGAAAGACGAAAGCTCGTGATGGTAGAGAGATACCGCGTATCCCCATGGCTATGGTAGTTGTATACACAAGGGTAGTTATCGTCAGCCAGCCATGTGATCGAGTTACTCGTTCTCCTCTCGACCCCAAACTGTTATCGGGACTTTCAAGCCATCTGAACTTAAGAATGATTAGGATTTTACCCTTAGTCGAAATGCCTACCTAGGAGGCTACCTATTCTTTAGAGACCAAGGTTGCGAGTCTCTAATTATTTGCTGGAAGCTTGCCTTAACTAGCAACCTTTAAAGCCTTGAACCAACCCTTCCTCGACCGAAGCCCACAGTTAGACATGAGATGAGCGGGCAATAGGGTAATCATTTACCGTGACACTCCTCCCGAGATTGGTTTCCAACAAATATTACCCTAGTTATGTAAATGTTTTATATTAAGACCTAACTAGTGTTGGAACACCACAGTCACTTGTTTAGCTAATACCATAGATTAAATACCCTGTCAAAATTGTGTTATACCAGTTGTCAACAACAACGCATGATCACTACAGCCCATACCACTAGAACCCTTATGATAATAGTCTGACAGGTTTGACAACTAGAGATTCACGACTCAGTTGCTAGAAATATCTTCATAGGACATGCCTTGGGGCTGGTTACCCCGTCGATAACTCTTGCATACTATGGATGGGTATATCCTCTATGTTATCGACCATGTGCTATTGCACACACTCGTTCTCCATTTATTGAGGAACGATCCTTGACTTGACTTATATCTACCGTATTCCGATACGTTGTACCTTATTCTTTATTACCAAGAATCGAGGTGCGATATCCTGACATTGAAATCCTTCTAACCTTATTATTCCTAAGACCATGCCCTAACTTCTAAGGTGGGTAGACTGTAAGCCTTCCAAAACTTTGTGATATACAAGGACTACCGATTGATTTGAATAACTTCCATTAGGATGATGATTAGTGCCCTTGGACTCCCACTTTTCATTTAGATCATTTTGTGTCCCCGGCCGTGTCATTAACATTCGGAGCACGAGGCCAGTTGTTACCTTCCAACAAATTTCACATGTAAGATCTAGATGAGTCCATCTTCATCTAGGTATATCATGTCCCACTCAAATACGTCCCCTTGTACTCTATTTTCATGGTACGACTTTCGGAACAAAAGGACTAGGTATAACCCTTACCATAATACCGGTATGCTTTCCGACTCCTATTAGAGACTCAACCTCGACTCAAATCTTTCGACCCAATATATGGTTGTGGTTTACCCGAAGTCCACTACGCACAAGCCACTAGTGTGCCACTCAATTGAGACTTTATGTGCTGCTTAAACACAAAAGTCACTGGAGGCACATTTTGGGGCTTTAGGAACCTGGCTAACCAACCTGCCTGATAAATAGCTCAACCACTTGGGTGAAAACCTATTCTAGGTTATCCTAACCTAGTAGTAATAGGCTTATCTTGGGATCTTGTCCAGTCCATATGGATTAAAATCCTAAGCTCATCCAACCAGCGATTAATGGTCAATCAGAAAACCTATTAAGACCCAGTAAAACCCATCCATATGTACCACCATATTTTGACTGTAAAATCATACTAGTTGTAATAAGTCCATGTACCTACTATGTAGTCTCCCCTCTTGGAATGTGAAGTCATTCGTGACCATAAATCCATCTACCTGAAAGTCGCGATATGATCTTGTATTACATTTTATATCCCTTGTTCGTGTGTTTAAATAACCATGGAAAAAGATCACAATCTTGATTTCTCCAATTTTGTTCTATTATGGAACTTAGTTTAGAATTTCGAGAACGAAACTCCTGTATTGCACGGATGGCAAGCTCCTCTAAGAACGAAGGGTCTCTTCGAAGTTAGCCAGTGATTGGAACAGAGTAGCCCCAATCTAGCTAATAAGTCAATGGTTCATGAGGTCCATTTTATCGGTATCATTTGATATCCTCTACCGCTCTTGAAACTTCGTGCTTGTTCACAGTTATTCTTCCTCGTCCTTTCGTACCATTGACTCTCGTCCTTCCTATTTTGGGGGTCGATAACCGTGTTGCTTAGAATTTAGCAGTGGTTATAGTATAAGTTAGTTGATAATTGAATTTTGGGTTGCTTGATAGATATACAAGGATTATAGATACCATAGGCGATAGATATCCATTGGAAGAATTTGAGCAACTAGTTGGATGATTATAAAATTTTAGTGACCTAGCTTTGAGGGAGTAGTGTGACCAAAGGTGGGTAGAAGTCCTCGATATTTTTGTAGTTGCCAAAATGGACAAGGAGAAGGATATGAACTATTCTTGAAGAAAAAAAAAATTGAGGAGATTAGGGTAATGGTAGAGTTCTTTTTGAATTTAAGGAATAGTTATGAATTAGAATTTCGAGGACGAAATTATTTTTAAGGTGGGTAGATTTGTAGCTCCCCTTCCCAGAATTTTTAAATATTTTATTATTACTTATTTTAATTATTATTATCATTATTGTTATCACCATATTATTCTTATGTTATTGTTATTAATATATATTTAAGTTTGTATGTATAAATAAATGAATACGGACGTGTATATATGTATAAAAATATATAGTATATATGTATTGATATATATATATATATATATATATATATATATATATATATATATATATATATATATATATATATATAGATAGATGTGACTGTATTTATAAAATATAAATGTGTGTATATATATATATATATATATATATATATATATATATATACATGTATATAGCTATTTATATATATATAAAAATATATATATATAGATATATATATATATATACATATGAGTAAATAGAAATAGAAATCAGAAATTAAATGAATAAGAAGAAAGAAGCAAGAGGAATAGGCAGTAGCAGCCTCGGTCCAACCATTTCCCCACAGGCCCGAGCCCATCATCGATACTCCTGAGTCCAAAGACCGCAGCCGGGATTCCCCACAAACGTTCAGACTTCAGAGAAGCAGTAGCTTCCCGAGTTAGCCCCCAACCCGATAGCAGTTGAACCTGGCCCGAGAACATCTCCCCCCACACCAGCGCGAATATATGACCCCTGTTCGTTTCAGCTGATTGTATAAATACGTATAAATCGAGCAAACCCTAGTCTTCGACCAACGCCGCCCGAGCGCAACCATGGGGGCCACGACGGCGCGCCACCCTGGCCGCACCCCACCGCCGCGTGCGGCCGCGCAGACCGCCGGAGGGCGCGCGCACAGCGCGCACGGGGCCTGGAACCGAGCGGAAGCAGCAGCAATAGCAGTCGCAACCCCGACTTTCCGGTGAGATTTCGATCCCAATACTCCATGATATTCGATCCCGTAAATTCGTATGCGTAGCCTATATAACCACCTAAGAGACTCTTCAGGTAGATTCAAAGATACTCGACTGAATTGATCAGGAAATCAAGTCGAAGATCACGAAAAACCTGTTTAGAAACAGGACATGAAACAGCCCAAACACCTATCTTGACGTTGAATTTCCTACCAATCTATTTTTCGAATCAGAAAACCTTCTGAACAGAAGTTAAACCCAACATGTAGGGCTTCCTAACCTAATTTGTAGTTTCGATTTTCATCAACTGTGTGCGAAGAAATCAACTCCCAAAGTTTCCCAAAAACCTGTTTTGAAAACTTAAAAATTGTTCCACATGACGTGCGTCACGCCAATCTGGACGACATGGTCGCGAACCGAAAGGATCGAAAGCTGCGTAACAGCTTCGTGGTCGTGTGGGCTTTGACGGAATTCAAATTGGTCGCGTGTGCGCGACGAATTTGATACGTATCCGTCGAAATTTACCGTATCGTGCACGTTGCAAATTTCTCAATTACTTTGTGCACGTTCGTCAGATCGAGACGAAACTTGCGCCAACAGAACCGTATCATTTTTCTGGTTCTGTATGCCAAGTTTGGTCCAATTCTGAGACCGTTGACAAAATTACCGTTTTGCGGGCCCCACGGTCCCACTCAATAGGCGATTTTGTGCACGGCCCGCCGGAATCCAACTTTGGACATACGGTTGGATTCGTATCGGAAAACTGGATCCGTAGACATGTAGTTTGACGACTTTAGAGACCGTTGACTCTGGCATACTTTTCGGTGCAAAGCGGGTCCAACGACGGACATCGTTTTTACCCGAAATTACCGTTTCGCCCCTGTGTCGAGAATTGGACTTAAGGACAGGCAATCCTAGATAATTTGACTATTCTGAGATCATTGGTATTGTCTATTTCAGCATCGGGGACTGTTGTACGGGTTTTGACTATTGTGGCACATTGAGTAGTTCACATTGTCGGTTTCACCAACAGAGGACCACAGGCGAGTACAGTTTATTGTCTGCATTTCGATATTGATCTTTACTATATTTCATTGATTAGTCATTGGTTATGTGATTTTATACTCTATTATAAATTGTTGAGTCGGGAATGAGAAGTACCAAGGATGTGTGATCCGACCGCAGACCTCGTAGACATTGTTTATTTTCATGCAGTAGACCTCGTAGACATTGTTTATTTTCATGCAGTAGACCTCGTAGACATTATTTATTTTCTGCAGTAGACCTCGTAGACATTGTTTATTTTCTGCAGTAGACCTCGTAGACATTGTTTATTTTCTGCAGTAGACCTCGTAGACATTGTTTATTTTCTGCAAGTAGACCTCGTAGACATTGTTTATTTTCTGCAAGTAGACCTCGTAGACATTGTTTATTTTCTGCAAGTAGACCTCATAAAGTAGACCTCGTAAAGTAGACCTCGTAGACCGTGCGGTGTAGCACCCCAGACCGATCACATGTCAACGGTACTTCTAACGGTGGAAAGTATATTGGTCTATTTATTACTATTGATTTTTCTTACGGCTTTACTGTTATTTTTAAAACTCATGATTGATGCCTAACCTTTGTTTTATAGTCATTTTCTTTATTGAAATTGCATTCAGTGAATTGTGCTCGTTCCATTCCTGACTGGAAACCAACATTTTCAGGTTAGCCGTGGATTCACTTAGCTTTGGGAGTGACGGGAATACTTGCAAACAAAGCCTAGAGACTAGCTAGATAGTTGAGTTGTAGTCATTCATTTATTTGTATAAGTTCATATTTTTCTACAAATATAAAACTTGTGATCATTGTAAATTAAATTAATTTTATGAATGAACATTATTTGTGATTTTGATCTTCATGGCCGTGACAGCGTTCTACCGCCGACACTGCGGCATAGGCTGGCTTAGACACGTCTCGTATCCGTTTTAAAAAAAAAAACGGGTGCGGGTCGTGACAATAACTATTAGGTGAACCAAACTGGGGTCTTAACCCATTCAATTAGTCAGCATATAATGGTAAATGGCTGCCAAATCTCATATAATAAAACCTAGGAAAAACAGTAAAAGGAAATGATATCAGGTTTCAGTAAATTGGGATAAGTTGAGAATTGAAAACCAAAATCGAGCTAAGGCTCGAAACTCAAGGTTGGTAACACTAGCCCTAGGTGTCCTCTAGTGTCCTAAGTGTCTGACACGACACCACGACACGATTCGAAGTGTCCAAGTGATCAAAAACCAAATCGGGTAACACAGTGCTCTGGAATTTGTACTGTATCGTGCACATGTTCACGTGTCTCGTGCTCACGATACAGGACACGCGAGGTATCGTGCTCATGTCCCTAGGTTCGCCTAGGGTTGGTCTAGCTATTAGGTAGCCTGTACGGTATCCACGTGTCCCCGTGTCCGTGAACCAGAGCCGTATCAGTGGCTAATTACCCAATGTGCATAGTGCAGTGTATATCCGTGCGTGGCCGATTTCTCCCAATCCAGACCACGAAATCTCGTGAAACTTGGGGAGTGTTATGACAGAAGGTGCCCCAAGCTCTCCATAAAATTTTGTGTCAGGGCACGCTGTGTCGTGTCCTGTAGGGACCCCGATAGGCGGGGGATCCGCCAGGCCGCGCGCGGGGCCGTGTCCGTGAGTCCATTGCGACTCGGACATGACTCGAAACCACCTCAGTAATTCGAAATCATGTAAGCGACATCAAAATATAATTTTCCATTCAAAAATTATTCAAATAACACAAAATAATCCACAGTGGTATTTCTACAAACACGTTGCATAGTACATTGATACGTGTCCTGTTTGGACACGAAAGGACACGAAAACCTAGGGTTTCCTATTTCTACTATTAGGTTAGGTCTAGGGCTCCCTAATGATGCAAAAATCGCAAGATTCTATGGTGGAAATAGGAAGTTACCTCAATGTATCAAAACTCTCAAAAAGCTCTAAAGAGTGATGTTCTCCTTGATAGTAAAACTCCTCCAAATTGATAGAAAACTAAGAACAACCAATTCCAACAGCAATAAAACAATAATTAAAACCTATTGCAATTTGTTTGGATTAAAAAGGAGAAAAATGGATTTTCTAGGGATTTTTGAACATGGGGACTCACCTCTTTCTTCTCTTGTAATAAATTCCTAAAGAAGAGGCTAGTCCTAGATTTTAGGAGAGATTAAATAGTGGGGGAATCCCTAGGTTGGTTGGAAAAAATGTTAGGGTTAGGGTTTGGGCACTTGACTAATGGGCTTTGGGCTTATTTGGCTAACTATTGATTTATTGGTTAATCACAAGTCATGGCTTATGACTTAAAACTCTACTTAAGTCAAATAACCATACTATTTGTCAACTCTAGTCTAACTAGGGTGACATGACCTAATCAAGACCAAACTCAACTAGGGTTAGCTCCTAGGTTAGTCTACCATGGTCATTGCTAGTCAAAGTCAACCTAGTCAACCCTCATTCAAACAATTCCAAAATAATTTCTAAAAATTCCCATAAATTCAAATAAATTCTAATAAATTTAAATTACCCTAAAAATATCAAAAATACACTCAAACTAGAAATGTGGTAGTGACAAATCTACCCTCCTTAAAAGAATTCCGTCCTCGAAATTGAAAGGCGAAATACATCTGAAGAGAAGGATAGAAAGCATACCTCACGGTCCAAAAAGATACGGATAGCGCTCGCGTATCTCATCCTCCCGCTCCCAGGTAGACTCTCCTGGAGAATGATGCCTCCATGCGACGCGTACCAAGGGTATCACCTGGTTCCTTAGAACCTTCTTCCGTCGATCCAGAATCTCCACTGGCTGCTCTGGATAGCTGAGAGAAGGCCCAACCTCTATCTCTGAATGATCGAGCACATGGCTAGTGTCAGCCACGTTCTGCCTCAACTGTGATACATGAAATACGTTGTGGACCCCCACTAGTACAGGCGACAAGTCTAGCCTGTATGCAACGTCATCGACTCTCCCGCTGATAACGAAAGGGCCGATGAAGCGCGGGCTTCCACCAAAACGTATCGTACCACGATTCGGAGATATTCTCAAGAAAACTTGGTCTCCGACCTAATCACAAGCAAGGTCTCAATTAATTATAATAAACAACATGATCAAAATCACAACAACAAACCTAAATCTAATCCTACTCTAATCTGTACCTCAAACTCCAATGGCCTCCGGTGGCTATCGGCCCAGTACCGATGTCTGTCCTGCGCCACGCGAAGTCTGTCCCTGATGAGCTTTACCTTCTCGGCCGCATCAACAACCATCTCTGGCCCCTGTAAATCTCGCTCGCCAATATCATCCCAGAATAAGGGTGTACGGTACCTACGCCCGTACAGAGCCTCAAAAGGTGACATCTCAATGCTGGCCTGGAAACTATTGTTGTAAGCAAACTCCACCAAATGAAGATAATCCTCCCAGGAACCTCCAAAGTCTAGGACGCATGTCCGCAGCATATCCTTAAGGGTCTGAATAGTCCGCTCTGACTGTCCGTCCGTCTGGGGGTGGTATGCAGTTCTAAACTTGAGCTGAGTGCCCAAGCTGGTCTGCAGACTCCTCCAGAAATGGGAACTAAAATGGCTATCCCAATCTGAGACGATACTGACAGGAACCCCGTGAATCCTGACTATCTGCCGCAAATATAACTCCGCCAGCCTCTCTGTAGATGTACCCACTTTGAATGGCAAGAAGTGGGCTAATTTGGTCAACCTGTCAACGATGACCCAAATCGCGTCTTTCTCTCCTGGTGTACGTGGCAATCCTGATACGAAGTCCATAGTGATATGCTCCCATTTCCACTCGGGAATGGGCAGCGGCTGCAATAATCTACCGGGCCTCTGCCTCTTCGCCTTGACCTGCTGACAGATCAAGCACCTCGCTACGAAGCGAGCCACCTTCCGCTTCATCCCGGACCACCATACATACTCCCTCAGATCTCGGTACATCTTGTTGGCACCCGGGTGTATGGAGTACTGAGATCTGTGGGCATCCTGCATAACCTGCTCCCTGAGCTCTCCGCTGGGCACACATAATCTGGAACCGCGCCTCAAGGCACCATCATCTGCAAGAGAAAACTCGCCCTCCAGCAATCCTGTTCGAACCTGCTCTCGGAGACACCGCAGAGCAACGTCCTCGAACTGTACCGACTTGATCCTCTCCACCAAGTTCGACTGAATCTGCATCACCCATAACTGCATCTGCACCCCGGGCACGATCACCTCAACCCCAAGGCTCTCTAAGTCGGCAAGCAAGTGCCGATCCATGGTCAAAAATATGGCTGTCGGATACCTACTTAAGGCATCGGCAACCACGTTGGCCTTCCCTGGGTGATACTGAAGTAGGATGTCAAAGTCCTTCATCAACTCTAGCCATCTGTGCTGCCTCATGTTCAACTCCTTCTGAGTGAACACATATTTTAAGCTCTTGTGATCTGTGAAGATATCCACCCTCTCCCCATACAGATAATGCTTCCACAACTTCAAAGCAAAAATTACTGCCGCCACCTCCAGGTCGTGGGTAGGGTAGTTCTTCTCATGTGGACGGAATTGCCTGGAAGCATAGGCAATCACCTTCCCATGCTGCTGCAAGACGCAACCCAGCCCCTTCCTTGAAGCGTCACTATAAATAGTGAAACCACCTGTTCCTGAAGGCAATGTCAGAATTGGAGCTGTCGTAAGCCGCTTCTTCAACTCATCAAAAGCTGCCTGCCACTCCTCTGACCAAACATACTCAGCATCCTTCCGGGTCAACCGTGTCAACGGCTCTGCAACCCGGGAGAAATCCTGTACAAATCTCCAATAATATCCTGCCAGCCCCAGGAAACTCCTGATCTCTACAACTGAAGTCGGCGCTACCCATGCCTCGACTGCTACAATCTTCTTGGGGTCAACTGAGATACCATCTCCAGTCACAACGTGCCCCAAGAAGTCCACCTGGTCCAAGAAAAACTCACACTTTAAGAGTTTCCATAAAGCTGCTCCTTCTTGAGAATCTCCAGCACTATCCGCAGATGCTCCTCGTGCTCCTCCTCAGTCTTGGAATATATCAAGATATCGTCTATGAACACCACCACCAAACTGATCTAGATACTGGTGGAACACCTTGTTCATAAGGTTCGTTAACACTGCTGGTGCATTGGTTAGCCCAAACGGCATAACCAAAAACTCAAACTACCCGTACCGCGTCCTGAAAGCGGTCTTGGGAATATCATCCCCCTTCACCTTCACCTGGTGATATCCCGACCTCAGATCAATCTTGGAAAATACCTGAGCTCCACTCAACTGGTCAAATAGATCGTCGATCCGCGACAGTGGGTATTTGTTCTTGATCGTGAGGTTGTTGAGTGCCTATAGTTAATACACATGCGTACTGACCCATCCTTCTTCGGCACGAACAACACTGGTGTACCCTATGGCGAGGAACTCGAGCGGATGAAGCCCTTGTCCTGCAGCTCATCCACCTGCTTCTTCAACTCCACTAGCTCGCTGTTGTTCACCCGATAGACATGCTGAGAGATGGGTTCCGCTCCTGAAACCAAGTCTATCGAGAACTCTATGTCTCTGTCTGGTGGCAATCCCGGCAACTCCTCTGGGAAAACATCCATATACTCTGCTATCAAGGGGTATAGAATCGCCTGCTCCTCGACCGAGACTCCACAGAAGACTCCGCTGCTCTGCTCTGCCTGACGTCTGGAGTACTCGAACTCTGGCTCCCCCGATGCTCTGAAGAGAACTCTACCCTCTCTGCAATCAATGCTGGCATGGTGCATGCTCAACCAATCCATGCCTAGTACTATATCGTAGTTCGGCAATGGCATTACGAGCAGGCTCACCTCCAACTCACGGCCTCCTTAAACTACTCTCCGACCCTTATAAACATCACGTACGAGGATAATGCCACCCGCGATCGTGATCTTGTAAGTCCTAGGCAACGATTCAGCTATGATACCGTGTCTAATCGCAAAAGATACTGATATGAAGCTATACGAAGCACCAAAATCGAATAATACAAATGCTGGACTGGAGTCAAGAAGAACCGAACCTGCGATCCGCTCTCCTATCGCCTCTGCATCCTCAGCTGCCATGGCGAAAGCTCGCCCCTGCTGGCCTCCCCGGGCCTGCTGCTGGTGCTGCACAAATCGATGCTGCTGAGTCGGCTGGGTTGGTCCCCTCTGCTGGCCTGCTGCTGCCCTGGCTCCTCCTCCCTAAGCTGCTCGTCCTGTGGTCAAGGTACACTCCCTCATCTGGTGATCTCCTGAGCCACATACCAGGCACTTGCCCAGCCTCTTCCTACACTCGTTCCACCCGTGCCCTGGCTTCTTACAATAAGCACAGGTGGTGGCCTGCTGCCTCGGTGCCTGCTGCTGTACCCTCTGCTGCTGATGCTGCACTGGTTGGTGCCTCGGCTGCTGAAACTGCTATGGCTGGAACCTCTGCTGCTGGTGGTGCTGCTGCTGAAAGTGCGGCCTCTTGGCCGGTCCTCCGCTACTGCTGCCTCCCTGGGAGTCTCGTCCCCTCTTGAGCCTAAGCTCAAGATCATCCTCTGCAGCTAGTACGTCCACCAAGATCTCCACAAATGTAGCACTGTGGGCGTTCTTGGTGTTGGACTTGACCTCCTTTACCAAGCCCTTCCGGAATCTCCGGGCCTTTGTCGTCTCGGACAAGTCCTCCATAAATCTGCTCAGGCGGCAGATCTCTCCTGCGTACTCCTCCACGCACTGGCTCCCCTGGACTAGGGCCTCAAACTGGGTCTCGAGGGCCCCCAGTGCTGCATCTGGAAAGAACTTCTCCTTGAACAGCTTCTTGAATGCTGTCCAAGTCTGTCCTGCTGTACCGACCCTCGGGTCGGTCTGGTAACATGTACGGGCCAGATCCTGTATTATGCTGGCCGTTGCCTCTATCTGGAGCCTCGTCGAAATCTCAGCCAGCCTGAAGATCTCCTCCATATGCTCGATCCACTCATCGGCATACAGGATCCCCTCTGTCCCTCAGAAGTCTCTAGGGTGCATCTTCTGGAAGTCCTGGATGCCCTTCTTCCGCGGTAGGTGCGGCTACGGGGTGCCGCTGGCTGAGCTACGACCCTCTCAACTGCTGTTACTGCCAGCTCAATGCCTCGAGTGAGCTCAGCCGTGTGTCTCTGCTGCTGGGTCTGCTGACCCTCCATGTACTGCTTGAAGAAGGCTAGCAGCTGTACTGCATCCACTGTCCCTGGAGGTGGTTGCTGGTAAGGATCCTCTGGGAGAACTGGGTCCTGTCACCCTGCCGGTGGAAGCATACCCCCTGCTGCTGCTGCCCGGGGCCTCAATACGAGCAAAGGTGGCAGGAGCTGCAGTCCCCTGGCCCTGCTGTACTGGATGGGAGGTAGCAGTCCCCTCCATAGCATCCTCATGAATGGTACGCTGCGGTCGAGTCTCTACCATCCTGAAGATAGACAAACAAGAGTATCAATTTCTGAGAAAGAAGCGAAATAACAAAGACGGACAATTATAATTCAAAGGATCAGCTGACAAAAGGATTTAGATGACAATAAAAGAAATTTTCCTAAAGTGATTGAGTACCTTAAAATTTATGTCCTATATCCTACTGCAGACTGTAGTAAAACTCTAATTCGAATACCACTACCCTTCTAGTCTAGACCTACATGGGCCACCACTAAAAACATGTCACGACCCGCACCCTAGAGTTAGGGTACGAGACGTGGGTACGTCCAGCCTACGCCGCAGTGTCGGCGGTAGAACGCTGTCCTAGGTCACAACATCTAGCAATATAAAGCTTAAACAGTTTATACTCCCCGAATGGGGTGACATGATAAAAGTAGACTCAATCACAACTAAGAAAGAAGAAGCACGATATGATATAAAACTCAAGAAAAAACATATGATAATATAGCTGATAGATAGATAAATGAAACTACTGAAATGAAAGAAAATCCCAAGTACAACAGAAAGTCTAAGTGTCTAAGATAAGACAAATCCCAGATCCCAATTATCAATAAGTACAATCATCCATGAAATACTGAAAGAAAACATCATAGTCTAAGGGTGTGTCATCCACAGCTAGTGGGGCCTGCTGATGGTCCAGGTCCAACATCTCATCTAAGGTGGCACCGTAATAGGTATCCATACCAGCCTCCTCCTCATCCTCTGTAATATTTTCAACAAGTCCAGTCATGACACGAGCGAGCACAATACATCTCTACAGATCATAGCAGGTTAGAAAAATATAGACATACAGTAGAGTAAGATACAGGAAACTGAAAGAAGCATGGAATGTAAACAGAGGAAACTGTAATGGAAATATATATAATGTAAATAGAGAGCTAACTGTGGCTAGTGAGTCAGAGTACAATATAAACATGTGAATGGCATAGGAGATTCTGGGAACTATACTATGGAGTGATTCTGGGAACTACACTACTTGGATATTATTCACATGTTTACTTCTACTCCCCCGTACCCCCAATCAATACATAAGGATCCAGCCAGGTTATGTTATGATTCCATGTGAAGGCCCACAAGGGGTAATACATGGATAGCCCATAAGTGGGTGATTCTGGGAATGCACATAATGGGGTGATTCTGGGACTGCCCATAAATGGGGTGATTCTGGAAAGACTCTGTGATCATGAGAGTACATGTCACAAGTGATCGAAGAATCGTGAAGCATAGTGATACACCATGTAAGTGAAACGTACAGAAAATATAGTATACGATGCTCCCTGAGGGGATAACATCTCAAGAATGGATCCATATAGTACTAATCCGTGTTACCAACGTGACAGCATCAAGTAAAGTAATCTAAAGCAGGAAAAAAATTCTAACAGGATATGAAATGATCAGAGAATGTACTCGCCTGGTATCTGAGTGTCCAACTGAAAAGTACTGTTCGAAGAGTGGTGTCTGGCTCCTATTAGAACAACACAAGTCACAACAAGTCCAAAATGATAAAATGAAGCTCTACCATGCTTTCTACACGAATCTAGGTCAAACTAGGCCAAAGTCAACTCATGGTCAACTCTGGTCAACCCTAGAAGTCAACTAGGTCAATTATGGTCAAACTAGGTCAAACAAGTCCACACTAGGTCAAACTAGTCTACACTAGTCTAGTAAGTCTATTCTAGGTCTAATAAAGCTGTACAAGCCTAATCTAGGCCTGTTAGTCAAACAGGCATACACAGGCCATAGGCTATTCTATCTAGGCCAACCCAATACATACAACATGCCAAATCTATATCTAACTAATACTCTCTTGATATACATTATAATCTAACCATACACACACATATACATGTAATACCCATGTATAGTGCACACACACAAGCCACCAACATACATGAGGCATATACATACTACAACCTATAAACTCATTGGAAGTATCTACATTAGATATCTAAATGATACACAAACTATATTATGTAATACATATCCACATATTACATTATATGTATATACACCACATAATATATACATTATATTATGTGTATATGCAATAGGGTATGAAGAGAGGGATTGAAATAGAGGGAGTGTGAAGAGTGAAAGAGGGAAAGTGTGCATGAGCTTGTGTGTGGACTGTTACAAAGTGACAGGGATATGTGTAAGGACTGAAACTTGTGTGTGTGTGTATAGTAGTAAAACACAAACTGAAAACAGTGTAGGAGAATACAAAACAGTCCCTAAATCAATTTCCAGATTTGAACTCAAAACACAACAAGCCAAACCCAAACTTGACACACCTAAAGCCCAGGTCAATTTCATTAATGGAACACTATTTTACAGTTCACTAGGAACTCAAAAATCAGTTAAAATTAGAATCAAAACAGTAAAAAACAGTCCACTACAGTAAATTCAGATTTTAGTCCCAAACAAAAACCAGTTTTACCCAATCTCAACATACCCTTAGATAACTATTAGGTGAACCAAACTGGGGTCTTAACCCATGCAATTAGTCAGCATATAATGGTTAAATGGCTGCCAAAACTCATATAATAAAACCTGGGAAAAATAGTAAAAGGAAATGATATCAGGTTTCAGTAAATTGGGATAAGTTGAGAATTGAAAACCAAAATCGAGCTAAGGCTCGAAACCCAAGGTTCGTAACACTAGCCCTAAGTGTCCTCTAGTGTCCTAAGTGTCTGACACGACACCATGACACGATTTGAAGTGTCCAAGTGATCAAAAACCAAATCGGGTAACAAAGTGCACTAGAATTTGCACTGTATCGTGCACATGTTCACGTGTCTCGTGCTCACGATACAGGACACGCGAGGTGTCGTGTTCGTGTCCCTAGGTTTGCCTAGGGTTTGGTCTAGCTATTAGGTAGCCTGCACGGTGTCCACGTGTCCCGTGTCCGTGAACCAGAGCCGTATCAGTGGCTAATTACCCAGTGTGCACAGTGTAGTGTATATCCGTGCGTGGTCGATTTCTCCCAATCCAGACCACGAAATCTTGTAAAACTTGGGGAGTGTTATGACAGAAGGTGCCCCAAGCTCCCCACGAAATTTCGTGTCAGGGCACGCTGTGTCATGTCCTGTAGGGACCCCGATAGGCAGGAGATCCGCCAGGCCGTACACGGGGCCGTGTCCGCGAGTCCATTGCAACTCGGACACGACTCGAAAGCACCTCAGTAATTCAAAATCATGTAAGCGATATCAAAATATAATTTTCCATTCAAAAATTATTCAAAAATAACACAAAATAATCCACAGTGGCATTTCTACAAACACGTTGCATAGTGCACTGATACGTGTCCTGTTTGGACACGAAAGGACACGAAAACCAAGGGTTTCCTATTCATACTGTTAGGTTAGGTCTAGGGATCCCTAATGATGCAAAAATCTCAGAATTCTATGGTGGAAATAGGAAGTTACCTCAATGTATCAAAACTCTCAAAAAGCTCTAATGAGTGATGTTCTCCTTGATGGTGAAACTCCTCCAAATTGATAGAAAACTAAGAACAACCAATTCCAACAGCAAAAAAACAATAATTAGAACCTATTGCAATTTGGTTGGATTAAAAAGGAGAAAAAATAGATTTTTTAGGGATTTTTGAACATGGGGACTCACCTCTTTCTTCTCTTGTAATAAATTCCTAAAGAAGAGGCTAGCCCTAGATTTTAGGAGAGATTAAATAGTGGGGGAATCCCTAGGTTGGCTGGAAAAAATGTTAGGGTTAGGGTTTGGGCACTTGACTAATGGGCTTTGGGCTTATTTGGCTAACTATTGATTTATTGGTTAATCACAAGTCATGGCTTATGACTTAAAACTCTACTTAAGTCAAATAACCATACTATTAGTCAACTCTAGTCTAACTAGGGTGGCATGACCTAATCAAGACCAAACTCAACTAGGGTTAGCTCCTAGGTTAGTCTACCATGGTCATTGCTAGTCAAAGTCAACCTAGTCAACCATCATTCAAACAATTCCAAAATAATTTCTAAAAATTTCATAAATTCAAATAAATTCTAATAAATTTAAATTACCCCAAAAATATCAAAAATACCCTCAAACTAGAAATGTGGTAGTGACAAATCTACCCTCCTTAAAAGAATTCCGTCCTCGAAATTGAAAGGCGAAATACATCTGAAGAGAAGGATAGAAAGCATACCTCACGGTCCAAAAAGATACGGATAGCGCTCGCGCATCTCATCCTCCCGCTCCCAGGTAGACTCTCCTGGAGAATGATGCCTCCATGCGATGCGTACCAAGGGTATCACCTGGTTCCTTAGAACCTTCTTCCGTCGATCCAGAATCTCCACTGGCTGCTCTGGATAGCTGAGAGAAGGCCCAACCTCTATCTCTGAATGATCGAGCACATGGCTAGTGTCAGCCACGTACCGCCTCAACTATGATACATGAAATATGTTGTGGACCCCCACTAGTACAGGCGGCAAGTCTAGCCTGTATGCAACGTCACCGACTCTCCCGCTGATAACGAAAGGGCCGATGAAGCGCGGGCTAAGCTTTTCGCCTCCACCAAAACGTATCGTACCATGAGTCGGAGATATCCTCAAGAAAACCTGGTCTCCGACCTAATCACAAGCAAGGTCTTAATTAATTATAATAAACAACATGATCAAAATCATAACAACAAACCTAAATCTAATCCTACTCTAATCTGTACCTCAAACTCCAATGGCCTCCGGTGGCTATCGACCCAGTGCCGATGTCTGTCCTGCACCACGCGAAGTCTGTCCCTGATGAGCTTCACCTTCTCGGCCGCATCAATAACCATCTCTGGCCCCAGTAAAGCTCGCTCGCCAACATCATCCCAGGATAAGGGTGTACGGCACCTTCGCCCGTACAGAGCCTCAAAAGGTGACATCTCAATGCTGGTCTGGAAACTATTATTGTAGGCAAACTCCACCAAATAAGATGATCCTTCCAGGAACCTCCAAAGTCTAGGACGCACGTCCGCAGTATATCCTCAAGGGTCTGAATAGTCCGCTCTGACTGTCCGTCCGTCTGGGGGTGGTATGCAGTACTAAACTTGAGCTGAGTGCCCAAGCTGGTCCGCAGACTCCTCCAGAAATGGAAGTAAAATGGCTATCCCGATCTGAGACGATACTGACAGGAACCCCGTGAATCCTGACTATCTGCCGCAAATACAACTCCGCCAGCCTCTTAGACGTACCCACTTTGAATGGCAAGAAGTGGGCTGATTTGGTCAGCCTGTCAACGATGACCCAAATTGCGTCTTTTCCTGGTGTACGCGGCAATCCTGATACAAGTCTATAGTGATATGCTCCCATTTTCACTCGGAATGGCAGCGGCTGCAATAATCTACCGGGCCTCTGCCTCTCCGCCTTGACCTGCTGACAGATCAAGCACCTCGCTACGAAGCGAGCCACCTCCCGCTTCATCCTGGACCACCAAACATGCTCCCTCAGATTTCGGTACATCTTGTTGGCACCCGGGTGTATGGAGTACTAAGATCTGTGGGCCTCCTGTATAACCTGCTCCCTGAGCTCTCCGCTGGGCACACATAATCTGGAACCGTGCCTCAAGGCACCATCATCTGCAAGAGAAAACTCGCCTCCAGCAATCCTGCTCGAACCTGCTCTCGGAGACACCGCAGAGCAACGTCCTCGAACTGTGTCGACTTGATCCTCTCCACCAAGTCCGACTGAATCTGCATTCCCCATAACTGCATCTGCAACCCCGGGCATGATCACCTCAATCCCAAGGCTCTCCAAGTCGGTAAGCAAGTGCCGATCCATGGTCAAAAACATGGCTGTCGGATACCTACTCAAGGCATCGGCAACCACGTTGGCCTTCCCTGGGTGATACTGAAGTAGGATGTCAAAGTCCTTCATCAACTCTAGCCATCTGCACTACCTCATGTTCAACTCCTTCTGAGTGAACACATACTTTAAGCTCTTGTGATCTGTGAAGATCTCCACACTCTCCCCATACAGATAATGCTTCCACAACTTCAAAGCAAAAATCACTGCCGCCAGCTCCAGGTCGTGGGTAGGGTAGTTCTTCTCATGGGGACGCAATTACCTGGAAGCATAGGCAATCACCTTCCCATGCTGCTGTAAGACGCAACCCAGCCCCTTCCCTGAAGCGTCAATATAAATGGTGAAACCACCTGTTCCTGAAGGCAATATCAGAATCGGAGCTGTCGTAAGCCGCTTCTTCAACTCATCAAAAGCTTCCTGACACTCCTCTGACCAAACATACTCAGCATCCTTCCGGGTCAACCGTGTCAACGGTTCTGCAACCCGGGAGAAATACTGCACAAATCTCCGATAATATCCTGCCAGCCCCAGGAAACTCCTGATCTCTGCAACTGAAGTCGGCGTTTTCCATGCCTCGACTGCTACAATCTTCTTGGGGTCAACTGAGATACCATCTCCAGTCACAACGTGCCCCAAGAAGTCCACCCGGTCCAAGAAAAACTCACACTTTGAGAGTTTTCCATAAAGCTGCTCCTTCTTGAGAATCTCCAGCACTATCCGCAGATGCTCCTCGTGCTCCTCCTCAGTCTTAGAATATATCAAGATATCGTCTATGAATACCACCACAAACTGATCCAGATACTGGTGGAACACCTTGTTCATAAGGTTCATAAACACTGCTGGTGCATTGGTTAGCCCAAACGGCATAACCAAAAACTCAAACTGCCCGTACCGCGTCCTGAAAAGCGGTCTTGGGAATATCATCCCCCTTCACCTTCACCTGGTGATATCCCGACCTCAGATCAATCTTGGAAAATACTCAAGCTCCACTCAACTGGTCAAATAGATCGTCGATCCGCGGCAGTGGGTATTTATTCTTGATCGTGAGGTTGTTGAGTGCCCTATAGTTAATACACATGTGTGCTGACCCATCCTTCTTCGGTACGAACAATACTGGTGTACCCCATGGCGACGAACTCGAGCGGATGAAGCCCTTGTCCTGCAGCTCATCCACCTGCTTCTTCAACTCCACCAGCTTGCTGTTGTTCACCCGATAGACATGCTGAGAGATGGGTTCCACTCTTGGAACCAAGTCTATCGAGAACTCTATATCTCTGTCTGGTGGCAATCCTGACAACTCCTCTGGGAAAACATCCATATACTCTGCTATCAAGGGGTATGGAATCGCCTGCTCCTCGACCGAGACTCCACAGAAGACTCCGCTGCTCTGCTCTGCCTGACGTCTGGAGTACTCGAACTCTGGCTCCCCCGGCGCTCTGAAGAGAACTCTACCCCCTCTGTAATCAATGTTGGCGTGGTGCCTGCTCAACCAATCCATGCCTAGTACTATATCATAGTTCGCAATGGCATTACGAGCAGGCTCACCTCCAACTCATGGCCTCCCAAAACTACTCTCCGATCCTTACAAACATCACGTACGAGGATAATGCCACCTGCGATCGTGATCTTGTAAGTCCTAGGCAACGATTCAGCTATGATACCGTGTCTAATCGTAAAAGATACTGATATGAAGCTATGCGAAGCACCGGAATCGAATAATGCAAATGCTGACTGGAGTCAAGAAGAACCGAACCTGCGATCAGCTCTCCTATCGCCTTTGCATCCTCAGCTGCCATGGCGAAAGCTCGCCCCTGCTGGCCTCCCCTGGCCTGCTGCTGGTGCTGTACAAATCGCTGCTGCTGAGTCGGCAGGGCTGGTCCCCTCTGCTGGCCTGCTGCTGCCCTGGCTCCTCCTCCCTGAGCTGCTCGTCCCGTGGTAAAGGTACACTCCCTCATCTGGTGATCTCCTGAGCCACATACCAGGCACTTGCCCAGCCTCTTCCTACACTCATTCCACCCGTGCCCTGGCTTCTTGCAATAAGCATAGGTGGTGGCCTGCTACCTCGGTGCCTGCTTCTATACCCTCTGCTGGTGATGCTGCACTGGCTGGTGCCTCGGCTGCTGAAACTGCTATGGCCAGAACCTCTGCTACTGGTGGTGCTGCTGCTGAAAGTGCGGCCTCTTGGCCGGTCCTTCGCTACTGCTGTCCTCCCTGGGAGTCTCGCCCCCTCTTGAGCCTAAGCTCAAGATCATCCTCTGCAGCTAGTGCGTCCACCAGGATCTCCTCAAATGTAGCACTGCTGGCGTTCTTGGTGTAGGACTTGACCTCCTTTACCAAGCCCTTTCGGAACCTCCGCGCCTTTGTCGTCTCGACAAGTCATCTATAAATCTGCTCAGGCGGCAGATCTCTCCTTCGTACTCCTCCACGGACTGGCTCCCCTGGACTAGGGCCTCGAACTGGGTCTCGAGGGCCCCAGTGCTGTGTCTGGAAAGAACTTCTCCTTGAACAGCTTTTGAATATAGCCCAAGTCTGTCCTGCTGTGCCGACCCTCGGGTCGGTCTGGTACCATGTACGGGCCAGATCCTGCATCATGCTGGCCGCTGCCTCTATCTGGAGCCTCGTCGGAATCTCAGCCAGCCTGAAGATCTCCTCATATGCTCGATCCACTCATCGGTCATACAGGATCCTCTCTGTCCCTCGGAAGTCTCTAGGGTGCATCTTCTGGAAGTCCTGATGCCTTTCTCCCGTGGCTGGTGCAGGCTGCGGGACTGCCAGCTGGCTGAGCTATGACCCTCTCAACTGCTGTCACTGCCAGCTCAATGCCTCGAGTGAGCTTCGCCGTGTGTCTCTGCTGACCCTCCATGTACTGCCTGAAGAATGGCTAGCAGCTGTACTGCAGTCCACTGTCCCTTGAGGTGGTTGCTGGTAAGGATCCTCTGGGAGAACTGGGTCCTGTCTCCCTGCCGGTGGAAGTATACCCCCTGCTGCTGCTGCCGGGGCCTCAATACGAGCAAAGGTGGCAGGAGCTTCAGTCCCCTGGCCCTGCTGTACTGGATGGAGGTAGCAGTCCCCTCCATAGCATCCTCATGAATGGTACGCTGCGATCGAGTCTCTACCATCCTGAAGATAGACAAACAAGAGTATCAATTTCTGAGAAAGAAAGCGAAATAACAAAGGCGGACAATTATACTTCAAAAGGATCAGCTGACAAAAGGATTTAGATGACAATAAAAGAAATTTTCCTAAAGTGATTGAGTACCTTATAAATTTATATCCTATATCCTACTGACAGACTGTAGTGAAACTCTAATTCGAATACCACTACCCTTCTAGTCTAGACCTGCATGGGCCACCACTAAAAACGTGTCACGATCCGTACCCTAGAGTTAGGGCACGAGACGTGGGTACGTCCATCCTACGCCTGCAGTGTCGGTGGTAGAACAGCTGTCCTAGGTCACAACATATAGCAATATAAAGCTTAAACAGTTTATACTCCCCGAATGGGGGTGACATGATAAAAGTAGACTCAATCACAACTAAGGAAGAAGAAGCACGATATGATATAAAACTCAAGGAAAAATATATGATAATATAGCTGATAGATAGATAAATGAAACTGCTGAAATAAAAGGATATCCCAAGTACAACAGAAAGTCTAAGTGTCTAAGATAATACAAATCCCAGATCCCAAGTATCAATAAGTACAATCATCCATGAAATACTGAAAGAAAACGTCATAGTCTAAGGGTGTGTCATCCACAGCTAGTGGGGCCTGCTGATGGTCCTGGTCCAATATCTCATCTAAGGTGGCACCGTAATAGGTATCCACACCAGCCTCCTCCTCGTCCTCTGTAATATTTTCAATAGGTCCAGTCAGGACAGGAGCGAGCACAATACATCTCAACAGATCATAGCAGGTTAGAAAAATATAGACATGCAGTAGAGTAAGATACAGGAAACTGAAAGAAGCATGGAATGAAAATAGAGGAAACTGTAATGAAAATATATATACTGTAAATAGAGTGCTAACTGTGGCTAGTGAGTCAGAGTACAATATAAACATGTGAATGGCATAGGAGATTCTGGGAACTATACTATGGAGTGATTGGGGGAACTACACTACTTGGATATTATTCACATGTTTACTTCTACTCCCCCGTACCCCCAATCAATACACAAGGATCCAGCCAGGTTATGTTATGATTCCATGTGAAGGCCCACAAGGGGTGATACATGGATAGCCCATAAATGGGTGATTCTGGGAATGCCCACAATAGGGTAATTCTGGGAATGCCCATAAATGGGGTGATTCTGGGAAGACTCTGTAATCATGAGAGTAGATGTCACAAGTGATCGAAGAATCGTGAAGCATAGTGATACACCATGTAAGTGAAACGCACAGAACATGTAGTATACGATGCTCCCTGAGGGGATAACATCTCAAGAATGGATCCATATAGTACTAATCCGTGTTACCAACGTGACAGCATCAAGTAAAGTAATCTAAAGCAGGAAAAATATTCTAACATGATATAAAATGATCAGAGAATGTACTCGCCTGGTATCTGAGTGTCCAACTGAAAAGTACTGTCTGAGGAGTGGTGTCTGGCTCCTATTAGAATAACACAAGTCACAACAAGTCCAAAATAATAAAATGAAGCTCTACCATGCATTCTACATGAATCTAGGTCAAACTAGGCCAAAGTCAATTCTTGGTCAACTCTGGTCAACCCTAGAAGTCAACTAGGTCAACTATGGTCAAACTAGGTCAAACAAGTCAACACTAGGTTAAATTAGTCTACACTAGTCTAGTAAGTCTATTCTAGGTCTAATAAAGCTGTACAAGCCTAATCTAGGCCTGTTAGTCAAACAGGCATACACAGGCCATAAGCTATTCTATCTAGGCCAACCCAACACATACAACATGCCAAATCTATATCTAAGTAAAACTCTCTTGATATACATTATAATCTAACCATACGCACACATATACATGTAATACCCATGTATAGTGCATACACACAAGCCACCTACATACATGAGGCATATACATACTGCAACCTATAAACTCATTGGAAATATCTATATTAGATATCTAAATGATACACAAACTATATTATATAATACATATCCACATATTACATTATATGTATATACACCACATAATATATACATTACATTATGTGTACATGCAATAGGGTATGAAGAGAGGGATTGAAATAGAGGGAGTGTGAAGAGTGAAAGAGGGAAAGTGTGCATGAGCTTGTGTGTGGACTGTTACAAAGTGACAGGGATAGGTGTAAGGACTGAAACTTGTGTGTGTGTGTATAGTAGTAAAACACAAACTGAAAACAGCGTAGGAGAATACAAAACAGTCCCTAAATCAATTTCCCAGATTTGAACTCAAAACACAACAAACCAAACCCAAACTTGACACACCTAAAGCCCAGGTGAATTTCATTAAGGGAACACTATTTTACAGTTTACTAGGAACTCAAAATCAATTCAAAAATAGAATCAAAATAGTAAGAAACAGTCCACCACAGTAAATTCAGATTTCAGTCCCAAAACAAAAACAAGTTTAACCCAATCTCAACATACCCTTAGATAACTATTAGGTGAACCAAACTGGGGTCTTAACCCATGCAATTAGTCAGCATATAATGGTTAAATGGCTGCCAAAACTCATATAATAAAACCTGGGAAAAATAGTAAAAGGAAATGATATCAGGTTTCAGTAAATTGGGATAAGTTGAGAATTGAAAACCAAAATCGAGCTAAGGCTCGAAACCCAAGGTTGGTAACACTAGCCCTAGGTGTCCTCTAGTGTTCTAAGTGTCTGACACGACACCATGACACGATTCTAAGTGTCCAAGTGATCAAAAACCAAATCGGGTAACAAAGTGCACTGGAATTTGCACTGTATCGTGCACATGTTCACGTGTCTCGTGCTCACGATACAGGACACGTGAGGTATCGTGCTCGTGTCCCTAGGTTTGCCTAGGGTTGGTCTAGCTATTAGGTAGCCTGCACGGTGTCCACGTGTCCCCGTGTCCGTGAACCAGAGCCGTATCAGTGGCTAATTACCCAGTGTGCACAGTACAGTGTATATCCGTGCATGGCCGATTTCTCCCAATCCAGACCACAAAATCTCGTAAAACCTGGGGAGTATTATGACAGAAGGTGCCCCAAGCTCCCCATGAAATTTTATGTCAGGGCACGCTGTGTCGTGTCCTGTAGGGACCCCGATAGGCAGGAGATCCGCCAGGCCGCACGCGGGGCCATATCCGCGAGTCCATTGCGACTCGGACACGGCTCGAAACCACCTTAGCAATTCGAAATCTTGTAAGCGACATCAAAATATATTTTCTATTCAAAAATTATTCAAAAATAACACAAAATAATCCATAGTGGCATTTCTACAAACACGTTGCATAGTGCACTAATACGTGTCCTGTTTGGACACGAAAGGACACGAAACCTAGGGTTTCCTATTCCTACTATTAGGTTAGGTCTAGGGCTCCCTAATGATGCAAAAATCTCAGGATTCTATGGTGCAAATAGAAAGTTACCTCAATGTATCAAAACTCTCAAAAAGCTCTAATGAGTGATGTTCTCCTTGATGGTGAAACTCCTTCAAATTGATAAAAAACTGAGAACAACCAATTCCAACAGCAAGAAAACAATAATTATAACCTATTACAATTTGTTTGGATTAAAAAAGAGAAAAAAATAGATTTTTTAGGGATTTTTGAACATGGGGACTCACCTCTTTCTTCTCTTGTAATAAATTCCTAAAGAAGAGGCTAGCCCTAGATTTTAGGAGAGATTAAATAGTGGGGGAATTCCTAGGTTGGCTGGACAAAATGTTAGGGTTAGGGTTTGGGCACTTGACTAATGGGCTTTGGGCTTATTTGGCTAACTATTGATTTATTGGTTAATCACAAGTCATGACTTATGACTTAAAACTCTACTTAAGTCAAATAACTATACTATTAGTCAACTCTAGTCTAACTAGGGTGGTATGACCTAATCAAGACCAAACTCAACTAGGGTTAGCTCCTAGGTTAGTCTACCATGGTCATTGCTAGTCAAAGTCAACCTAGTCAACCCTCATTCAAACAATTCCAAAATAATTTCTAAAAATTCCCATAAATTCAAATAAATTATATTAAATTTAAATTACCCCAAAATGTTAAAAATACCCTCAAACTAGAATGTGGGAGTGACAAGTTCACTGTACTCGTCCAAGCCAGCGGGTAAGGTGAACCTGCAGGTGAACGAACAAGGAAAGTAGAGGATTCGGATAGGCGAGTCAAGGTGAGCAAAGTGAGAAGGAATCGAGCTACACTTTAATAAATATCTTCAGGTAGTGAAGGGCTTGAACTTCCGACTACTACGACCTTGCAATTAAGCTTTTGGATGGCCATAGCAAGTGAGGGGCGCGTTTAGCTTGATCACCTCTCCCCCTACCTCTCCTCTGCTTCTCTTGTTTCTGCTTACGTTTTCATGCTTCAAGAAGGAGATCAAAGAGCAGACTCCATCTTGTATCGGGTTAAGCCCTTTAGGCTGCTATGGCACGTTTATAGTGCTAGGTGGAGGCTTCGCACCTTGTGGAACTCCTTTCCATTCACTCTTTTCTAAGACTGGGCTTCCAATAATAAAGGTACATGAACATCCATTTGATCCCGATCAAAATCTGCATTGAAGCCCTTACAAACTATGGAAAAATAAGTTTCAATGAAGATTTGGTTCATCCCACACGTAACCGTCATGGGCAGCCTGCTTTTCTATGTTCTATAGACTTGTATTTAACCATTGAGAGTCGAGAAATATGGAATTCCGTCTGCTAGCATAAAAAGGGGCGCTTCTAAATTTATCTCATCCATTATTATTTCAATTTCTTTTTGTTTGATAATAACTTAATCTTTTAATAAAATACTCGTTATACTAATAAATATAATGAACGAATTAGGCATTAGTTCAAAATTCGTGATAAGAATTCTGTATGTATAGATATGGATGATAAAAAAATAAGAAATAAAAATATTTTATTATTTTCATCTATTTTTTATCATTTCCTTTTTTTCTGGTCTTCTTTCTCAGAGGAAGGTACTCTAAAAAAAGAAAGAAATAAAAGAAACCTTTAGCACATCCATCCGTCTTCAATTTGACACCCAAACTAGGAGGATTCCATATGATCTGACATAAAGAAAGCGTCTTCTTGATCCGACTACAGAAAACTGTACTACGAAAGAAAGCAGCACAGAACATGGTAGACTTCTTGTTCGAATAGGAAGATTTCGGCTTTTATTCTGCCTTTTCTTCGAGAAGAAGAAGTATTTCAAATAAAACAAATTCCTCTTTATTCTGTTGTGCTCAGCGAACTGCCTAAGCATACTTTTGCGGATCCAAACTTCTTTCTTCTTTCTAAGTCTTCTTCCGCGACGTGCTTGAGAAGAATATGTTGAAGCTACAGAAGATCCATACTGACAAGAATGGGGACCCCTCTCTTTTTCTTTCGAAAAGAGATATCCATCAATGCCAATGCCGTGTATATAGACCTTTAAGAGCAGAAAGGAAGGTTTGGTCTCGACCGGACAGGGTTTAGCCAGCTAGCCCCTTTGTTGGATTGAATTAGTTAGTTAAAGTCACGCACTTAGTAATGTAATTTAGAAATAATTCAATATTTAATATTAATAAGAAACTCCTTATTCGAAAGATAGAAAGAATATGAGGATAGGAGAATAATAAGAAAATTTATTCAAGCGTATCATCATATTCGTGTAGAAAGAGAAATAGGTACACTTAATTCCCCATTCCTTGCACTTATTAACTACTTAATATTATTTATTACTTGTACTTACTATTTTTTATAATAGATATACTTATGTGCTGATTTCCCTCTTTCTATGCTATGGGTCTGTTCCTGTACTCACTTGCCCGCTATCCTAGGTATCGGCCAGCGGTCTCGGTCGTCTTGTTTGGACATTTGACCCTCCGACGTTCTCCTTTCCCTCGATTCTGAAGCGGGTCTCATTCTCATCTCTTTGTTCATCGTAGTTGTAGTATGTATTCCTAAATACTCGTGGGAGTGTGGTGGCACAGCTTAGGCGGATCCAGCATTTCAAGGTCAAGCAAGTCTACTCATTAAATGATACGACTTGGCGTTGAACCTCCACTCCAGCTATACCCTCCCCCAAATCCAAGACTACCGTTATGCCTCTACTTACTCTCTTAAAGGTTAGAGGCAAGCCTAGGTCGAATTACTATATAAATAAGACTTGTAAACAAAAGGACTTCTTCTTCTTGTTCGAATAGAAAGATTTCGGCTTTTATTCTGCCTTCTCTTCGAGAAGAAGAAGTATTTCAAATGAAACAAATTCCTCTTCATTCTGTTGTACTCAGCGAAGGAACTGCCTAAGCATATAATTTTTTTGATAAAACGAATCATAATGAGGGCTCTAAGTTATTAGAAATGATGAAGCAGTACTTCCCCGCGATTTCGATTTAGAGTATGCTCCTATTCACTGATTAAAGAAATGACTATCAAAAATGAAATAATCTTTTATTTCTTTCTTTTTTTAGAGTACCTTCCTCTGAGAAAGAAGACCAAGAAAAAAGGAAATAATAAAAAATGGATGAAAATAATAAAATATTTTTCTGTTACTGGACATCTTGCTTTCAGCTCTGTTACCATATCGATGTGAGGCCTGAATAATCGAAGTGAATTGAAATGTGAACACATCACCCAGCTGCTCTTCAGACTTCACATAAGTAGTCATAATCTTCTTACTCATCACCATATCTCTGAGAAAGTGCGTGAAAGACAGGGCCACCTCAATGTCTTTAGTTTTTTCAAAGAGTTAGAATCAATCTCCTCGCTGATTCAACAATCGCTATTCTTTTTCAACAGCAAGAGTCGACAAGAAAATGAGAGCGGATTAAATAGGAGCAGAGGCATGAAAAGCTAAAGAAAAGACCTCCCTACCCTAGAGCTAGATTCAACTTCCCCTGGAACAGAATTGGCCGGGTGGTAGAGTCGTAGAAACACTTGTTTATTCCATATTTTGGACCGTAGCTCCATGGAACAATATGCTACTGCTGAAGCATAGAAGAATTGAAATCTTAGATTAAAACACTATGTATGGATGATATGAACTGCGACAGGATTTGAACCCGTGACATTTTGTACCCAAAACAAACGCGCTACCAAGCTGCGCTACATCCCTTATCAAAAATTTTGTACAGTATTATTGTACAAAATCCATGTATTGTTTTCCACATCATGATTTTCTCTTCTATCTATATACAATTTTCTTGTCATTTCTTATTTTTGGTTTCATATAATAAAAGAATTATATATATCTGAAACCTAACGTAAAAAAAATTGCCTCATCATTGACTCCAAAAAAAAGGAAGCTAATGAGAGTTCGGCCGTGGCTCTTAATGAGGTTCTCACAAGCTTCCAGAGCCACCTCTACTTATCTTCAGGTCTTGCAAGCATCTGTTAGACGTCTGATGGATTGATCAATATGAATTCCGTCATAAGACCACTCTTCACTAATCAATCTTGGGAAAGATTTATGGGTCAACCAAGCCGCTTCCATACGGAAGGGCTTATGAGCAATAATCACCGGACCAGGGCCTTCCAAATCAATCAGTAAGGGATGATGGTCGCCCTTAGTACGTGGAAAGTGTTTGACAATAGCTTCTTAAAATGTTTGCCTCCATTCTGGATTTGCTAGAGCTCTGTGAAATATGACCTTCCCCCGGAATGTGAGCAAATATATCATGTCGATTGCTCAACCATACTTGGGCAACTTACGTAGAGCTGAATTTGGTTTTTTTGGTGTTCTCGTCGTAACACGCGGGCATACTCCTTGCTTCTGGGGATATTGTTCCGGAGCTCGAGTACGGTCCGTGCACCATTTTTCTTCTCTACCATGACGAATCAATAAGACAGTGATTTTCTCTCTGTAAAATGTTCCAGAGCAACTAGAAAGAGATTCTCTGAAAGAAATACGGGGTTCTGCTTCTGGTACGCTCAGGTTAGCCTGTCAGGCGCTTAACGACACAGAGAGACTGCGAGCGCTAGGTGCTTTTAAGCCCTCTTATCAAGACTCCTAACTGGACCCTAGTACCTCTCAATGAGAGAACTGGCATATTCTTACCTCGGTCCAGTGATCGCTACGGGAAGGTAATTGATGCAGGAGGGGATTAAGGGGAGGGCTTCTCAACCGATTTTTTGTCTTAGGCCTGTTAATCCAAATCATGGAAAACCCTACTTATCTTTTCTCTGTCTCCCACCCCCTAAAATGAGGGGTTCCACCGTCAACCTAAGTTCACTCTTTTTGGTATCCCAACTCAAAAGTTCTCGTTTCCTTTCTCTCTCTGCTATCCCATCCACTAAACTGTCAGTATTGAGACAAGGTCGGAATGTTGGCTGAGCATAGACTAGTCAGTTCAGGCAGTCACAGGCTGGCTAAAGCAAAAAACCTAACAGATAAAAGTCAGATCGTTCCATTTTTAGATGAAAAATGAGAAGTGGGTCCGTTAGAATCTTTAAAAACGATAATTAGGTTGCGCCACATATATCAAAGAGTATAAAATAATGATGTATTTGGTGAATCAAATACATGGTCTAATAACGAACCATTTTCACATTTGAATTCGTTGATAATATTAGTTGAATATTTTTTTGAAATATTTTGTCAAAGGTTTCGTTTTTGACTCATCAATGAATTTACTGTATAGGAATTTTTTTTACATAAGAATTTAATTGGTTTTTTTCTTTTTTATATAAATCTAATTTCGTTGAGTATTTTTTTTTGAAGCGTACGACGTCGGTTGATCCTGTTTCGCCATTTTTCCGGGACTAACGGAGACCACTTGGTATGAGAGAAATTGTATTGAAAATGTGATGGTCTTCAATCCATTAGGAGTACCCTCACGAATGAACGTGGGACAGATATTTGAATGCTCACTAGGTTTAGCGGGGGATCTTCTAAAGAGACATTATAGAATAGCACCTTTTGATGAAAGATATGAGCAAGAGGCTTCGAGAAAACTAGTGTTTTCTAAATTATATTCCGCCAGTAAGCAAATGACCATCTTCTACAACTTCTGGACAGAAACCTAGCAAAAATTCTCAAGAACACAAATCAAGAGAAAATGAAAATAACTTGAATCGCAACTCAACAGAGCTTTAATCCAATTGAAAAATCACGGAAATCTAGAAAAAATTGAGAAAAAATGAGAAAGAAGGTGAGAATCCAGCAATGGAGACTCACAAAGATGGAAAAAAAGAAGAAAACCTTCGATTGACTTGTTGTTCATGTTGAAATGAATCTAGATTGATAAGGAATTTGTCAATGATGTTCGAACATGTACTTTTTTGAGTGTCTATTTATTCTCTATCGGTATCTATGGACTGATCACAAGTCGAACCATGGTTAGGGCACTTATGTGTCTTGAGCTTATACTCAATTCGATTATACTGATGCAAGTTCTTTCCTTCTGAATCACATAGATTCATATCTGAAAGAGGCTGACAATAAGTTCTTTCAAAATTAACTATTTGTTCCTCGCTTAGAGGTGTTGCAGAAATGTCTGCGATCGAGTAAACAACTCCAACATGATTACAAAGTAGCGAAGATCAATTTGACGACTTTTAATTCATGACAGACTCAAAATACTTTTCAATTGAGATCTAATGATCTTTGTTTAAGAAAAAGGGATATTTTGCTGCAGTAAAAGCTTTTTCTTTAGCTAAATCGATTTCCACTGGGAATTCAAAAAGTTTTTTTGTGCGACAAACAAGTCAAATTTTTTTGGAGTAATCTAAAATTTCACGGCTCGAACAATTTCCCATTTTAGAAGATGGAAAATTTCTATTAACTAATATATTGAACTTTATTGAATTCCTTATATAGTAGTTAGAATTAGTTGTTGTGGTATGTAGAATAATAATTTTTCCCGGAGACTTTTTGAATAAAATGAACGACCGTAACGGATGTCGGCTCAATCCGAAGGAAATTATGCGGAAGCTTTACAGAATTATTATGAAGCTACGCGACCAGAAATCGATCCCTATGATCGAAGTTATATACTCTATAATATAGGCCTTATACAAACAAGCAACG